>JACERP010000043.1:0-487707 GCA_014080715.1 Scenedesmus sp. NREL 46B-D3 | reverse complement strand
TGTCGTGGGCGGGGAACAGGTGGCCACAGCAAGTCATGTATACATAGCTCGCACATGTGTGTGTGCGTCTGCGTGTTTGTCACTGTGTATGTCGGGTCATGGATGCAGCATGCAGCAACGCTTTAACAACTTGTTGGCAACCAACCTCGTACTTGCAAATCAGGTTGTGGCAGACACCAACTTTGCATGGTTTGTAGGAAGGCAGCGTGCTGCGTGGAGCAGAGACGCCCGCTGTTGTTGCTGTGCTTGGTAGTGTTGCTGTGCTTGGTTGGTGTTTTGAACCTTCATTCATGATAGTGCGCAACACTGCATGTGTTTATGCAGTAATCTAATCATAATGTCTCCATGACCGCCACCTTGCTGCTCATACATTTGCTCTTCATGTTCCCCTGCAGGTCATACATGCACACGTGTATGTGTACACAGCCAGCAGAGCATACAGCAATGCAGCTGGCCTGCAGCGGGTATCACATGCTGCAGCAGGAGCTACAGCATTATGATGGCTCTAAAGCGGATGTTCTCAATGTGTAACTTTCTTGATTGTATCAAAGGAGCCACAACATGGGATCATATTGACCAATGTCGGCCCAGCAACGAAAGCGTGACCCCTAGCAGCGCCTGATTATATGCCCTGCGTGTACCGGAATATCCGTCAGGGCCGCGGCAGATAATCCGCCACACGATGACTACCCAAAAGGATTACCCGTCAAGTATATATAGGATATATCCACAGCGATTATCCGTGAGTACTTGATATCAAAGCGGATTACTAAAAAGCGCAATTTTTACCCTCGGATATATAGGATATATCCTATATATCCACAGCGATTATCCGTGAGTACTTGATATCAAAGCGGATTACTCGAAAACGAACATTTTTACCCTCGGATAATCGGTTACCCACCCACTGCAGCAAGGATAACCTGGTGGGTGTCCTGTTGATTATCCGCTCTCTTCACTGGAGTTTTCCTCGGATTATCCACCCCTGGCGTTGGTAGGTTGTTTATACTGCTGCCAGCTGCAGCAGGTGACAGGCTGCAAGTGTGCAACAAGGTGTGGTAGACCTGGGGTGAGCGGTTGGGATGGTGATGTGTCAGTTGATGTAATCAAGAAAATGCCAGGTGCTACAGGTGCAGGTGGGTCTTCTCATTTGCTGGTATAGGATTGTACCGGAAGAAGAGGGGTTACATGGTGTGCACAGGCGACTACGTCGCAACGAACACCCGAAAACAAAGAGAGCTGCTAGAAGTTCAGCGGAAAAACAGACTGTCACCCAAAAGAGGCCCACCCCAAGAAAGCCTCTGTGTGCGAGACACGACACGTGGCTCTGCAGGCAGAACCGTCGGGCTCACAACACGCAGTGTAGAATTCTATTGGGACAAGCAGCATGACTAACCTAAAACAGTGTCGGTGACAGCAGGCCATACTTGTGCAGTACAGCGGGCGGGCTGAACTCAACGGGACAAAGTTGGCCAGTAAAGGTCAATACCTTGGTCCGAGGCAGCAAACAAGGGGGAAGGAGCAGAGTACCTGGCAGCTGCTGCAGGGGCAATGCAACTGCATATTGCAGCAGCCGCACCACAAACCGTACAGCTCCTGCAGCGCGGGACCACCAGTCTCAGGCTGGACAGAAAGCAAACGGGCATGAATACATGCAAATTGGTGGCTATCACGCCGTACCACACGCAGACCATTACCCCGCAACACAGTGTGCCAGGAGATAAACGGCTGCCGGGTCAACAGCTGGATCTTGCACCGCCGCGGCACTCTGGCCGTAGCGGCAAAATCAGCAAGCGCATCCCAAAAAGCACCAAGTGCCGCACGTACCGCCACCTGCTCCACCAGCACAGGCACCACAAGATCACTTGCCACAGCCCAGGCCGCTCTGCGGCCTTTTTCAAACGCATGTATAGATGCCAGGCAGACCATACCCCACACCAGTCGGTTCACATTGTGACGAGGGGAGCAAGCCAGCCACACCGCACGACACGGCAGGCTCTCACCTGCCGGCAACATGTTGAACGCTCTTAGCTGACCTTCAACCTCTTCACGCACAGCAACTGCAACAGGACACGTCCAGAAATGGTGCTCCACACCCGGCACAGCAGCAGAGCACGCCGCGCATCCCGTGGCAGTCTGCATACGCTGAGCAGTAGGGAATGCAGGGCCAGGCGCCATGCAGACTCTTTGTACACGTTAGCCACCCGCACGCACCACCACCGTGACAAAACCAGTTGCACCGGCGGCAACTGTGCCACGGCTGGCAACCCATCCAGGGCTCTAACACTAGCAACAAAAGCTGCATGACGGGGAGCAATTGCTTCTAACGCACGGAGGCTTTGCAGCTGCGTGGCAGCAGCGACAGTCAGGTCCTTCAATAACACAACATCATCAACACCGCCACCTGGTCGCCGCCAGCCCAAGCTCGCACACATCGTCTCCCGCGCTAGCAAGAGGTCATCTGGGAGTAAAGAAGATAACTGCGCAATGGGCTCACCCGCAGCAACAGCCGCGGTGAAACGCGCCCGCGCAGCAGCAACCCATGCAGCTGGCACCAATGTCAGCAGGGCGTGCACATGCTGGCGGGCCAGCTGACGGTCACCATACTGCGGCCTACTGCACAACCAAGGGCCCCACACCTCACGCTCATAGGCTGAGCGTTGTGCCGAGAGCCCAGGGAGAGCACAAACTCGGTCCAGCTCTGCCAACAACACCACCGCCTGGCCCAGAGACTGCAGCTTTGGGAGCTGCAGCAGGCCAAACGCCACCGCATGCTCCAAGCCCACTACCACCTCACGCTGTTGGTCGAACCACTGCCAAGTTTGTACCGCTGTAAAAATAGGGTTAGCCCATAGTGGCGCATCCCAGCACAAACCATCCACATCCAAAGGCTGGCTGCCCACATGCCGCAACGGCGGCAAAGCGCGCAAACCCATAGCCAAAACCCGCGACGGCTTGGGCAGGACCACATCAGCCTGGGCAACAGGGAAAATATGACTTCGATGACATAACAATATGCCCCAAGGGCTGCTAGCTGTGGCGCGCATAAAACAATCCATCGTACTGGCCCAGCGCGTCCAAAGAACGCGCGCCACAGCCACCCAAGGTGCAGTGCCACCTTGCAGGAAAGGCAGAGCTTCACAGGCCCAACGCGACAACAGGTGATGCTGAATTGGCATCAAACCAAAACCACCACACTTAGGATGGGCTGCCATACAATCGCTTGGGATACCAGGGGCCCGCCGCAGATCCTCATCAGGGCCCTTGCCAGCATCAACTAGCGCTGCTGTCCACCGCGTCAAATTGTCCGTCACTGTAGCAGGCGGTTGACCAGCAAACTGAGCAGCATATAGAAGGGTTGACAAGGCGTAAGCATTGGCCGCAAACGCCCTGCCAAAAGCGGACAACTTGGAGAGGCGACTTACGTTCTGCATGCGGCTTCGCACCACCTCCAATCTGCCCTCCCAGTCCACACTGCTGTTGCCCCGCCCATCAAACACGACCCCCAAAGATTTCGCTTGCTGCACCAGTGGCATGGCACCCAAGTTCTGCCCCGCCCCACTTGTTGCAGCCGCCGCTCCTGGCAGCTGCCCTACATGCAGCAGACGTGATTTTGCGGGGTTCAGTCGCTGACCAGAGGCTGCAGCAAAATCATCCATGCAACCGAGGAACGTGGGCACATCGGCAAGCGACAGCAAAAACACCTCAGCATCGTCAGCATACTGCGTCGCCGCAAGCTGTTGGCTGGCTGCAACAATGCCAATGCCGCGCTGCTTCAAGAAGCACAGTAGCGCCTGCCCAACAAACAGGTATAACAGAGGTGCCAAAGGACACCCCTGTCGAACTCCAGCCTCGCAACGGTAAAAAGGACTGCCAAAACCATTCACTGTGGCGCATGTGTGCGTATCAGTTAGCAGCGTGCGCATCCAACCGACAAACCCATGTCCGGCCCCAAGCGCTGTTGCTACATCATACAGTAGTGATCTATCCACAGTGTCGTAGGCTTTGGCAAAATCAGTAAAGACAACAATAGCCATACGTTGCTCTGCATTGAGCAAGGCAGGCAGCGCCTGCAGCAGCCTGATGCTATCACCAATATGCCGGTGCTGCAGAAATGCTGATTGTGCAGGGTGCACAATATCACCTGCCACTGCCAAAAGCCGATTGGCAAGCAATTTGGCTGGAAGGCGATAGTCATAGTTAAGCAATTGTATCGGCCGATATGCAGCTGGGTCAGCGACATCCCCGCCTGGTTTCAGCACAGGCAAGATAACCCCATCCAACAGACCATGCGGGACACGCTGTGCTGCACCAACAGCCGAATACAACGCTGCCAATAACGGTGCAAGTTGCGTCTTGTACTGTCGATAGAACTCCCCTGGAATTCCATCCAGCCCAGGTGACCTGCCCGGGGCAGTCTGAGATATGGCTTCAGTCACCTGTACCTGTACCTGTGGGTGGGGCAATGTTTCACAGCCGCTGCATCATGTGCTGATTGTGCGGAGCTGGCAGCAACCCATCAATATCAAGCAGGGATGCAGTGTGATCCGAACTAACGTTCTGCTATTGTGACGACATCTTCATTTTGGCCACAGATACGTCGTGTAAATAAGCCACGTTGGGAACTCGACAGCTGTGACTTTTGTGATTCCTATGAAACTCAAACAAGACACACTGTGTCTCTGACATGGCATGGCATGTGTCAGTGAGACTGAGGTGGCAGCTGCGGGGACTCCTCAGTCAATCAATCAATCGATTACACGTTTTCTAGCAAAATGGAAAGCCCAAAAAGGGGTGCCACTCCCAAAGGACCTTCGGTGATTCCTAACCGGTGGGCGCAGGCCCAACAGCTAGTGCCAGGTACAGCCAAAACCTTGAACGCAAGAGCGCTCGCTTGACAGGTCTCTCATGCAATCATCACACCAAAACCCTAATCACTGATGGCCTTGAGCTGGACCACAGTGTCAGTGCACTCCCGCGTGGGATGAATCATCCCACAAGGGCACTGCCAGCAAACACCAGCAACCATAAACGGCTCGCCAGAAGGAACTGGATGCATCTGCTGTAGGCGCTGCTGTCTCGTGAGTGACTGCTGCTGCCTGTGGTGGGAGGAGGAACGGGGAAACCGCAGGGGAGCCCCCACAGCATCAAAGCGGCTCTTGCCCACGGAATATTGGCCTGACATAATGGCCCCAAGCTGCAGGCAGCTGCATGCCTGCAGGCTCATCACATCTGTGAAGACCCTTGCTCCAGCTACCAACAACGCGTTCGAACAGCATTTTGGAGCTCCTTAACCATTCCAATGGTGTCAACGTATACGTACAGCATTACATGCCAGCAGCTGCTGCCTGCAGGACTGCTTGTCTAGCACTGGATGCAGTTTCCAGCCGACCCTGAAACATGCGCCTGGCGCTATGCTCTTGGCACATACCTGCCAGCTTTGCAGCGGCGTCGCGCTGCAGCTGCTGCTGCTTCTGCTGCTTCTGCTGCTTCTGCTGTGCCTGCTGTGCCAGCTGTGTGCACCAGTGGCTACAGGTGTTCTGTCACAATGATGCGCAGACAGCTGCCAAGCTGGGCAGGACGCCTGCAGGCGAGGCAAGGCAATGGGCAGAGAGAATGATTGGTGCAAGGCAGACTTACCTATGCAAGGCACAGGTTGCACTCCACGTAACCACAACAATTGGCCGAGCAGACTCCACACTGAACTGCAAGCATGCTACCAGCTGCTGCCAGCAGCAGAAGCTGATCCGCACTGTGCGAACCATCAAAAGCGACATGCTCAGAATGCTGCCGTACAAACAGCAGAGGCGGCTCCCGCCCTTGTCATCCAAGCTGATGCACTCCTGTGCTCACATGCTGTGCACTGGGCATGCTGAAAGAAAACGAACTTGCTGGGCCCGTGAACTCACTAGAAGTCCGGGAGCTGGGCACCTCCTGGATAGGAGCGTATGGCGTGTCTTGCTGGTGGCGGCCGTGCCGTAGGCCTCCGGCAATCAGGTTCGCCTGACTGCTGTGTATTGCTAGCCAGTAGAATTTTGCCTCCCCTGTAACCCAAATCAAAAACTCACTAGAAGCGTCTGTGCACATCTGCAGCAGCTGCTTTGCTTTTACAACCACAGGCATGTCCTGAACACGCCTTGGGCCTAACCCAGTTGCAGAACGCATCACACATGGCTGCCAATGTCGCCTCCAGCTGCAATTTTGCAGCTCCTGCAGCTGCCTTCTGCTGGCAGCAGCTGCAGGTCATGGCGTGTCGCCTGCACCAGCAGCTGCCTCAACTCTCCGCCCCTCTCATGTGGCTTCTTGCCAGTACTTGTGTTAGGAATCAAGGTGTCAAGGGTCAAGGTGTTAGGAATCAAAGTCCTTCTCCCAAAAGAGGGAAGAAGTAACAAGATGATAACCCCGCGGATGGATGGCACTCTACAGCCCTCCAGCCTGCCTACTCTACCGAGCTCGAGGTTCTGTTATACAGGGTATTGCTAGTGATACTCCTCAAATCAGGGGACGCGTAGTACAGTATGTGTTTATCACACTTGATAACCAATTGATGAGTGAGCAAGGATCTGGTTCTTACATTGTGATCGTCCCACAGCAGCGCCATGGCACCAGCTGAATATAGTGGAGTTAGGAGCAGCAAATCCAGTGCTTGGCGTGGTAGGCTTGCGTGTCAGACATATTCATAGCCTTCCAAGCAGATCCGAATGAACTGCTGCTGCCTCATCATCGGCAGGACCCTGCAGTTGCATGGTGCCGAGAAACCGTGTCAGCACCTGTCGGGGTATCTGCGCGCAACGGGCACACAAGCTCATCAGAAGAGCAAGTTAAAGCATGTCCAGAGCTACCCTTTTGCAACCATGGCGGCTGATAAGTCATCTCATCGGTCGCGGTTGCCTAGGCATAACCTCGGAACACTCGAGATGGGTCACAAGTCACAGCGGCAACTCGCTTGCAGGCGTTCAAACCATATATGTTATCGACAGCATATTGAAGAGGTCAGGTGAGTGCGACATTGTCGCAGGAATGCAGCAGGACATAAGAACAGCAGGGTACCAGACCATTTTAAGTACCTGGGCTATCATGCCTAGAGCCTGGCAAGCCACGACCGGCTGCTGCCAGACGTATAGAAGGCAAACAACAACCAGGTGGTACCACGCCCATGCTCTGTAAGACTTGAATGCGTGAGTTCTGGCAGCATGAGCCAATGATCAGTATATTGCCACTGCCCCCTCTGCCCGCGCCAGCAACTGCTGACTGGCATGCCGGCCCGAAGCCTAGCAGCGGCAGGCAGCACTGGCATTGAGCACTTCTAACTGCAATGGTGTCATGCAGTTGCTGCTGCTGCTGCTTTAAAAAAAATTGTGACTGGTTCGTATCATAGCACGATAATTGACACAGCGGCCACCTCAGCCTGCTGCAGCAGTGCCAGTGCCTGTCAGCAGCACCAGCACGGCCACATCCACAGCTTTATACAAGGCACGTCAAGCCGCTGCTAGACGGGCGCGCAAGTGCGGCTGTACATGGTTGGGCCATGTGATACACACGAGACCAACTCTTCATACATGCAACCTATCCCTGGAATGATCACAGCCCGCTGCTACTGCTGCTGCTGCTCCCCATCTGGCAGCAAGTTTATACTGCTGCCACCAGGTACGCTGAAATATATCGGCAGGTCCCCACTCCTGCTCTTGAACACTCCTGGGCCGCTGGTACCGTCTCTACTACTGCTGCTGTCACCCTGCACAGTGCTTGTGGCCTTTGCATGAGCAAACACCACACCCGCTGCAAGTCCTATCAGCACACTCATCACGTTGTTTGTGCTTGTTGGCGCTTTGAACAACAGCATGCCTACGATAGCCAGTGGGATCTTATTGAGAGACCCGACCAAACTGAACATGGTAGCGGTTGTGCATGACAGGAACCACATGGATGCTATGCTGATCAGAAAGCTCAGCAGTGCACTCACAACCGCAGCTGCTTGGAAGCTAGGGTGCAACAGCGCAGGCTCCTTCCAAAGCCGCCCGGCTTCACCAGTGGCAAACACCAGTGCGAGCACCATGGGTATCGACAGCAGGTTGTTGTACACGACCATGCCCAGCTCGTCTGTGCCGCCCTGCTTGTGTGTGATTATGGACATCTGGCTGATCACTCCGCGCAGCCACAGCGAGTAAGCAGCTGTGAAGACGTTGTTGGCCATCTGCCAGGCGTAGCTGGGCCCATCAAACGCCAGATCCGTTGCTGCTGCTGCCAGTGCAGAGGCCAGCATGAGCAACAGCGTAGCCCACACCCCAGTGCTGTACCGTTTCCCAAAAAAGTACAGGTCCCCAAAAATCACCAGGAAGTTTGTCAGGTTCTTGAGCACTGTCACCATTGCTACACTGATGCCACGCAGTGCATAGAAGCTGCTCCACACCATGCCCACAAACAGCACATTGACGGGCAGCCACAGTCGTAGCAGTCGTAGGCTCAGTGCAGGTGGCCTGCCAAAGCCCAACAGGTATGACAAACCCACCAGCAGCAGCGTAAGGGTGCACTGGAAGCACAGTAGGCTTGTGGGTGCCGTGAAGTGGAACGCTGACAATGCAGCCTTATTCAGCAGTGTCATAACAGCTGAGGTGACACAGAAGCAAAGGCCAGATACTAGCTCCTCTGACATGCCCAGGTAGTGATGCGAGACTGTCATGCTTGCCCAGCTGCTGCTTGCAGGAGTGCTGCTGCTGCTCCTCCGAGGTTGCGTGCTGGAGCTGCTGCTGCCTGTTGTTGCCGTGCCCCAGCTGCGCGCTACATCTCTAAGACACGTCTAAGACAGTTCATGCTGACCTAAGTGACACCCCAAGAGCTGAGAGAGATGAAACCCATCTGTTGCTGCTGTTGCACTTGCTGCTTGCGTGTTTCCTGTGTGTCAAGCCCGTCAGCCCAGGTCGTCACTCGTGTAACAGTTTTAAAGAATTCATATCCTGCTCCAGATAACAATGAATAGTGAGTGCAAAAGCTGCAACAACCCTTCCCAACCGACTGCGATTGTCTGTGGTTCCTGTTGGTAAGCTTGCTTCGTTTAAATGAACGCAGTAACGCGACAAGCGACACCTTTTGCTAGTTTGCCATCGGACGTGTTATCACACCTCACCGTCCAATTACCCGGCTGCTGCCACTGTACTGCCACTGGCAGTCTGCCAGTGCTGAGCACTGCTGAAAAGTCCATTACAGACACCAGAGCCTGGTGACCACGCATCACCGCAGCTGCACAATCAGCCGCCAGAGTACAACAGCTTTCATTGCAGCAATGATCAACGCTTGCAGCCATGCTTCTTCCATTGCACAACTGCTTCTACAGCTGCAGGACTGCTGGGCCTGTATCTGCTGTGCTGGAGCAGGCATGCCTGCTGCGCACTTCAAGCAACAGCGCTGTGCGAATGTGCACGGAGCTCCAGGTGTGTGGGCTCGAGGTGTCTGGGCATCAGCCTGCACGTGCACTGCTCTTTACGCATAGGCACAATATTGCATTAGCAAAGCAATAGCATTAATGCTGGCTTTACTTCCAAAAGCATGGTGAGTTGCGACTGCATATCCTGGGTCTAGCTTCGGCCTGCAACCCTTGTACTACAGATGCAAACCACCACCTGCTGCAGGGGAGCCCAAAACATTGGGATGGTAGGGCCCCCTGCTGGTGCTGGCCTGGCGACATATGTTGCGCAGCAGGCGGCAGCACAGCAGCAGTCATGCAGGCATGTGGTGTATACATGGCCTGCAAGCACAGGTAGTTTGTGTGCGGGCTGGCTGTGCAGGCGTGCATGGGTCTCCTGGGGCTCACAGAGGAAGGTTAACGACTGTTGTTTGTCATCACGAGGCTGGCAGTACTACTGCTAGTAGTTGCCACCAGCCTGTGAATGGCATGCATGTTGAGTTGCACATGGCGGTCACCACTTGCAGGCTGCATGGCCGTGTGTGTGTGGCGCTGGCCATCCACATACAGGTTGACACGCCGTATCTGCCAGCAACTGTCAGCAGCAGTTGCCGTGGCGGCTGGCTACAGGCAATCGTGGGTGCAACCGGCTTTGCGCTGCAAACGGCAGAGAGCGTTTGCGACCCACACAGCATGCCTGCGACATTGCAAGTGCAGCTCAGGCGAAAGGCACTAGACCTTTGAGCGGGCGGTGGAGGTGGAAGAGATGTCGGTGTGATGCAACACCTGGCACGTGTTCAAACGCAATTTTTAAATGTCCATCTGTACGTGACGCAGTGGTTTTCATCCCAGCTGATGCAGGGCTGTGCTTGCCTCTTTGTTGCCAGTAAGGCCGTTGCATGCAGTGCATTGCCTTTGGTAAATACCATACACGTGTCTGCTTGCTTGTTTACAAGGCATGCCCGTCCAAGTTCTCCTTGGCTGTGAGCGTGTTCTGTCATTTGCAGTCTGTCGCCATTGCAGTCCACTCTGGTGGCATCCAGATGAGCAATGAGGACCACATCATGGGAGGAACCACATCGTCAGTGCGATATCCTGCCCTGGCTCATCCGCTGCTGCTGCTGCTGCTGCTGCTGCTGCTGCTCATTTCAGCCCCTGCTTTCAAGAATGGTTTTCTGTACATTTTCCTGCCAACCCTGCCAAGGCAACACGTAAGAGTGATGCGGAGCCAGAGTGCCCCACGGCGTGCTGGCGGCAGAGAAGGAGGGTGTGGGGGCCCGCCGGCAGATGGCTGCCACCGAGGGCTGCGGCAAGTTGTTCCTCACTTCGCTGAATATGTCATTAACGGGACAGATGTCCATCAGGAAGGCTGCCATGTGCAGGCTGCAGGTGATGTGAGCATACCATGGTGGTGGTACATTAAAAAGCATTCGTGCTGCAGGTGCTTGGCATGGGCGGGACAGGGGCTGAGGTGCTGCAGATAAGCAGCAGCACTGTGACCCAGCAGGCAAGCAAAGCAAGGAAGGCAACGTCGCTGTATGGCGGGCTGTCCTGCAGGTGTGTGTACAGCATGCACTGCAACATAATGATGCCTGTCATTGGCTCGAAAACGGGCGATTTTCCCGTCATGTAACATCCAAACTTTGAGGATGCTACCTGATTGAAGATCACCATGTTGATTTGCCATGGTACCAATGTTGACAGGTGTAGCATTGCGCACGACAACAGCACTGTGCACTGTAACAATGACCGCAGCACCACCTGCAGGAGCAGCAGCCAACGACGGCCTCCAATCAGCTATGTGCAGTGGTTCTGCCGCAGCGCAAAATCTAACAGCGAGGACCAGCTGTATGCAACGCTGTTCCGTTTTGCTGCCCTGTTCACAATGTGCAGCAGTCGAAACAGCGGCTCTGCCCAATTTGCGCTGTCCTGCACTATGATTCAGCTGCGCAGCACTGCTGCTCTGCGAGAGGACACGGCACTAGCATGCAGTACACTGGCAGCCCACCCAACCTCCCGCATGAAAGCGATTGACTGCTGCTGCTCTGTTTGCAGTGCAGGGCAAGGCACCCTTTGTCTTACATGGACATGCTGGTAGGGGCGGCTGGTGGCAGCATCAGAATAGTGGTAATGTTGCTGAGCAGAAAGTAGCTGCCAGTGCTGTGCTGGATGCTTGCTTTGATACGGCGCAGACACTACTTGCGTGCGTACGTACAGACACTACTTGCGTGCGTACGTACAGATGCATACCTGCAGACACCACGCATGACACATGTGTGGGCACTTTGCACGCGTATGACGGCAGTACACGCAGCAGAACCGCCATGGCAGCACCGCAGATCGTATTGGTGTGGCAACTGTGCTGCTGGCGTGGGCAGGTGCTGCTGGGGCTGAGTGTCTGCATTGCGGCTGGACACTACCCGGCAAGTGATTGGCATCTCGCAAGAGCACAGGTGTTGGTGCTGGTTGACACATGCACCTGCTGCAGCTGGTGGCTAGTCTTCTGACGTTCAAAGTCCGGAGGCTCAGCACCAGGCACGTCTGTTGCTACAGACTGTAGTATAATGCGCCACACACAGCAGGCTGAGTTACCATCTGGATTTGCGTATGCATACGCCAACCTTCACACACATACATCCACCCAATACAATCCACATTCAAGCCCCCACAAAAGTGGTGCTGGCCTGTGCTATTGGAATATATATGTATCAAGGCATACATACACACATACATCCACCAATACAATCCACATTCAAGCCCCATAAAAGTGGTGCTGGCCTGTGCTATTGGAATGTATGTGTATCAAGGCATATAGTTTGTCTGCAGTAGTGCGCCGACGCTTGTTGCTGCCCTGGCGAGTGTTACGTTTGTGTGATGTCATAGCATCGTTGTCACAGCAATCATCTTGCCTGTGTGCTTGTAGTGCTGCGTTTGTCAGCGTTTTGAGTTCTTTGTGCTTTCACCAGTTTGCCACTTGAGACAAGGTTGCCTATGGACCTTTTGGAATTTGCGCATAATGTTGCATTTTGATGCCACCTGAGCCATGCTGACATCCAACTTTGTTTCTCGGTTGTGCTGTTGTTTGAGGAGTATGCTGCCCCCACAGAGGAGGGCCACAACCCCCATCCTGGTTTGTTGCGTGGTTCACTGTGCCACCTGTGCTGCTACCAGATATTGTGCCCTTTTGCAAGGATTTACCGCTAGGCTATACTGTATGTTGGCTGCTTGTGTGTGCATGCTCTGCCTCCCTTTCCCCCCTTTGGTTGTGGAGAGACATTTTGGACCCCATGAGCCTTGTTTGGCTTCTTTCTGAGTTCTGAGCCCTCTGAGCTTGTTGAGGTTGCAGCTTCTTTCGGTTGATGGTCTTTTTTTGAGTTTTGTGGACCCCATGAGCCTTGTTTGGCTCCTTTGCGGGTGGCCGTGGCCCTACTTTGGTAATTCAGTAATTTGGTAATTCGGAACAACCTGCTACCCTTGCGTTGTCCGACGACAGGGGTTTCACTTTTCTCATGGTCATCAGCTGTGCATCCCCAAAGGTGGTGCATGTTGAGCATTGAACTATATGGGGCAGGTGGTCCTGTGTACACTTGGCTGCAGCAGCTGTGTCACTCTTCTTCTTGACAATATGTTTAGTGTTCAGCACACACAAATGTGTAGATACCAGACACTCAGATACCTGAATAAGGCCACAGGCCCACCCACTCCTTTGCGTGCAGGCAGTGGTGTGTCCCATGACTAAGGCGCCCAACACTCAGCTCCATAGCTTCCACCAACACCCGAGAAGACATCCGTCAATCTAACGTAACCAGAGCATCAACCAGCTGTGCGTGTTCTGCCTGTACAACACACGAGCACACACCGTGTGTCTCAACTTCCAACTTCTGGTGGCGTGTCCGTGAGTTCAACCTTGCCAAGCTACATACCAAGCCTGACGGCAAGATCAGAATCAACAACAGTGCGGTTGCAGAGCTGATATCAGCTCATACCAATGCAAGCTAGTACCATGCGCTCCTCTGTGACGACTACTGCTGATTCACATCACCAGCAACCGCTCAGCACAATCACTTGGCCATACACAACGAGCCTGGCTGCAGGCTGGAGCTTTGAAGCTCAACACAACTCACCAGCTGTAGCACGGTTGTAAAGTACAAAATCAAACAGCTCCCGGGCTTCAGGTGAATGCACAGCTTGCTGCGTACCTGCCACAAAAGCTGGACCAGGAGGCCCCTGTTGTACACACTCCAGTTACGCTGTCCTGCCAACTATTCCGGAAGGCTTGCGTCTACTGCCAGGAACCAACCAGGCATTTGAGCTGCACATCTGCTGCTGCTGCTGCTTCTGCAGCAGCACATCCTGCCTGCACAAGCTCTGACATGTGCAGGGCTGTGCCCGGCTCTCAGCATACTGTTCATGACTGGCCAGCTGGTGCGTTGTTGTGGGCTGGCCCCATGCCATGGCGCACTGCGTCCCTCAGCTTGTCCAGGGGTGCTGTGAGCGTGTTGGTGATGATGTTGCCTGTGCTTGGCTTGTCTGGCGCCCAGGCGTGGGGCCTGTTGGCGCAGGGCCGACACGGCATGGGGCGGAAGACAGGGCAGGAGACAGCAACAGAGGGCAAGCCATTCTGGGCGTTGCTGTGCAGCATGTAGTGATGGGGTAACAAGCCAGTCAATGTGAGCCCAGAACATCAGAGGGGGCTAAACAGTCGTTGTGTGCTCAACATTGTTGAAGATCGGGACGCTGCTGGCGTGCACAAAACGCACATGTGCACCGCATGGTCGACCTCCCGCTGCTGTTTCCAAGAGGCACACCCTGCACCGTGCCGTCACCAGCCGGTCGTACCTGCCGCTCCCAAGCATGCTGCTTTGACCATGCACTCACAAAAGTCCCAGCAATGCAGCAACATCAGCCGCGCAACTTCGCGTGTGCAGCAGCTGTGCAGGCGCAGCTCACCGTGTCGGCACGTGCAGCTTCGCCTTCTGGAACTTCCCTGCCAGCTGTGCCAGGTCGTCGCGCCCCACCAGGCGCGCAAACTCCACCAGCATCTCATCCTCCTCCTCCTTGATGTGGTGCTCCAGCGCCTGAGGCCGCGAACAAGGCGCAGCAGGGACGCATGACGTGGCAGTATGAGCCAAGTCAGGAATGGTGCAGGGGTGCCGCCGCACGACCATCGTGCTGTGCTGCACACGCCACCACGGGCATGTGTCCTTGCGGACCTTCTGCAGCAGTGCAGACTTCTTCATAGAAGCTGCACACACTTCGAAACCATGCACATGCATGCAGCACTGCCGCGCATACTGTTCACGCTGCAAGCCGCATGTACCGCTTGTGCTCGTGCGTGATGTGTCCTACAGGGCCGCTGCCGCTGCTGGGGCCTGCGCCGCTCACCACCATGAGCATCTTCAGCTTGTCGTTGAATCCAGGGCTGGCGACTGTCATGGCATCTATGTCGCTGAGAATGTCCTTCAGCGTCTTGTGCTCCGACAGTGCGTGGTCCCGGCACTGCACAGTGAGGCAGGCAAAGCAGTGACGGGAGGCGTCTGGCGACATGCACCTCCAGGTTGCAAGTCTTCATTGGCAAACCTTCTTTGCAATGCAATACACTACATCTTCAGGGCTACACCTTCACAATGACTGAAACCGGCCTCAGCCACTAGCTCAGCCAGCGAAAGACTCTACCCCACTTGGCAAGCATGCCTGCTGCTGTTCTAACACAGCATGCAGCCGCTGCAGGCTGGCAGCCTCTAAGAGTCTTGAACAGGCGCCCAGGGCGCGTGGACTGCTGCATTAAGCATGCCAATCCGGTGCTGGCAGGGCTGCAAACAGCCTAATACGCCTGATGCTGAGCAGCCTGCAGCCAAACCCCTGGTTCCTGGTGTCATGTTCGTTGCAGACAGCAAACAAATCAAATGCACTGCTTGAAGGGCTATTTGCAACACCGCAGCCGGACCTTCGTGCCCATGTGCTTGGTCATCTCTGGGTACAGCACTTCCTCCTCTGCAAGGCTGTGCACAGTCAGGTCGTGAATCAACTGCAAGGCAGTTGGGGTGAGGGGCGAGGCTCAGCCAGGAGCATGTATGCAAGACAGTGCTGCAGGTAAGCACACTGCAATGCAGGAACAAAACGCTGTGTGCCAATCCTTGGTGTCGCATATGTTGTTGCGTACATGCGCCAACATATGGCTACTGCACACATCGCAGCTGGTGGCCTCCCATGCATGCCGGTTGACTTGCATGCTGCTGAAAAGCCATTGCTTTACTTGCACGTGCCAGAAATCACCTCACAACACCGCCCAGCAGCACCTCTAGCTGGTTGCTGCTCCTCACCTGCCACACAAGCGTCTGCTTTTCCTCATCTGCACTGGTCTCCTTGTACTGCCTATACAGCGAAAAGAACTGCGCATGATCGCGCTTAATGTCTGCCAGAATGTTTGGCTTGCCACCTGCGATTGAGGGCTGCATGATGCTGCTGAAGTGCGTGAGCAAGCTGCTAGCTGGGGCTGCTGTCCTGAGTTTGCGGGGATCTCTTCAGAACAGTATCGTATCGAGCAGTGAGAGCAATAATCAGGATTTCTAGCAAATTTGAAATTATTGAGTAAAAACTGATCAGTGATCGTCATGCAATGGAAGCGATACCCTGCAGCCACGTCATACAGGGTAATGCGTTGCTGACCTCGTTTCGTCACACGATTGCAAGCTTAAATGCCGACAACAAGCTTGCTTGTTTGTAAAATGCATGGCCAACAACAGCAGCAGCCCTGCACGCCGATGGTGTACAACGGGCGGGAGGAAGTGTCCACAGATCTCTATGCTGTAAGTTGCAAATACAATATACTCGGCACGAACTTGCGCTGCCTGCCACGCAGATGAGAGCAGCGGGCAAGATATGGGAAAAAAACCTGTTTGTACGGGCAGCACAACAAACCGCTCCGCTCAATAATCACATGTGGAAGGATGCTGACAGACTGCAGATCACATGTGAAGGAAGGATAATCATCATCATAATATTATGCATTCAAGCCATAGCATCAGCGCCATCGGCCCCGCGCCCCACCGGGGCGCAAAGTGAAGGAATGTGGCAGTAGCACGCAGAATAAACACATGTATGGTGCTGGCCACATTGTGCCTTTTGCATCCCTAAAAACAGCCAAAACAGTGGTCAATGTCGCTGCCAACACACACATTGAACTGTTTCAAACACCTAAACATAATCATCATCACACATTTAAGCCATAGCATCCACGCCATCGGCCCCAAACACCTCAAGACTTGCATGTGGTCACGACGCAGGATGGATCTGAGTCACATGGCCCCTACAGAAACAATTGAACACGTAGCGCAGTGCAGTGTGTGCGAATCAACTACTAGTTGGCTAGTAGATGACACGTCTACAGCAAGTCAGGCTGCCGGTCGTCCCCAACACCTGTGAAACCTGTAGGACACGACACTAGCATGCAGAACATTGTCAGTATCCCACGTCACACCCGTGCAAACAATTGCTTGAAAGCCAAGTACATGCACATGTGCCCTCGTGTGCACCATGTTCCGCTCTCACGCCACAATTCTTGACACAAAGCCATTCAGTTATTGATGAACTGCACCCCTCCAAGGCCAGCAACACCGCAATTGCGTTGCAACCAGAACACCCATCACGCCACAGCCTTAAAGTCATCCCTATGCCAGTCGTCAGCCGGCGCATCAGCGTGGTCGACCGCCATCAGCAGGAACCCGCCCTCGTAGTCCCTCTCCCGGCCCCTGATGCCGCCCAAGTCCTCAGCCGCCGGGTGCACCTTCAGCGCCCTGTACCGCAGGCCCCAGCACCTGCAGCTGTCCCTGAACATGTCAAACACAGCCTGATCGCGCACCGCGCAGCACAGCAGCGCACGCCCGCCGCGCGCGAGCCGGTGCCGGACGGCTGCCGCCACCAGCTGCGCATGCGCCGGCTCGTACATGACCTCGTTCGCAAGGATCACGGGGAACTGCTGCTGCGCTGGCAGGCCGGGAGCGCTGTCAGGTCGGCTGCAGCTGCTGCCGCTTGCGTCCCTGCTGCTGCCAGCTTGCTGCTGCTCTGGCTTGGCTGCATCAGGCGGCAGGGATTCGCCGCGCTGTGATGCTTCCAACGCATCTGCACTCTCCTGCCAATCCAGCAGGCGCACCGCCATGCTGTCCGCCTCCCACGCTGTCAGCCCAGCCGCAGCAGCTGCGACAGCTGCTGCAGGGTCCCTGGTGCCACCTGCCGCTGCTGCTGCCGTCCCACCGCTGTTGTGCCCAGTCAAAAGCGCTGACAAGTCCAGGTCATCGACCGAGTCAGCATCGTCAAACAGCTCAGCATCGCGTGGCACAGCAGCACCTTGCTGCTGCTGCGGCTGCTCATCCTCGTCAGTGCCGCCAAACAGGTCATCCAGGGCATGGCTGCGTGCACCTGCTGCTGGGCTGCCTGGCGACTGTTGCCGCTGCTGGCTGCCAGCTGTCGCTGCTGCTGCTGCTGCTGCTGCTGCTGCTGCTGCTGCCTGCCGGCCGCTGCCGCTGGCTGCTGCTGCTGTGTTCATGTGCATGCAGGTGCGCAGGTTGTCCAGCACCTGGTCCTCATAGTCGGTCAGCACCACCTGCCCACACAGTGCAGCAGTACATGCGCGTCACAGCTGTCCGCTGCGCTATGCTGCAACAGGAACAGAGCCCCCCTCGCCTCTGCATCCGTCCCGCTCTGTAGACGCTCACACCAGCTGCGCCATCAGCTGCAGCCTCCATGCACGCACGCGTCACCAAAGCCACTCCGACATGGCCGCCCCACTGCCGCCTGCCACCACAACACCAGCCACCTTCCGGCAGCACGCATACGGGCTCGAGGCAGCAGCGCCACACCCGCACCTGCTGTGCGCCTGCTGCTGCTGCCACCAGGCCCACCAAGCCTGTGCCGCTGCCCAGCTCCAGCACCTGCCGGCCCCTGAAGATCTCAGGATGGCGCACAAGCTCCCTGAAACAGCAGCAGCAGCAGCAGAGGCAGCAGCAGCGACCATCCACAAACCGCAACCAGTGTGGTTGGGAGGGTCACTCATTCATATGCAGTCAGCACAGCAGTCAGCACAGCACCAGCAACGGTCCATCAGCTACATATCACCTTCACCGGCGCTGCACTGCACCAGTCGCACGCAACCCCGCACCCACAGCCGCCGCCGCATCTGCTGCGCCGCACCTGCACATGATGTTGCACACGGACCACACCTTTGCCCCCAGGCCGTCGCCCAGGGCCCCTCACGGATGTACACCGAGATGTCGTCATAGCTGAAGACGACACCTGCAGCAGCATCGGCAGCAGCACTGACGTCAGCATCAGCCGAGACAGCAGCAGTGGCCGGTACGATCATCAGCTGCACAGCATCAGCAGCAGCAGCCGCATCCCAACTGCACACGGACCTGACAAGCAGCAGTACTTGCATACCAGCAGACCAATCACAGTGACACCCAGCAGAGTGCAGGGCTGCTCAAACACGCGCCAGGGCGCTGATGTGGCGCCAGCCGCCGCCGCCCACCTTGCCGCCGCATGCCAGAGGCCCAGAGCAGGCTGCGATGATGCGCGACACAGCATCCATCGTCTTCTCGTCGCCTGCACGCAGGAGCATACATCGGACAGGCCGACACGCGCCGCAACGTGCCCGGTAAGCAGCAAGCCAGGTGTGCCATGCAGGCACACGTAAAAGAACGCTGCCCTTGAAATAAGGAGGGGCGCCACCGCCTGGCTGCAGAGCCACCAGCAGCTGCGGCTGCCAGCTGCTGCAGTGCTTCCCGGTGCAGCCTGCTCGCCTGGCACCCGCAGCTGCTGGCACCCCAGCTGGCAGCAGCAGTACCCCCATGCGGGAGCGGGGCTGCACCTCTGGCAAGGGGACACAGAGTTCTGGCGCACAGCAACTGCTGATGCTGCAGTGCGCGGCAACGGCAGGCTGACATTGTCAAGCATTGAACAGACATCAAAACTAGCGTTCGGCATGTCGACGCCTCAAACACTTCCGTGCTTAGCCCTCTGCGGCTGGAGCATCTGCAGATGAACAGTGCACACAAGGGCCACTGGCTACACATCCTGCAAGCAGCACAGCACGGCAAGGCAGATGCATGCAGGCTGCTGCTGCCAGGATCCCTGCTGCCGCAGAGGTCGGGCTGCAGCTGCGTGGCATGCGATGCCTTTGGTGCGTCTGCCTCTCTTCACCTGCCAGCTCTGCAGCACCAGGGCCTGTGGCGGCGGTGGCACGGAGGCGCAGCACCAGCAGCACAGCACAGAGGTGGCAGCACATTTGCAGGGCAGGCAGCAGCAACAGCGCCGGCAAGAGCGGTGCGAGGGCACGTACTGGACGGCAGATGACCCATTGGGCGGCGTGCACAGACGGCAAGCATGCCAAGCAGCAGTCTCACGTGCGCGTGCTTGTGCACAATGCAAATCAGCCAGCAGCAGCTTCCCCCTAAGCTGCGCGAGACATGCCAGGGGCGTGGCAGGCGGTGCAGCTGTACTCTGCAGTTCACGCGGCTGCGCAGGCAGCCGTCGCCTCTTCAGTGCGTCCTCCGTGGCGCTTGGCAGCAGCACACCTTGTGCAATTTGTGCTGCTGTGCAGCTTTTGGCAAGTGCTGTGCTATGTTCGTCAGGCAGTCAAATACAGTGGGCCAGCCCTGGTGTGGTGCCTGTCATTCGCTGGAGCGTCGAGCCTGCCTACTTCAACCGCACCCCATGAACTGTTGCTGCGGATGGCGTGGCGTGTGCCAACCTGGGGCCAGGACGAACCTGCCAATGCCTGATGTGCTGTGCTCATGGACAGCAGCGGCTGGGTCTGCACACGGATCCTACCAGCAAGCCACGACAGCGCAGGCCAGTTCACCACCAATGATGGCTACACCGCATGCAAGCCATGCTTGCAGGAAGCAGCTGCAGACACTGCTTTGTCTGCACTGTGCAGGCAGAGCATGCACGCGCTGCTGATAGCAGCTCCCAACTCACTTGTCTGGGCCAGCAGCTTTGTCAGCACTTGCGTAACTCCCATGCGGTTCGCCTGCCAACAAACATAGCAAGATTCAGTGAGCAGAGCCATCTGGCTGCACGACTGTTGCCACCTTTGCCTAACATCAACTGGCTTGGAGTGTATGGCAGCTTAGGATGAAGTAGCTACAATTGGGATGTCACCACTGGTGCAGTTCTTACCTCTTCTATGTATGACGGTCCGCGTTGTAAGTCCTGCTGCAGCTGACAGATGGCGGACTTGTGCCTGCAGAACATGCCGCATGCGCCATGTGGGCATGCAGGTGTCTTGTGGCGGGATTGAAAGGGAGTGCATCGCATAGAACACACCGTCTGACATGGTGACTCAGTATGCTTCACACTGGCTGGCTGCTGTAGTGCTGCTGCTAGCAGTGTGGCACGGATGACCGGCCAGGTAAGCTTAGGCATACCTGCTACGCTGGTAGGGGTCCTTCAAGATATCAATCAATCGCCCAACGCGCTCGTTCGCAACCAGCAGCTCAAGGAAGTCGGATTCCATCGCTTGCTGACACTTGCTGCGAAATAGCTGCAGCTGACGTGATAAATTCACAAACGCGACGAAACTATGGTATTACTTACACACAAGCACCGGCACACAGGAAAAGCAGGCTCGGAAAAGATGTCTCACAGCAGGCCTGGAGGCAGCCTTCTCTTTGTGTGGTGTGGCCAGGCCTGCTTCACAAGTTCTGAACCCTTGAACAAACAACTACACCAGGCATGCAAACATGATACCAAACAGCAACCAGAAAACATTACAGCACATGATTGTGCAGGCGCTACAAATAGGTTGCCATCAAGCATGCGCACAGTGGTTTTGTAAATCCGCACTCCATGCAGAACCATCATGCCCCTGCAGTTGCCAACACTGTGCTGTGTACCACAAGCGGCCTAATCATACAAATAGTTTGGATGCTGTTCAAGTCATGCACACAACACCACTGCACCTGCTGGCGCTGCTGCAGCCGCCATGCCTGGTACACACTGTAACATACTCGGCACTGCCTGCGAAGCAATGGAGTGCCTGCAGCACAGCGCCCATATGCATGCAAAACGACTGCGCACGTCAGCATCAAGCTAGCATCAAACTAGTAACAGCATCAAGCTAGCATCAAGCTGGTAACAACTGCGAAAACTCACAGAGTAGAGCCTCGGCACAATTCAAGACAACATCATGTCACCATGAGACAACACCAAGATTGATGATTAATGCAAACCTCAGCACAAAGCATGAACAGAATGACATAGGCACAATCAACGACTACCCAAAGACTGTTGGCCACCATGCCAGTAGACCACAGCGACACCACAACCTACGCATAAAGCCAGGCCTTCTATGAATGTTTAAGTAAAGGCAACTACACATGCATCCACCGTCCATGTCTCATGGCACCAGCAAGGAGAACTGTCACTCGCAACAGAGGATGAGGCCATGCATCATGGCAACACCCACCAACATTCACCCGATTAGTGTGCACACCAAAAACAGCTGTACCTTTGAGATAAAGGAGAGTATGTACATCCAGTCACCATACCAGATGGTCTTTGAGTCACCCCAGGATGAGCACCTAGCCATGGCATGACCAAAAGGAGATGTACGCACAGTACAGTAGATTGGGAGTATCCTGATGCACGTCAAGTCTCTCAGACTCTCACACTTCAAATCCCTCAATCTTCAACACTCCAGATGCAACTTCCTGTTCTCTCCTGGGCACACCACATGACATGCGGTGATCAGGTGGTGCGTCATGAAAAGACGCTGGCGCACACGCAAGTGGCTGAAACATGACAGGTGAACCTTATTTCTGCAACTCGGCAAGCGCGCAGCAGAGCTTCGCTGCATCATATGCAGTGTTGGTAAATGAGCAGGTCCATCATTTTATGCAAGTCAGGCTGCCGGCGCTTTATGCATGTCAGCAGCCAGCCCACAAGCACCTGACGAAGAGGAGTGGCACAACACGCTGCAGCAGCGCACATGAAACCATGTTCATGGAGTCCCGGCGAAGGACTTGTTGTGTGCCAGCAACACAAGAAGCTTGCAATGCAGTCTGCGTGGCAGCCATCCAACTGCTAGTGGCTGCATGGCACTGGATGACAAAGGCTGGCTCGCAAGAAGGCATGTTAGGTGCCATCTGCAACAAGCGCAACTAGTTGTGGCAGCACTGCCAGCACATGACTACCCTGCTTGGTCAGTGCATCACAGGCACGACTCTGCAAAGACCCCACAGCAAGTGACTACTTGTCGAACGGCTGAGACATCTCCACTTAAGATATATACAGATGGAGGAATCGAGAACTGCCGATACAATGCGTGCTGCACCGCAAGGGCCAGGGAGCACAGGTTGCCTGTGCCAAACACCACCACCCAATTCAAGTCTACAGCTGTAATCAAGTCTGCTGTCTCGAGACAGCACAAAATGCTCATCATTGCACATGTGCTGCTGTTGAACAGCAAGCTGTTGGCATTGTAAAGCAACAGGTCCAGTCTCCGTGAGTGAGCAAACTTGCGCCTCATCAATTCAAGTGCCACACAACCAGCATGCAAGCAAACAATGACTGCTCAACCGAAGCGACGCAACATGGTTTGCAAATACCAAAGCATGCAAGGCTTCAACAATGAAGGGTATGCTGTGGGCTGAAAGGCATTGCAAGGCTGTGAAAATTGGGGTAGGCGGTCTGCCACACGAGGCCTTGACAGGCTCAAGTAAGGACGGACAAGCTTTACGCACATGCAGCATGCCCTGCTCAACTCCACACCACAAGCAGCTGTTGCCACCGCGCGGCGTGTGCGATGCACCATGCATTGCACTGCAGTACCCCCAACACACCACGTGCTTTGCAACATGCCCAGCGTTGCAGCCGGCCCAATCAGTAGGCAGATACTGATCAATCAGCGGATGGCAACACAGTGCTGCCATATATAAGTAAGGTTTCTGCACAGTTCGGTTCAGAATGAAGTCAATTTGCCGTTGACATAAAACTACTGCGCGTGCACAAGGCTTGTCACCGACATGCAGTTGCGCACTTATCAAAAGCAAGCAAGTAAGACCAGCATGACATGTGACACAGAGCCCGCCACGCAACTTGTGACTACATTACGCTATCAATGTACTGCAGGTGCAAGCCAACTCAACGAACAAAACACCTACCCTGCAAGTCAACACGCACGCCTGTGCAAATCATGTGTCCCACTGATTCCTGCCCCTCTGTACAAACAAAGTCCCATCAAATTCACCCACATGCCGCCAACAATCAATGCATGCACCGGGCCATCCCCCAACCCGACTGAACGACCGCATGTGTTGCTGACGCTCTATCTTTGTGCAGGCAAATCAGTCAAAGACACAAGACTGGTGGCGCACCGTGTAACACTACCTGGCACTGACTAGAACTCACTGCCCAGCAGCAGCAGCCGCAGGTCGTCCCTGCTGCAGCGTACTGCGAGCAGACTCCACGGCCCGCCGCCGCATGTATGCATCACCGGCATACGCAATGCCAAACTGCAGGCAGCCGCCAGCCACCAGCCAGACCAGCAGCGCCGGGAGCGGCATGTCGCCCCTGAAAATGAGCCGGTACGCCAGCAGGCTCTGCATCGCCTGCGACAGGCACGCGCCCAGCAGCTGCTCCGGCACGCACAGCTGCTGCAGCAGCGGCACGACGACGTAGAACCACACCACCAGCATGCTCGGCCGCGTCAGCAAGCCCGCAGACGGCCCGGCGTCCTCCCCGAGCCCGAGCTCCGTGCCATGCGCAGCAGGCGCAGCGCCGCCGGCCAGCAGGGCCGACCATTCGTGCCTGTAGATCTCTGTGGCGCAGATCATGCCCATGGTGAGGGCACACGCCACCTGGCTCAGCATCAGCATCAGCTGCCTGTGCTGCACCCAGAAGTCGGGGCACAGCATCATCATCTGCACGAGGTTGCATGGGGTTGGACAAGCGGCGCAGCAGCAGCAAGCACCAGCACGGCGCTTTGTAAGCGACTGCTGCCATTGTGGCAGGCTTGCAGGCATCCTGTACAGCCTAGACATGGCACGTGCTACGCACACCAGTTTTACCATCTGCCCCGCACTGGACGACATGCCCTGAACTCGCAACACCAGCTGCTCCTGCAAGGCAGCTGTTGCATGCAAAGCTATGCACCATCACAACCAGCAACAGACTGCTGGCTGCTCTCCGCACACT
Organism: Scenedesmus sp. NREL 46B-D3; assembly: GCA_014080715.1. Taxonomy (NCBI): domain Eukaryota; kingdom Viridiplantae; phylum Chlorophyta; class Chlorophyceae; order Sphaeropleales; family Scenedesmaceae; genus Scenedesmus; species Scenedesmus sp. NREL 46B-D3. The sequence goes on along the minus strand of JACERP010000043.1, from coordinate 463,112 downwards.
GTGTAACGCTGAGAACCGGCCAGCCGCCCCTGCGAGTCTTTTGCTGCACAGCCTGCGGCGGCGCACGCCACCACTCACCAGGTATGGCAGCACCGTCACGGCCTCGTACTTGCACAGCAGCACCAGCGACAGCTGCGAGGAGCCCTGCAGCGCCAGCCGCCGGCCCAGCCGCCACACCACCGTGCCCTCCCGCACGGCGTGCAGCAGCAGCGCGCCGCGGTCCACGCACTTGACGTGCATCGCCTTCAGCCGCCTGTACTGCAGCTCCAGCCTCGGGTCGACGAAGCCCAGGAACACGTCGCGCGGCGTCACCCGCTCCGGCAGCTGCGGGGCGCCCGCCAGCATGTCTGCGTCCGCCGCGCGGCCGCCGCCCCTGAGCCCGCTCGCGGCGCCCATCATGCCCCACACGCTGGCGCCCAGCAGGCCGGACTCGACCGTCGCGCCGCCGATGAGCAGCAGCGCGCGCTGGCGGTGCGCCCACGCCTCCGCCGCCGTCGCCCGGCGCGCTGCTGCTGCTGCTGTACGCTCCGCGCGCCGCGCCCGCTCGACGGCAGAGGTAGCGGCGGCGGACAGCGCGGAGAGGCCCTGCATGGCGTCGGCGAGCGCCGCGCTGGCCTCTGCCGCCGTCTCGCGTGCTGCCTGCGCCTCCGCCGCAGCTGCTGCTGCCTGCTTCATGGCGTGGGTGAGCTGTGGGTGGCCAGGCTTGTCCCTGGCGCCGATGGCACCATCAGCGCCTGAACCATCAGCAAGGAAGTCGGCCACATCTAACGCTGCTGGCTCGGCAGCCTCGATTGCGTCGGCTCCTGCCGATGGCCCTGCCCCCGTCCCCGCTGACGTGGACGCTGACGCAGCCGGCCCAGCACTACCTGGTGCTGCCGCCGCCTCTGCCGCTGCTGCAGCCTCAATCTCGAGCAGCCCTGCAGCACTGCCTGCACTGCTGTTGCTGGGGCTGTCGCGGCGGCTGCTGCCAGTCCCCAGCCCGCCCCGGCCACCCGGCCGCCGCCGCTGCTGCTGGCCAGGCCCTGGCAGCATCAGTTGACGGAGCGCATCAGCACACTCGTCCAAGCCCTGAGCCGCCATGAACCCCACGATGTTACTGCACAGCTGCGCATGCGCCATGGCAGCAAGCGAGCCCTGCGCCGCTGCAGGGTGCACCAGCACGCCTGCGATGTCCCTGATGAGGGGCAGGATGTGGCGGTGGTACGCTGCACTGTAGCTGTCTGCCTCGACCGCTATCCTGCTCAACAGAGCTGCCAGCCCCTCGCACACAGCAGTCGGCACCACCAGCAGCGGCAGCTGCAGCAGCAGGAACTCGCTGACGAACGCTTGTGCGCCGCCACTTGCTGCTGCTCCTGGCGCTGCTGGGGCTGTCTCTGACCACACTGCTGCTGGCTGCGGTGCCGCCAGCACGTTGAGCGCCAGAACGTGGCCTCGCACACGGCTTGACCAGTCGCTTCCAGCTGACTGCAGCAGCAGCTCCCCCAGAGAGAACTCAGTGCTGGCGGGCCAGTGCACATTGACAGAACCACTGCTGCTGCTGCTGCTGCCGCTGCCGCTGCTGCCGACATCACTGCTGGGCCAGAACGTTATGTCGACAAGTACAGCTGGCGCCTGTGCGTTGCCTCCTGCAGTGCCCACTGCTGCTGCGGCGGCAACCCCGGCCGCAGCTGCTGCTGCTGCCTCTGTGATTACAATGCGTAAGCCTGCTGCCTGTGCTGCCAGCGTAGGTGCCAGGCTGTCAGGGACTCTCAGGACAGCAGCAGCAGTGCCTGCAGAGGGGCTTGGGAAGACACCCTGCGGTGCTGCTGCTGCTGCTGCTGCCGCTGCCGCAGCAGCACCTGCCAAGTTGGCAGCAGAATGCTGATCCTTGGGTAGCGTGAAGTTGGTGACGGTGATGGCGTGTGCACAGCTGCACACAGCAGCCAGCAGGTTGGTGGCGGTCGGCGACGCGTGCTGTGGCGCGGCCGCCACTGCGTACGCCACGCTGCTGCTGCTGCTGTTTGTGTTGTCTGCGTCGCCATAACCGCTGCTGCTGGAGCTGCTGCGGCGCAAGCCATGCTCGGCTCCAGACCAGCTGGGCGATGCGGCAATAGGCTCAGCCGTCATCTGGACCCCCTGCCCTGCTGCTGCTGCTGCTGCTGTGGCTGCCTCTGCTGCTGCGGCCAGCATGGTGGCACCAGCAGATGGAGACGTGCCGGTCCTGCCGGACGCCCCAGCAGCAGCGCTGTTGCGCCTGCCTGGGAACTGACCAGACGACGAGCTGCTGCCAGATGTCCTGCCGGCCACCGGCACACCTGCTGCTACCAGTGGAGCTGTTGTCATCACAGTGGGGCCATCTGCGCTGCTCACTATTCTGCTGCTGATGCAGCTGAGCTGCACTGCGGGGTCGCCGGCTGCTGCCAGCACGTCGCTGAGCGTGAGTGGCAGCCCAGCAGCAGGCGATGCACTGTCTGCGCTGGCAACCGTCACCCTCACGCCGCTGCTGCTGGGGCTGCTGATGCCACTCAGGCCGACATCAAATGCAGGCGCAGCACCGACAACGTCACCAATCGACACATCCGCAGGAACTGCTGCCTCATCTTGGCAACCTGCCGCAGCCGCCGGCAACACAGCAGCAGCAGCTGCAGCTGAGCCAGCAACCTGTGGTGGTGCAGCAGCACTGCCGGCGTCAGCAGTGCCTGGTGCCTGCCACATCCAGTGCGTGGTCTGCGCCGTGCTGTCCTGCACCATCATGTAGCGCAGCTGCAGCGGCTCGCTTGCGGCAGCAGCACCCTCCTGTGCTGCTGTTTGCAGCATACGCTGCTGCAGCTGCTGCACGACCCTGTCCCACTTCACCAGGGAAGCCAGAGGAGGGGATGCCGCTGCTGCCGCTGGTGCTGCATCGCCATCACCGCCAGCTGCACCCCGCCCAGCCTCCTGCTCTGGACGCACAATTCCTTGATCAACAGCACTGTGACGGCTGCTGGTGCTGGCACCGGTTGCTGAAGCAGCAGCACCTGCTGCTGCTGCTGCTGCTGCTGCTGCTGCCGCTTCCGCTGCCAGCTGCTCCAGCAGCTCTGCCGTGCCCAGGCTCACCGACATGACCACATGCACGCAGCCAGGGAAGGAGCTCACGCTGGTCGTCAGCACCTGCAGCTGCGACTGCGCCACGACCGCCCGCACAGCCGCCTCAATGTCTGCCCGCAGCTGGCTGGATGCGCCACTGGCCACCAGCCCCTGGTGCTGCGGCAGCGACACAGCCGCAGCAGCACCACCCAGTTCACCCAACTCCACTGCCGCTGGACCAGCTGCCACAGCACCTGCTGGTGCGGCAGCAGCGCCCCTTGAGGAAGGCGCGCTTGCCAGTTTGAAGCTGATGACCACCGTCTCAAGCGGGCTCTGGTACAGCGCACTGCTGGGAGACCGAGGTGATGAGCAGCCAACCTGCAGTCCTGCAGCCTGTGCTGCTGCTGCTGCTGCTGCTGCTGCAGCAACTGGCTGCTGCTGCTGCTGCTGCTGGGCGGGCTGATGGGCGCCTCCTGCTCGGCTACCAGGCTGCTGGCTGCTGCTGCCATTGCCCCCAGCTTCACCTCCGTTGGTCTTGCCACGCATGCTGCTGCTGCTGCTGCTGCTGTGGCTGCCCATGCGTGCGCCATCACTGCGGCTGGAGGAGCGTGACTCCATGCTGCAGCGGGCTGAGGTAGCTGGGCTGGAACTGCCTGCAACAGTCGAGGCGGCAGGCGCTGCAAACACTGTCCCTGCCGCTGGCTGCTGGCTGTTGCGTGCAAGGCTCCTGCGCTTGTCTTCGTCGACAGAGTGCCTGGCAGCAACGCGCAGCGTGTCCGAGGTAGCTGGCGTGGCCGGAGCCAGCGCTATGTTGCTGCTGGTGCGGGACTTGCTGTCAAGACCAGGCGGCTGCGCCAGCCCTGCATCTGCGGGGCGAGCAGCTCTGCTGCTGCTGGTGCTGTTGTTGGCGCTGATGCCCATACTGCCAGGGTCTGCTGCATTTGTTGGTTCCAAAGCAACGACAGCAGCAGCAGCTGCTGCAGGTGCCACCCCGGGCCCAAGGCCATACCGACGCCCCTCAATGAACCGTTTGATTGCTGATGTGGCCTTGCGGATCCAGCTGCTGTTGCTGCTTGTAGTGTTGGAAGCTGCAACATGCGCTGCTGCTGCATATGTAGGCTGTAGGTTCTCCCTGCTGATGCGCTGCGCTGTTGATGCATCAACCTGCTGCTGCTGCTGCAGGGTTTGCAGGAACCACTTGCGTGCCCGCTGCCCTGCCCATGCTGACACTGCCAGAGGCAGCAGCACAGCAAGCAGCAGTCCATCAACACAATGTGCTGCCAGCTCCCATGTCATCACCTCGACATCTAGCTGGCTAGCGCTGCCGTGGGCGCTGTTGCCGGATGCGACTGCACTCATTGCACCGCCTGCTGCAGCGTCACCACTGCCAGTGGTGACAGCTGGCAAATACCGCACCCTGAGCAGCACACCGCAGCTGGTGAGGCACAGCCAGCTGGCAACATTCACTGCTGCCTGCCAGGGCAGAGGCAGTGGATGCAGCCAGTTGTCCAGCATCACGACGAGTGATGCATAGGGCAGCAGCGACCGGTACAGCTCTGCAGATGCAGGTACGGGGCAGGTGGCCAAATATGGCAGGGGCGAAACCGGGGGTGTGGCAGGCGCTGCACCTGCTGCAGCCGCTGCTGAGGTAGGTGCTGGATCTTCGGACGGGTGCTTGGCGCTGTTGAATGCGCCGGCGGCTGGCGGCGCGATGGTGTGCGGTTGCTGGCAGGTGGCGAGGCGTGCTGCCAGGAGGGCGAGGGGCAGCACCATGTATGCTGTGATGAGCAGTGTGCGGGTGGCCTGCCTCCTGTAGTAGGCTGCGCAACACGCAGCAGCAACAGGAGCAGGAGGGTGAGATGCAAGTGAAGTACAGGAGGCAGCCGCCCGGACGGACGAGGGGAGCGCCTGCACCCGGCAGGACAGCATTGGGAGCACAGCAGGCGCAGTCGAGCTGGCAGGCCAGGCCTGCACACGGGCTCATGAACCATGCAGGCAGGAACCTGCGCCCCGCTTGCAGGAAGCAGGTTCCTGCAAGCCTCGCACGTCGAACCAGCGTCCTGCTGCGAATCCTGCAAGCTGTTCACTGCGTGAGGCGCACCTGGGCAGGCTATCGCACAGGCCAGGCAGGCGAGACAGAGCCCCAGCTTGGAGACCAGGAACAGGTCACCCACGAACCACAGCCGCCACAGGTACAGCAGCGGGACCTGCTGCAGCAGCTTGCGTGGCCGCAGCAGCATGCCGCCGCTGCCGCTGCCATTGACGCTGCCGCCGCCTGCACAGCCACTGCTCAGGCTGGCGACTGCACCAGCAGCTTTGCTGTACAGCTGCTGCTGCAGGGTCGGCTGCGTTGCTGCACTGCTGGCTGGCGCTGGCGGTGCAAAGCTCGCGGATCGCACGAGCGACGGCCGGGCGTGGTCTTCCGCAGCGCTGCAGGGCGGGAACAAGCGCAGCTTGCTGCACTCGGTTGCTGAAGGAGCTTGGAACGAAGTGCTCTGGTTGGGCTGCAGAGCGCTGAGGTCGACACGGCAGGCAGGACTGCTGGCGGAGCCCAGGCTGCTGCTGCCGGTGTAGCTGCTGCTGTTGGCGCCTGGTTGCGTGATGGCCAGTGCGTCCAGGTAGCAGGCGGCCAGCACATACACTAGGCTAGCCACCACCGCAAAGATCATGAAGTTGACTATGTCCCTGAGCCACCAGCGCCTGCAGGAAGTGGCAGATGAAGGAGGCAGGAGATGAGCAAGGGGGGAGAGGGGGGGTCTGAATCTGTGGAGGTTGTGTAGCAGCTGGTCATTCGCTCCAGTCTAATCCAGCGCTGCTGTTGGCACTGCATGATGCCCGCAGCGCCTGCATGCAGTGCCAACAGCTCAATGATACATGAACAGACAGGTCCACTCGCATGGGCTGTAATTGAGGTTGATATGAGCTGATTGGATGGCTCTGTCACAAGCACAACACTGATCTGGGGCCTATGGGGCTGTGTACTGTACTACAAGAATACATGTGCACGGCAGCAGCAGTTACCTTGCCCTTGTCTCCCGAAAGTTGCTCTCCAGCTGTGAAGGGAGCAGGCCGGGCCAAAGTCTTTTCACAATGCCATCCAACCACGCTGCTGTTCGCTGTGGTTGAGCCATGCTTTGGGCTGAAATTAAGCTACTGTGTGGCGGTTGCCCAGGTGCTCTGCAGCCGGGTGTCATGCAACTGCTGTCTGCAGCCTTCTGAAGGGGCTGATCTACTGCATTTTGACTGAAACAAAGCCCGACATTCTGGCAAAGCATAGTTGCCAGGCAAGCAGGCGAGCATGAGGAGTTCAGGCTGCAAAACTTGCAACCTGCCACACGAAGATCCGTCGTAGATCTGGGGCGGAAGGCTTTCGTAATCTTAAAGCCGCTGAGTGCAAGGCCTGTAAAGGTCAATGCACGACGGCGCTTCGCAGGTTTATACATATGTTATGGGATGAGTCACGGTTGCGACTGTAATCAAAGTGACACGTGAGCACACCCTCCACAAGGTCCACTTCTTGCAAAGTTTTTGAACTTTTCATCCACAAGCATAATATGCCACGTCACAGGGCAGTCCGGCGTAACACTGTACCACGCTGTACTGCCCACTGGGCCAGCTGGGCTGCAGGTTATGGTTGGACTGCGCCAGTGGCCAGCCTACACCGCCAACAGAAGGCCAACAACAGGCGTTGCAGTATTTAACTCTGCGGGTCACACATGCGTAACATCAGCTGTGTTCCAGCAGGATGTATCCCTCATCTTGTCAAAGGAGTCATCTTGTGTACATCTTGCCAGTGACATAGCAGGCTGCAATCACATTTCTGCGATGTTGCGCGGTGTAGCATCCTGCAGTCAGGTAATCCAACCAGATTCCATCGTCGAATGCAGTCTGGGAGGGTGCAACCTGCATGCCTTGTGAATAACTTGTGCAGCAGCTTGCAGCAATCTACCCGATGCCTAAACACCTCCACAGTACTGTGGAACTGGTTTGCAACTTATAAGACTCTGACTTGATTACAGCCTTGGTCAGAACCCGACAAGTGCATGCTGAGGTGTGCCCTGCGGAGCTCATCTGAGCTGCTGCACAACACATGTGCTCGTCATTCCATCTTATCGCAGTCATGCCGTGACAGCACACACATGTGCAAGAGCATGATGCGGGTGTCAAAACTGCCAATGCAAAGGCGCAAGCGTTGGCTTGCCAGCCCATGCTCAACCATGCTGCAGCCTGGCAGCCAGGTCATTGAGCTGAGCTGGGGTCAACACATGCATACCTGTGGGGGTAACTGCTGCTGAGCAGGTTGCCTGCACGTGCAGAATGTGACCGGCATGCGCCATGCCGTGCAAGTGGCAGCTGAATCCAAAACCCCGCGCTGCAGGTATCCCCTGACGTCATGGGCCATAACTGTTGCTGTACGATCCCAGGCATGTACACGCTACCCCACAAAAATGCAGCCTTCAGGCGTTGCAGGCCAAGCATTCAAGGTGTCGCAGCAACATATGTGCATGCCTCATGCGCCTGCCCAATAGTGGCATTTTAACAGGTCATGCATGCCCCCCCCTCCCCCGCCGCCCCCGCGCGTGCGTTGCTACAGCCCGATACAATCCCCTCCAATCACTCCAAGACACAGCCAAGTTGGTTCCACCAGTGGGCCACAACCTGTGGCTGTACTCGGCCCAGAACACAACCACAGCAAGAGGCAGCAGCTTAAAACTACGTAGGTATACCGTATTGGACTTGCGCAGGCATTATGGGCTCACTTTGAGATGAGTGCACACCTGCCATGTTTGTCACCCAGTGACTCTGCTCTTGACTATGTTTGTCACAGCTCCAGTCATAGAGCGGAGAGTCACCAGACAATAACCCCAACAACACAAGGCACTGCTGCCCTGTTCTGTGTGTGCTTTATGCCACGGCAAAGGCACGACTCCATGCAATGATGTTATACCTTTACTTTTATGATGTACTCATGTACATCAGCCTCATCTTTTCGTGCTTGCAAACATGCCAACCATGCTTTGCCTGTTTGCAAATATGCCAATGACTTGCCTGTAAATGCAGACAAGGAACTGGCGCACTGTGCGACTAGTGTTGTGCAGGTGCGCGTCAACCATGAAATCGGCTGGCATAGCTGCAGCAAGCAAGTCTACCAGCCACCAACACAGCGGGGCACTTCAGCTGCCAGAGTGGTACAAACATGCAATGGAATGCAAGGCACAGGGGGTGATGACCCTGTTTGTGCTGGCACAGCAGAATTGACAGACAACATTGCACCGCAACATGCTAATTGAAGAGACTCCATGCACAACCCAACCATGTAAACAACGAATCGTGCAACAGAAACTGGAAGGGTGCGGATGCAAATGACGCTTTCAGCTTTTCACTTGGCAAACCTAAACAGCACGTGTACAGCACTGGCCAACTGTTGCATGATTTTGCCATCTTGATGTTAGCATACCTATCCACAGCAGCCAGCACAGGACTCCATGGCTTGGCCAAGCAACACTGCATCCAGCAGTGCATTGACAATGGGCAGAAGCCGGAATGTACATGAACAACCAATTGCAGGGGCACCACTGTCGACCATTGATACAGCGGTGCCAGCCATGCTGACTGGCCCCAGTTGGCATTGCGCACGCTGGAGTGCTGCCAGAAGATAAGTAACACAATGCGGCTGCCCTAGCTAGGGCACGCTATAGCCTGCCGTACATCCATATTGGGTAACAACTGTACTGCCGAAATGATCAGACCAGGAGGCCCCTCAACTGCCGCAAACCTGAGTTCACAGGGCTTGATCAAGGTCGTGACCTGGCAGTTGCACAATCCATGCACACGTGCTGCCGCTCAGCTGACTAGCCCTGTTACAAGCTTATCCCAGCAGACAAATTGGCTGGCCAGCCGCGCTGTAGTACAGCCAGAGTGCGTACTGCCCAGCAAGTGTCCGCCATTGTCACCTGCCTTGAGGAAGGCAAGACATTTAAACTGGAAGGACCTGACAGTTGAAAGCCCCTTCCCACACAAGGCTCCACACCGTTCAGAGGAGAGCTGACAGCTGACATCACCTAAACACAACTGCGCTCACAGAGCGACAGGCAGCACAGCAGACACCAACTGCTGCTCAAACCTCACCCAGGGTGTGCAGGAACGCCAAGCACAACATGCATGTTTGTTTAAAAACAGAGCGACAGGCAGCACAGCAGACACCAACTGCTGCTCAAACCTCACCCAGGTGTGCACTGATTAAACCCCCCAATGAGCCTCTCGTTGGCTCCTGAATGGGGTTCCCACTCCTTGTTGGGTGGAGCATGTAATGTAATGTAATGTATTAAACAAAGCCAACTTGGCTGCAGCACGCCAAACAAGAAACTGCTCAAGAAGCTGCTTAATAAAAAAAACTGTACTGGGTGAGAGCAGACGGCTGTTGAGGCAGCCAAGATTTTTAGAGGCCACACCAGCAGGTGAAATGCAGACCCCTGTAGATGCACCCGTCAGCAGTGCCAGCCTTAAAGCGTAACTGAGCAGTGAGATGCAGTAGCCTCCATGCACTGCATGTCTGTGAGTGTATGTTGCAAGAGGAACACCCAACTCAACCACACTGGCCACCGCAATTGCACAGGTTGGGCGTAACTAACCAGCCACAGATGCAGCAAGTCACTCAAATGACGCACTGTGGCAGTGTCCTCTCCAATGATATACACACACATCCTGCAACACGTTTTGAATGGGTGACCTCCACTTGCTTCTGTGCAATCCAGGCTCTGGTACAGGTGACACAATGTTTTTGAAACAAAACCACATGCTCCAACAGACATGGCTCATCAGCGTGCGTGTAGCAGAGCATAGAGCGCATCACATGTGTACTGCGTCAGAATCAGTTGGATCCTGGGACGCACTTTTGCAGGCAGTGATACATCGGGTGACCCTGCTGCCTGCGTTGGTACCCGAGCAGTGGTTTGCCACACGGCACCCATGCGTTTGTTTGCACTGAAGTGCCAAGTCCATGCTTGGACTGCATACAGACCAACGCGACTGCTGCGTGTCCAGCACGTCGCATATTGCATGCCACAGATGCTGCTTGCATGAATAATAATAATGATATTAGTAAATCTTGCAAGCCATATGTAGTGTGTGATTTGCAGTAATGTGCTGTTGCTGTGCTTTGCTCTAGGGTTGTTATATCCTGCAGTAACACATGCCCAGTTCCTGCGCCTGCCTATAGTCAGCACACTGGCCACAGCGCATTGTTGGGTATAAGATTAAAACTGAATTTAGACTTGTGGCACATTCGTAGCGTTTGCAGTTGAGCCGCCTTCTTGAAAAAGCAAAACGTTTCTGGCAATACCCAACCCCTACACGCGCGTCTGCGGTTACGAGCTGAACGCCCCGTGCTTACATGGAAGCAAATCTTTGTGGTGGAGACTGAGGAAATTGTTGGGTGTTTAGTCTGTGTTTCTCAGTGGTGCTCAGTGACTGGCTTTGAGGGGTGCGGGTTGTTACCTCCGCTGTGCTGCATCTGCATGTCCCTGGCTGGTATTTGGTGGTTGCCTGAATCCTTGCGTTGCTGTTGATTGTGTTGGCTTGTGATGGCTTGCTTGTGCCTCAGTCTTCTCTTTTGGGAGGGGGTGAAGGGCTAGGCTACACACAGCGCTGTAGTGTATGAAATACTACAGCCGTGAGTTGTGAGTTCAGGATGGAATGGTATCAGCGCTTCTTTGTGTATGCCTCTGTACTAAGAGTCAGCCTGATGCACTGCGCTTCTGGACACAGCTGGTATGATGTTATGTTGTGTCAGCGTAACGGTTATAGCAGGAAGGTTATGTATGCCATGAGTCAGCGGCTGAACCTATGATGAGGAAGAAGGAAGGTATGTTGCAGCGCTGCAGTTAAGCGTTTGCAGGCGATGTGGGCGTCTCTTCCCGCAAGGTAACAAATCCAGTGCTACACATACCTTTGCGGCATCGTTTCTGCTTGCATGAAGCAACATGCCCCGGCCTCCAGGGCAGCACGGGTCATGCAGCATTGTGGATAGAAAAGGCCCGGCGACAGCAAGGCAGCAGCATGCTCCATGCACTACTGTGGAAGAAGCACACAGTCAAGTGACCTGACACAGCCTGCCGCACTTCATCACGCGGCAAAACGTTCCTTGCTGCAACTGTACCTCTCCACATGGACAAAGTGCTCCAGCTCACACGAATCAATGGCAGCAGCTGGCGAGTGGCCCATCAATGCATGTGCTATGCAGCAGCACTGCAATCAGCAGGGAAGCAAATCAGGGGGAACACATGTGCTGTGTGCATAGACCTCACCACACGCAAGAAGCTTCATCTCTACCATGGGATGTGTGCAACCCTACCATACACAACAGCATGCACATCTACATAGTGACTATGGGGCGGCCGTTGCAGTGCGGCAGGCCTGTCAACAGCCGCTGCATCAGCCACAACAGCAGCGTCAGCAAACGGTCTGTGCAATGACACAGCGGCACCCTGCAGGTGAGTCGCCATGTTGGGTGCTGTGCTTCGAGCTTTGTACGTGCTGGCAGCAGAAGAGCAGCTGCTCGTGCGTATGCTGCTGTTGTTGCTGCTGGTACACGAAGCTGCTGTCGGCAGCATCACTGGCAGCACTGTATGAGGTGCTGCTGCACGTGCTTGCAGTGTGTCGGGCAGCATGCAGGGCAGGTGCAAGAGGCAGGGCAGCTGCACCGTGCAGTGACTACCAGCTGTGCTGCTGCTGCTGCTGCTGCTGCTGCTGCTGCTGCTGCTGCTGCTGCTGCTGCTGCTGCTGCTGCTGCTGCTGCGTGCACAGCCGCCAGGGGTGCAGTTGCTGCTGGCGGTGGTCAGCCCACATTGCCAGCTGTGCGCTGGATGTGGCATCGGAATCTCCATAATGCTCTGCAGGACGCAACGACAACAACCTTTGATAAGTAGCAATGATGGTGAAGCGAAGGATACAGGGTCTATGGGCACCTGTCACCACATTGCAACATGTCTGTGGTGCGTCTGGAAGTGTTTTGCGCTACCAGCAGAAGTGGCCAGTGCCAACCATATACAACATGATACTGTGCAACAGCTTATGATGGTTGGCCACCGTTGTACCGTGATGCTCACAGTCGCCTAGCGGCTGTGCCAGTTGCTGCTCCTCTGGGCTGCCATGCTGCTTTTGGCCCATCTGCCTTCTGAAACCAGCACAACAACATGCACATTCTAGCAGCATGGAACACAACCCGTGCATTCCTCAGTGGACTTTGCCATCACACCGCTGGCCAGCTCACCCTTGATGAGGTGCTCTGAGCTGTTCCGGTGATGTCTTCCCCTGACGCACACGACATGCAGGCAGGGACATGCCCACAACCTCTGCAGCAATTGCAATGCAACGACCAGGCACTGGCAGCAGCGGCGTCCCAAGTCACACTGCCTCGGCTGAGAAGCACCTGCTGCTGCTGCTGCCGCTGCGGCTTCACCTCTGGCAAACTGTCTGGCATTTGTGGGAATGCAGTAGAAGCCATGTGTATGCCTCATTGCAGCAGTTGCTGCTGCAGCTGCTGGTGTCGCCGCTTATCTCCGCAGCAGGCTGCTCAGGTGGCTCCCTGGCCATCCCTTGGCTGCCACCGCTGCCAATCGTGCTGCATGCGGTGGCAGGATCAACAGCAGCAGCATGTGCTTGAGCGTCGCGCATCCCAGCACCAGATGCCTCCACCTGCGCTGCTGCTGCTCCTGCGGCTGCTACCTCAGTTACCCACAGGTCTACATCGCCAGCATTCAGCCGGGGCATACCAGCAGCTGACAGCTGCGTATGCTCCACAACTAGACGCGCCTGCAAACCGTGAGCTGCCAACTGCTGCTGCTGCTGCCGCTGCTGATGCTGTGTAGCTTGCAGCACCTCCAGGGCCTGCTTGTCAGCGCTACTTCGCCTACTCAGGCTGCTGCTGTAGTGGCTGTCTGGCGGCTCTGCTGTGCCCAGCCGTGCCTCGTCTGCTGCTGCACCCGCGGCTGATTTGGCAGCAAGCACAGCCATGGCTGCGTCACATTCGTTGCTGCTGCCTGCATCACACGCTGCATTTCGTGCATCATCTGCCCCGCAGCCAGCACCACATAGTGCCATACTGTCAGCCGCTGTGCTTGCAGCTGCCAATGCATGCCGGCCTGCTATGGCTCCTGCTGCAGTTGCTGCTGCTGCTGCTGCTGCTGCTGCTGCTGCTGACAGCCTCTCCGTTTGCGCTGCCTCCAGCAGCCGCCTCACATGCTCGTTCAAGTCGCGGCACGGCAGCGGTGCAGACCGAGCGCGCATCATGGCGGCGGGCACTGCTGCAGCTGCCCCCCGCATTTGTTCATACAGCAGTCATCATGCTGTGCCTGCCGCTGCTGCTGCTGCTGCTGCTGTAACACAGGCAGAGCTGCAGGCAACAGCATGCCAGCGTTGCATGACCCCAGGGTGCCTGCAGGGCAGCTGTTGGCCCTGCCCTGTGCTGCTGCTGGCAGTTGAGGCGTCTGGCCACCGGTGCTGTCTGCTTGTGACGATGATGCGGGCCTCTGCACCAGCTGGTCTCGGCATTGCTGCAGCAGCTGTGGTGGTGCGGCTGCATCTGCCTGCAGGCTACCCTGTTGCCGCCACCTCCTGCATGCAGCACAGCAATAGCCTTGCTGCGACAAATGGGCAATGGGTCATCAGAAACCTGAGAGCCAGCAATGTCTACATGTTGTGCTAGCCATCATCCTCACCATGAACCCCCGGCCTGCACAAACCCGCTCTAACACATGGTGCTGCATCTAGTCCTAGAACTCGCTGAGCATCGGGTTGAAGCAGCAGTCTGTGATTCAGGTGCTGCTGGTCCTGCCACATCCAGCGTTGCATCGAGGGCCGCACCTGAATGCTGCGAGGATGCCGGTGAAGCTGGGCCTCTCCTCAGGCTGAGACGCCCAACAAGCCAGCATCAGCTGGTACGCCTCACTGGGGTAGCGTGCGGGGCGTGCCAGGCGGGCGCCTGACAGCACGCTGTGCGCCACCTGCACCGCAGTGAGCCGCAGCAGCAGGAGATGCAGAACAGTTGGCGAGAAGCCTGTGACAGTGCTGCTGTGTGTTGGTATGGACCTACAGACTGCGGCCAGCGACACGCTGCGGCGCATCTGCATGCATCAACAAGTGCAGCGCATGCATTGCACTACTTGGAAGGCGTAGAGCGCAGCGCAGCTGCTGGGTTGCATTGCAATACAATAACACAATACAATACAGTAGTACAGGGCTGAACCTGCCTCAGGCACTAGCCCAGCGAGCCGTCGTTCCGCTCATGAGGGTTTCTTTTAATTGTACCCAGTTTCTTCTTCATTGTTTGGGAGGTCAAAACCACCTGCACAAACCCGTCAATTCCAATCGCTGTTTTAGCCCAGCCATGGGCGGTCGGACCTGGAGTTGAACCCGGATTGCACAAGCAAGGCCGCAGCTTCCACGCACCTCTTGGTTGCTCTGCGCTGCATATGGCTCGCCGCCGTTGCTGAAGATCTCCCACAGCACCACACCAAAGGACCACACATCACTGGCAGAGCTCCAGGCCTGTTGCGACAGCACCTCAGGAGCAGCCCAGCGCACAGAGACGCTGCCCCGGCACGCACCGCTGCCGCTGCCACTGAGGCTACCGTTGCTGCGAGCTTGGCTGAAGCCGAAGTCTGCTACCTGGGAAGCAGGAGGCGGGTCAATCACCCACAACTTAGAACTTACAGCTGAAGGGTGCACAACTTGTCGCATGTGTACTGCCTGCTGCTATGTCGTGCACGTGCACATGCCCGCGCATGCTGTGCCGAGTGCTTTGCATCCTCACCCCAAGGCCGCCCAGTGCATGCCACCATGTGCAGCCACATAGGTACCAGCCACAAGACAGCGTCCACAACACAGCAGTCAGTTTGACTGTGCTGCTGCACCGCCTCCTCCCCACCTTGACGTGGACAGGGTCCAGCGACGCCACCAGCACGTTGCGTGCCGCAAGGTCCCTGTGCAGCACGCCGCCTGCACACAGCTCAGCCATTGCGCAGCAGACCTGCTCGCACATGCCGAGCTTGACGCGTGTGCAGAGCAGCTCCCCAAAGTGCAGCAGTACCTGGTCCAGGCCGCACAGGGCAACCAGCTCCAGCACCATGTACTCGTTGCCGTGGGTGTCCCGGGACCACCTGTGGGAGTGTGGAGGCGGGGACGTGCCACATCAGGGGCCAGCAGGGGCGGCGGCAGCACGCGGACAGCGTACAAGTGTAGCTGAGGTTCGGACACTTGAGGAGCAGCAGGCTAGCGCAAAAGACTAGGAAGATGCTGCTGCCAGGCATATGCTGCTGCTGCTGCTGCTGCTGCTGCTCTTGTTTCGCTGCATTTGTTGTTGTTGCTGCTCCTGCTACTGTGCTTCTTGCCAGCCTGCCAGGTTTGCAAGGCTCACCTCATCATCATCATGTTGTCAACTCACGCCATGGCCTCAACACCATCAGCCGCGCGCCCCACATGACCGGAAGGAGGAGGGTGCGCTGCTCCATTGCAAAGCTCACCTGTGGAACTGCACCAGGTGGGGGTGCGCGCCGAGGTGCTGCATGAGCCGTGCCTCTGCCACTGGGCCGCCCTTGTGCATGCGCACGATGGCCACGCTGGTGTTGCGCCAGCTGCCGCTGTAGACACACTTGAAGGAGCCGTAGCCCACCACTCGGTGGAAAGCCAGCTCACTGAAGGACACGTAGGACCGGCTCAGGAGGTGCTGCTGCTGATCCCAGCTCCTCTGCCATACCTGCTGCTGCTGCTGCTGCTGCTGCTGCTGCTGCTGCTGCTGCTGCTGCTGCTGCTGCTGCTGCATTTCAGCAGCGCCAGCCCTGCAACGCAAGAGCACAACATGAGGCTTGCCGCAGGTATTTTGCCAGCTCAGCAGCCGGGCCACGTGCCTGCATGGCGCAAAAATAAAACACTGTTGTTTGGACGGCAATGCTGCGCCAGTGGTGTTTGGGCTACCCGGGGTGTGTGCACAGGTGCCTCTACAGCTGCCACTGCAGCATCGCTTTGTGTATGTTGCTGCACCTGTACGTTGGGCTGGCAGTCACCTGGAATAGTCTGCTGGTGTAGATGCAACATGCATCTATGTAGTGGGGGTTGTAGAGGCACTAGATCCTGCAGCATGCTTGTGGTTCAGCCCTGCAGCTACTAGTGTGTCCTGCAGCCCACACCTGCTGCTGGATGAATTGGGAGTCGACCTCAAGTGCTAAGCTGTGCTTGCAGCTGTAGAGGGGGGTGTTGCTGGTATGAGCTTGCTGTGGAAAGCACGTGCCCCTGCCTGTGCACCAGGTTGGCCTAGCCTGCCTGCAGTCCAGGTGCTGGTGTCACCTTGGACGTCTGGCCGTCCCCAGCACCACCTGTGAAACAAGCCAGATAACAGAAAGCTGCTTTTACGACAGCCTTGTTTTGCTTTTCGCTGTACGGTTGCGATCACAGCAACGTCGAGAACAACGACGACTCACCAAGGCATTGTGCGTCAGCTTCTTGAGGGAAAGGTCCTTGACCAGGTGCGCATATACTTCGCCGATATTTAGGTACTACAAAACATCTGCAAGCCCTTCACACCTCTTGGACTGTTGCAAAATGCCAAGTAGGCATTGGTGCGCAAGGTCGTGCTGAGCCAAAGTACTGTAATGGCCACTGAACAATGATTTGCAAGACATCAGTAAAACAGCAGTGGAGGCCGCCTTTCCGGATCCACGATACTTTCTGCTGCCTGGTGACAGTCCCGAAAGTTCCAGTATATATCAGCCTTATTAGGTACAAATGTGCTGCAAAGGCCAGCTTAGGTTGGCTGTCACTGGCCCCTTCAGCCTTCCTGTACGACTTTTGTAACATATGCCTTTGGTCCTCAAACGGCAATCACAGCACAGGCCAGTTCAGCGATAAACTCTAGCACATCGAAACACCAAGCTTCTACACGTTCTTTGAGGTTTTTGAAAGGTACGACAGGCATTAAACAACAGTACTGCGACAGCCTATAGTAGCTACTATGCTGGTTGATTTGAGGAGGCACCACACTGGCATACCAGATACACGCCTTGTGTTGAGCTCAAATTCTCTGCAAGCGCATTGCACTGTGTTGAGCCTCAGTGCCCTGCGAGGCGGGGCTGGCTGCTGGCCACTGGCTGGCAGCTGTCCTGCAGGCCAGGCCTGCTGGCCTGCTCAATGGCTAACCTGGTAAGCATGACCATCAAACGAAGGACCTGTAGATTTGTGCAACATTGGCCATGCCAGCCACAAGGTTAAGCAGTACTGCCGATCGCAGGTCAACATTCTTCTTGCGAGCTCAGCAGGCACTCCACCGCTGAGCTGGAGTCCAGCGTTGACGGCCTGGCCCAATCAACACAGCAAGCCCTTTAGGCCACATCCAGTCGTCAAGGGGCACAGCCATTACCTGGGTGCTGGCATTCCTGAAACTTTGACTGTTCCCAGTCTGAACTACAAACCAGCGCAGCCATCTTATAAGACAGTTACAAACCAGCGCAGCCATCTTATAAGACAGTTAATCAACTGTGATACAACAACTTCAACCAAACTGGCGTGACTGCAGTGGGCTGCATACAGTGCCCTCGAGCCCGCCAGTCTACCTCAAATGCTCACGAACAATGCATACCTGACAACACACCTGCCTTAAACCCCTAGCGGGTCTCACACTGCACGCCCGCTGCCGCGCACAACCGCGACCGCCTGCGGCATGACACTGTGCAGCTTGGCAGCAGACGCCACCACCAGCTGCAACGCCAGCCTCTCCTCAATGCATGCAGCGACGGCAGCAAGCAGCACCAGGCACTGCTCCACTGGCACATCAGCAGGGAACAGAGCACCGGACACACCAGCCAGCAGGGCAGAACCCTGGGGCTTGGCAGCTGACACAGCGCCCTCATTCGCCACCACAGCTGCAGCTGCTCCTGTGATGGCCTTGCCCACAAGTTCTGCTGTCACAGCGTCACCTGCTGCTGCTGCTGCTGCAAAGGTAGGTGCCGTGCTGCTAGAAATGCTTGCGCGTCGCCCTTCTGTCACCGCCCGTGCCATGCGCCCGCGCGTGTAGGAGTCACACACTGCAACAGCCAGGCCAATGCAGCTGCTGGCTTGTCCTGCTGCTGTTAGTGCTGCCAGCAGATCTGGCAGCACTACCGGCAGCACAGCAGCAGCAGCAGCTGCCTCATCATCGGTGCAGCTGCAGCTGTCACGTGTCAATGCAGCAGTGCAGCAGGCAGCTGCCAGTGCCAGCAGCTGCCTGTGCTGCTCGTGGTTCACCACCAGCAGCAGCTGAGCGTCGCGGCTTGCTGCCGCCTCTCCCCCCACCGCCTCCCTCTGCACGCTGAGCGCCAGCAGCTGCATGACAAAGTCGGCAGCTGCGACCGCGTGCCCCCTTGCTACTGCACCCTGCACCAGGGATTCAACCTGGCCCAGCAACACCTGAGGCACTGCCACCTGCTGCTGCTGCTGCTTCTGCCGCCAAACCACCTCACCTGCACTGCTGCTGTCCCTGCCAGGTGCAAAGTGCGAGGTGGGTCTGTACAGTGGCGTCAGCGCGGCACCAGCATCCCCAAACAAATCCAGGTCCCTGAACAGCGCATCAAAACCCCAGGTGTCCACCTCATCACCTGCCCCAGCACCCTGCACGTCCAGCCAGCCCGCCAGACCGGCCTCGCCGCTGCTGGTAGTCGCAGACGCAGCAGGTGTCGAGTGACGTGCCAGATCTCCAACAGGTGTGCCGTAGTGTGCCAGCAGCTGCTGCAGCGCCTCGTCCAGCACCACAGCAGTGTCAGCTGCCGCCAGCTGCACCTGCCGCCGCTGCAGCAGCAGCCCACGAATGCCAGTGCTGGGTGCCTGTTGCGCGAGCACACGTGCGCCAGCAATGGCTGCAGCAGCACACCACTGCTGCCGCCGCTGCTGCGCTGCAGCGCTGCTGCCACTGCCAGAGCCCTGAGCCCCGCCTCCCACCCCTCCTGGCTGCTGACAAACCCTGAGAGCAGCCGCAGAGCAACACCAGGCGCAGACCCTGCAAGCAAATCAGTGACAATCGTCTGCCAGGCTTCAGCGGCGTCCTCAGGGGTAGCAATGCTCAAACTGCTGCTGCTGCTGCTGCTGCTGCCAGCTGCGCCGTGCATGCACGCAGTGCTGCCCATCAGAGCCTCCCAGAGGTTGTTGATGACGCGCTGACTCAGCTGCATTGCCACTGCCCAGGGGTCGACAGCTTCTGCTGCCGCCAATGCAGCCTCCAGGTGAGCTCCTCCAGCTGCTGCTGCTGCAATGCTGCTGCTGCTGCTGCTGCTGCTGGCGCCTGCGAGCAACTCGCCAGCCTGCAGCAGTGCTGTAAGCGGGCCGTCTGCTGGTGCACTCGCCAGTGCAGCAGCCAGCGCCAGGTTCACGGCCGTGAAGTCTCCCGCCAGCGTCTTGGGCAGTGCAGGATGCTTGGAGTGCAGCACCGCATTCAGTGCCAGCAGGGGCCAAGTGGGGGTGCTGCTGTGCTGCAGCAGCAGGGGCACAACCTGCAAAGGGATGGGCAGATGCAGGAAAGCCGGCAACCGGTTGATTGCCACACAGCCGTGCAGATATCACGCTGTGGTTGGCAATAGTGGCGTCTGCAACCGCCTAGATGTGTGCATCACGCCTGAAGCTTGATGTTGAGCCGTATGATGCTCTTCTCAGCGCAAACACCCCGCACACAAAGGACATGCGAGCATTACACAAGCAACAACACGCACTCGCGGTGTTAGTAAAAAATAACACAACCTGCCTCACCTGCATCACTGCCACGTCCAGGGGCATGAGCGCAGACTGACTCTTGATCTTCCTCACTACCTCATCAGGGTCCACAGCAAGGCTGCCCAAAATCCCAAACCCTGAGACCTGACCAGCTGCTGCTGCTGAGGTGCCTGCTGCCATTGCTGACCCAGCATAGCCAAATCCAGCATCAGCGGGTGAGGCTGTGGCTGGCCTGAAGGGTGCCTTGGTCCTGCCGCCCATTGCTGCCCCGTGGGCTGCATTGCTGCTGTCACTGGTCAGCCTGTTGGGCGGTGCGTACGCCCCTGCAGCTGTGGGCAGCGCAGCATCACATGTGCTTGGTGTGGCGGGGCTCACAGGTGGGGAGACATAAACGCCTCCCTCATCGACCTTGGCAGCTGTAGCTGCTGCTGCTGCCGCTGCTGCTGCTGCTGCTTCGTCGGCGTCTCTGGTGCTGCATGCATCACTGCCAGACACCGCCAATGCGGCAGCCGCTGCTGCTGCAGCGCTCCAGCCAAGGCCGAGCAGCGCTCCTGCAGCGCCATACCCCGCCGCCACCGTTGCTGCTACTGCTGTGGATGCAACAGACAGGGACACAGCTGCCATCATCCACAGAGCGTTCTCGCTTGCGTCAAATGCCCTGTCGCTCGCTGCGTCTTCATCGCTGCTGAATCTGCCTGTGTCTCCTGCTGCCACTGGCACCTGATGGCTGCCGACACCTGCGGCTGCTGTTTTGGCAGTGCTGGCAGCACTCCTTACCGCTGCAGCAGCAGCAGGGTCGGCAAAGCGGAGACCAGCAGCAGCTGAGCTGCCTGACGATGCAATGCGCACAGGTAGGGCCTGGCCTTGCGCTGCTGCCACTTCTGCCAGTCCTGCAGCCACCTCCGCTTCCTCAGCATCACTCATCCCACCTGCCTCTGCCATCTGCTGAAGCAGCGGCATCCATAGCTCAGCACCCTTGCCAAACCCTGCAGCCGCAGCATTTGGCAGCTGCCCAAGCAGCTGCACCAGCTGTTGGCTGCTGCTGCTGCTGCCTCCAGCCTGAGCCAATGCACGTGCTGCCGCAGCTGCCAAGGCTGTAGCAGTGTCTGCCGGCAGCAGCTCGCGGCAGTAGCACAGCACTGCTGCCAAATCCAACATCGGCAGCAGCAGCTGAGCACTGACTGGCGATGCGTGCATTGCCCGCACGCCTCTGAAGGTCCCAAGCACTGCCACCACAGCAGCCAGCAGCTGCTGCTGCCGCTGCTGCCTCCCCAGCTCCAGCCCCACCCGCGCCTCTTGATATGCCGTTTGAGCACTGCCGGTACTCACGATGTCCAAGGCAGTTGCCAGCACACCTGCATATGCTGCCAGTGGCAGGGCCTTGCCAGGCTTGAGGTCGTTGCACAGGAGAGCTAACCCAGCAGCAGCCTGGGGTGTGTTGCCACTGACCAAGCCCGACTGTCTGACGAGTGTGATCCACTGGTCGGATGACACCTGCGCCTGCAGCAGCAGGGTCAGGTACAGCCGGGGCAGCAGCGCAGTCTGGTACAGCTGCCCAGCCAGGCAGTCGACCAGCACTGATGCGCTGCTGCTGCTGCTGCTGCTGAAGTGCCGCAAAACAGCAGGTGTGACTGCACCAACCACCAGCATCTGCCTAGCAGCAGCGGCAGCAGCAGCTGCCTGCTCATCCTCAATGCCAGAACCATTGCTGCCAATGCTGATGCTGTGTGTGCGTCGGCGTGACAGCTCGACCACCAGCTGCGCAGCTGCACTTGCTGCAAGCGCCACACCCCGGAACGCTGCTGTTGGACTGCCATCCGCCGCTGCTGCTGCTGCTGCTGCTGCCTGCTCCCCGGTCAGCATCAGCCGCAGCAGCTGACCCACTGCCTGCTCCGCCTGTCTGTCAGGCTGGATGCTGTCAGCTGCAGCCACCAGCACATCTGAATACACTTCAGGACCCTTGGCGTTGACGCGCAGCTGGAGCTGGACGTCCCGAACCAGGGCTGACAACAGCTGCGCCACGGCCTGTGAGCCGCCCGCACCCCCTGCTGCTGCTGCTGCTGCTGCTGCTGCTGTGCCGTGCAAGCCCTCTGCCCACACCGCCGCTGGAACCAAGCCATACGTCTGCACCAGGACCTGAGCAGCCAGCTCAGGTGGCAGCACCAGCTGCGGCACTGCAGCAAGCAGCGCGGTGGCTGCATCCCGCGCATCAGCTGCATTGCTGAGGGTGCGCCCAACGGCTGCCCTGGCAGTGACTGCGAGGCTGCCTTGCTCACACTGCTCTGCTGCTGCGCGGAGCTGCTGAACAGCCCAAGTGCTTGCGCGGTCTCCTGCAGCTGCTGCCGCTGCTGCCAGCAGCTTTGACTGAGCACGTTGTGCATGGCTGTCGGTGCTGCTCTCGCCGGCAGATGCTGCTGCCCAGAGCAGAGCATGCTGGGCTTTCTGAGCATGGCTGCTGTTGTCGCTTCCGCTCACCCCTGGCTGGTTTGGCAGACCACTGCTGCTGCTGCTGCTGCTGTGGGATGCACCTGTGGCTGCAGCATGGCGCAGTGCAGCTGCCGCCCTGCCAGCATGTCCAGTTGCCCCTGCTGCTGCTGCCCCTGCTGCTGCAGCGCTGCCAAGAGCAGTGCCAGCAGCTGCAGCATGGCCATTGGGGGATGCTGCAGCACCGCCACCTGCTGCAGCCTTTACAAGCGCTGCTTGCGCACGGTCAGCATGCATTTGGCTGCTGCCACGATCTCTGCTGGCTCCAGTCCTTGCCGCGCGCAGCAGCGCCTGCTTGGCCTTGCTTTCATCAGTGCCGTCACCACCTTCAACCCTGCTGCTGCGCTGGAGCCTCCTGTGGCTGTCGGCTGCTGCTGCAGCTGCTGCTGCACTAGCCTGCGCCGCAGCAGCTGCCGCCAGGGATGTGGTCAGGCTGTGTGCCACACCGGTGCCCTTGTCGAATCCCCACATGGCACAGCTGGCAGTCAGCAGAGACGAGCTGATCAGCTGCCTGCAGCTGACCCCCTGCCAGCCCTGCTGCTCTGACCAGGAGTCTGCAGGACATGGCATGGCGCTGACACCCCCGCCACTGCTGCTGCTGCTGCTACTGTCCCAAGGCAGTGCAGCTGCCAATGCTGCCATGATCTTCTCCATTGCAGCTTCGGGCAGCAGTTCATGCAGGTATGCCAGCACTTCAGCAAGCTGCTTGCCTGCAGTGGCGACAGCAGCCGGCACTGCTGCCCCTGTAGGCATCGCTGCTGCTGCCACTGCTGCTTCCAGTGCTGCCATCGCAGCTGCTGTGTCTGGTCCTGCATTCGCACCGTAGCCGCGGGCCTTTGGATGGCCGAAAACATAAACCACGGCCTGCGGCAGCATTCTGCCTAATTGCGGGGCGAGTGCAACTAACGCCTCCAGAGCCTGCTGCAGAGACAGCACCTTGTCAGCCTGATACAGCTGCTGCAGCAGCAGCACCAGCTGTAGGTTGATGCAAGCTGACGCTGGCACTCCAACGCTGCTGCTGCTAGGGTAGCCGCCGCCCACGCTGCTGCTGCTGCTGAAGTGCACTCCACAGGTCAACAGCCCCTCGGTCTGCAGCTGCTGCAGCAGCTGGGGCAGGTGTGCTGCCATGCTGTCCTTGCCTGGCACACTGCTGCTGTCCCTGCTGCTGTTGCTGTCGCTGCTGACCGCCAGGTGCACTGCTGGCAAGAGCGCAGCACCGCCAGCAGCAGTAGCAATGCCGGCACTCACTGCTGCAGCGGGTGGACCCCACCCCTCCCACCCCTTGCCAGCTGTGGTGGCTGCTGCTGCAGGCAGTGCAGCAAGCAGCTCTGCAGCGTGCCGCTGCCAGCCTGGCGTCGCTGCTGCTGCTGCTGCTGCTGAATGAGGCGTCTTCCCAGCTGCTTTCACCAGGAAACTCTCTCCAAACAGTGGCAAGCTGCGGCCAACTGCCTCTGCCAAGTTGGTGCTGACGTTATCGGGCGTTAGCACCTGCAGGAGGCACATAACACGTGCCAGCTGGCTAGCCCAGCTGCTGCTGCTGCTGCTTGCTTGTCTTGCTTCTGCAGGTGCCAAACCGCGCATCAGCCCCAGCACATGCAGCACAGCAGCGATGTAGGGGTTGGGTGCATCCCCCGGCAAGCCCCAGACACCGCTGCCAGCACTGCTGCTGCTGCTGCTGGTGAGGGAGCAGGTCCCTGCCTTCAAAGCTGGCTGCAGATCCGCCAGCATGCCTGCAAAGTCTGCGATGCTGGCCTGCTTGTACTGAGTGAACAGCGCCCTCATCGCCCCCGCTGTCCCCTCCAGCCCATGCCAATCGACCAGGCACAGCAGCAGCTTCGGCCTGTGCCGGCCCAACCAGCTGCCGCCCCTGCCGCTGCTGACGTCTGCCTCCAGCAGCAGCTGCACGGCTGTGTGCAGCGGCAGGCGCTGCAGTATGGCGCCGGCCTCCGCGTGCGACCAGGCGCGCTTGGCGGCCAGGGCTGCCAGCTGCTGCGCTACTGCTGCTGCTGCGGATGGGCAGGAGGGGCTCCAGGTGATCAGGCGGGACAGCAGCTGCTTCAGCAGGGAGGCGACGCGGGCTGGTTCCTGCAGGACGCAGGGAACAAACGGAGCGGGTGGAAGTCGGGATGGTGTGGACTTGTCCGCTGGTGTACAGTGTGTTTGCAGGCAGGAAACCATCATGGGCAGGGTGTCGTGGTAAACGCCGGCAGATGGACAAGCTGGCTGTGCGGGTTGCTGCAGTGCGTACGCCTGCTGGGTTAACAGCTGCACATGCAACAGTACTGGTGTTCCTGCGGGCGTCCCTGGCACAAGGCGTCGTGGGCTGCGCAGCGCGTCCAGCAGCAAGCACGAAAGCATGCTGCTTGGGACCTGCCACAGGCGCAACGCTGTAGCTCCCACACGTGGGAACAACCAACTGTTAGTAACATTCCACTGCACCAACGCACACCACCGTGCCTGCTGGCAGCGCACGGGGCGTGCCATGTTGTGGCGTCATGCTGACACTCGTCCCCACCTGCATCGCGTCCATAGGAAGGCTGCCAGCAGGCACTGCAGCAGGCACAGCCTCCACAAGCCGCACCACCTCGCGCACCAGCAGCTGGTCGGCAGCAACGCCGGCCGCCGCTGCCGCTGCTGCCGCTGCTTTGTCCTGGCGCTCCTCCGCACCCCACCTCGCGACCGCTGCTGCCGCTGCCGCCGTGTCTTCAGCTGCAGCAGCATCGCTTTGTCCCAGCTGCCACACCATCTGCGTTTCAAAACCGGTGGGAGATGCATCCGCCCCTGCTGCTGGTGCCGCTGCTGCTGCAGGCTGCGAGCGTTGCTGCAGGGTAGCTCGTGCTGCAGCCAAGGCAGCATCGGACGTGCCACCTCCAAGCACATCCACTACAAGCTGTGCCTGAGCCACCGGCAGCCGCCGCACCAACACCGCAAGCATCTGCTGCAGTGCGGCGCTGTCGCTGCCTGCTGCAGCAGCTGCAATGATCAACTCAAAATGCTCCTGAGCACCCAGTGCAACTGAAGCATCTCCACTGCAGCTGCTGCCGCTGCTCCTGCTGGACACATGCGACGCATCAGTCCATGCATGGCCAGCCCCAGCCAGCCCACCCTGGGTTCCACTTGCTGCCTCCCAACCAGCATCATGGTCACCACCAACAGCGCTACACCCCAAGCATGCTGCTGGAGCCGCACCAGGTAGCCACGGCATGCACTGCACACCCTCACACACGTCCCAAGCTGCTGCAAGGAAAGCAGGCAGGCGGTCGATTGGCAGCTGTGGCGCTGCAGCTGCCAGCAGCTGTACTGCTGCAGCAGCGTCTTGGAGCGCTGGCATGCTGCTGTACAGCTTCAGCAGCGGCGCCCAAAGCCCCGCGCACGGTGCTGCGGCTTCCGCTGTCCCTGATGCGCCACTGCTGCATGAGGTAGTGCTGACACCAGCAGTTGCAGCAGCGCTGAATGCCAGCGAAGACAGCAGCTGAGCTGCGAGCCGGGCAAAAGCATCGGCAGGCAGCACTTCAGCGAGTGCTGCAACATGGCAGGCGGCTGACGCCGGCGCCAGCGGCTGCAGCACATCCGCCAGAAAGGAATCAAGGCTGCCTTTAAAAGCTGAACGCGCCGTCGCTCCTGCTGCTGACTCAGCACTGGAGCCATCATCCTGATCCCAGCCGTCTCCAACGAATGGCACACCTGGGATGTAGCTGTCGCTGCCGCTGCGGCCACCGCTGCTGCTGCTGCTGACAGCAGTTCTCGCCTCAAAGAGCGCCTGCAGCTCCCGCCTGACATCACTCAAAACAAAGTGAGAGCACACGACAGCCCAAGCTGCCTCCAGCTTGGGCCACGCATCGCTGCTGCTGCTGCTGCTGCTGCTGGTCGGTACTCTGGTGGCTACTGCATCGCGTGCACCCCACAGCGTCCCCTGGTGTGTCTTCAGCTGCACCTCTGTAACCATCACACCAGCTAACTCGGCGGCCAGCTGCTGCCTGGACCAGCAGAAGGCGCCAGCACTAGGGCTGACGAGTTTATCCCACACTGCTGCCCATGCTGGCATGGGCAGTACAGCCAGCAGTGCAGCTGATTGTATGGGCTCTGCACAATCAGCCAGGCTGACAAAAAGCCTGTACACTGCAGGGCTGAAGAGCTGCTTGCCGCTGCTGCTGCTGCTGCTGCTGCTGCTGTTGCACCTGCTGGCTTGCAGGTCCAGCAGCTTCTGCAGCTCGTGCTGCAGCTGATCAGCCGGCAGGGCAGCCAGCACATCAATTGCAGCCGGCAGCAGGATGTGCTCTTCAAGGCACGCTGCGTCACCGCACACAGCGCTGTTGCTGGGGCTGAGTTTGAAGGGGCCGCTGAGGCTGTTGTCAATCAACTCGGCAAATGACGTCACGCGCAGTGGACTGCTGCTGCCGGCCTCCAACAGCACCTGCAGCAGCTGCAGCTGGCGCTCTGCTAGCACTGCGCTGGCAACCCTGCCGCTGCCACCCGCCACTGCGGCTGTTGCTGCTGGCAGCAGCAGCAGCTGCTGCATGACTAGAAGTAGCATCGGCTGCATTGGCTCCAGGCCCAGCAGCAGGGCCTTGACCACTGCCCTGAGCTGTGCAGCAGCAGCCGCAGCTCCCTGTGACAGCTGGCGCTGGTGCTGCTGCTGTTCATCACTGCCTGTTGTTGCCGCTGACCGTGCAGGCCACAGCACCTCCGCTGCGCAGTTGATGACGTGTGCGATGTGGCTGACGTGGATGCCAGCTAAGCCTCCCCATGCACCAGATGCCACGATCAACTCGAGTGCCGGCGCATGAACCTCAGAACTGCCTGCTGTCCCTGCTGCTGCTGCAGCAGCCTCACACGCAGTCCCTGCTGGCAGCTGCAGCTGTGTCACCTTCCACATTTCAGACCACCTGCCTGCGAGCTGCAGCTGCCTGCTGCTCAGTGCTGCCACGACTTCGGGCAGCAGCTGGATCAACAGCGGCTCTGGCAGCACTGGCAGTCCTGCAAGCGTCAGCTGCGGCGCCAGCAGCCAGTGCAGCAGCAGGGCTTGCAGGACGCCTGCGGGCTGCATGGCGCCCAGGCTGGCGGTCAGGTAGGGGTCGGACGGCTCGTTGAGAGGCAGCAGGTGCTGGGCGATGGTCCTGAAAGAGGACTTGCCGTGTCTGCAGTGCGAAAACGGAGGGTCAGCCGCCGGCAGCCCAACCAGGGTGGCTGTTGTGTATGGAAACAATGCATGGCAACGCTTTGTAAAGACACTAGAAGACCGATGCACGGCCGGGCTGTCGGGTGCGGATGCTACGACAGCCATGGACGGGCATTGCAGAAGCGCGTGTCATGCATGGCGTTGCACGCTCCTGTGCCGTCCCTCAGTGAGTCCCGTGGCATGCCTGGCGCTGCTGCTCCTGCCTCACAGCCGCGCCCGTACCTGTTATACACAGCTGCCAGCAGCACCCCCATCTCCACAAGGCCAAGCCTGTGCTGCACATCAGCCAACAAACCGACCAGCCATGCGTCGCCGCGGCTGCCGCTGGCGCCACCACACAGCAGCAGCAGCTGCCCAGCGCGCGCAGCCGGGCTCATCTGCAGCAGCTGAGCAGCAGCTTTCCCTGTTGGAAGCAGCAGCAGCTGCTGCACACCCACAGCCGTGGCTGCTGCGCCGCCGGTGCTGCTTGCTCCTGCAGCTGCTGTTGCTGCTACCAGCGCCTGGGAGAGGACCGTGGCAGCCCAGCAGACAGCTGATGTGCCATCGCCGTCATGCTGGGTTGCAGACCTACCACAGTCCCGGTCCCTGCTGGAAGGCATGCTGCCTTGGCTGGCTGCTGCGTGCGCTGCTGCTGCCGCTGCCATCTCCCAAGCACCTGGGTCAAAGCTCTCATCCTGTGCGACCGCTGCTGCTGCGCCAGCTGCAGCCAGCTTGGTGGCAGGTGCAGCAACGGAAGAGGTGCACGCCACTGTAGCGGCGGCTGCAGCAGCCGCGCCTGCGTTCCACGCATCAGGGCAGAAGTCCTCTGCAGATGAAAAGGGCAGTGATCAGGGCGGCACCGTGCACAACAAACACACAGATGAAAATGCTTGCAAGCGCCTGGGCAAGATGGTGGGCGCAGACGATCTGCAGCAGCGGCTGGAGGGTGCCATTGCCATTGCGTAATATCCCACCAACACTGCAGCACAAGATGGCTGCGCACGTTGCCACACAACAGCATCAAGGTGACTGGACCCGCGTAAAAATACTCGATCTCTCAGCAACAGACAGCTGCTGACCTGGTGTGCCCCCGCCCATTGCCTTGGCAGTGACTTTCAAGGCCCTTGTCGCACCCTCAGCAGCAGAAGCAGCTGCAGCAGCAGCGCCGCCCAAGACATCACCGCCGCATGCTGCGGTTGCAGCTGCTGCTGCAGCCAACAGGGCCCTGCCCAAGGCAAACGCCGCACTGTCAGCTGCAGCACTTGCGGTACCTATCGCTGCTGCACCTCCAGCCGCAGCAGCGCTGCTGCTGCTGCTGCCGCCAGCCTCGAGCAGCAGGGCAGCCACTTGCTGCTTGAACATGCTGCGGGCTGCAGCGCTGGTGCCCGCTGCAGCTGCTGCAGGCGAGGAGGCCACACCTCCAGCAGCAGCAGCAGCAGCAGCGGCAGAGGCAGAGTCTGGCAGGTAGTCATCTGCCCAGCTTTCAAGAGCCCGCCCAATGACGTTCTCCGCACGCTGACTGGCCTTGTTGCTCACACCCGCCGCACCCTGGGCCACGCCATCTTTGGTGCCGCGTGCTGCAGTGATAGCAGCGGACAGGCGCTGCGCAAGGGCCGCCAGGGCGGCCTTGATGGCTTGCTGCTGCTGGGACGTCAGCTGCTTGGTGGCGCTGGTGGTGCTGGGGCTGGCTGGGGTGGGGATGTTGTCCGCTGATGAGTCAGGGTTGGCGGCAGCATCATCTGCGCCGCTTGCCAGCAGGGGTGCCAGACTAGCAAGGGAGCCTTCCAGAGACCTGGCACACAGGCAGAGACAGCAAGGTGTCAAGACAGGAGTAGGGTGATGCGTTGCTGCTGTTCTAGCAGTGCATATCCTGTTCACAAGTGCCCTGGTGTTGCTGCTGCCTGCAGGTGACCGCAAACTTACAAAGCAGGGGTGCTGCAAAACACACTCAACCTTGTAACACACCCAGGCGCTGGTTGGTCAGCATACTTTATGAAAGAGGTTGCAAGACCGGACAGTGAGCAGAATCATGTGACACAAGTCAACATTCAACATGCTAGGGACCCGTTCTGGCCAGTTGCGTGCTCTACACTGCACCTGCAGGGATGCTTGTCAGATGCACACAAGATCAACAAAGGTTTCGCTGCGTCCAATGCAGCTGGTCGCTGTGTGACTGCGGCCAGGCTGCACCTCCCTGCTGCCACTGCATGTCTAGTTGATGGTCAACCCAATAACACAAACGCTGCAACGAACAGACCGCATCAGGCCAAAAAAGTGCCTTTGTGCTTGAAGCAGACAGTGACGGACATCCTCACAGCCGCAGCAACGCAGCAAAATGCGTGGCGCAGTTAAATGCGTGCTACTGGTCAACATAGTGTCCCTGCACGTTCAAGATTTAGTATATTTTTTGCTCACCTTCTGGCAGAGCCTTTTGTTGAAAATGTTAATTGCCATGACTGGTATAGATATCGTGTACACCGTCATGAACAGGGTGGTGTATCAAGTGTAATACCCAACTTCCAATGTCGATGACATTTTTCATCAAAACACTCGGGGTTCAGTTCTTCAACCACGAGCCCAATCAATAGACAAGTTGCTGTAGGTGTGCCCAAGCTGGTATTGGGTCAGGACTCGGTGGTTTGGCTGGTCGCACAATGTTTGGGAGTCAGACTGAGGCGCTTGTTGAAACATCCTGCTGCGTTTGCTCAATCATGCTGTGGCACATCGGCTGCGGTGTATGCTGCGTGTTGGGGGGTCTGCCCCTATGTGTATGCCCACTGTGTGGTGCAGAATGTGCAGTGTAAGCTTTTTCAATGGGTTTTAAACCTCTGTCGGTGGCCGTGCTGTGGTGGTGCAACCTGGCATGCCAGTGCAGCATCTGACAGCTTTGACCAAGCCTTGAGTTGATATCATGAGTGTTGCTGCTTGATAGTTGTGCTGTCTTCCTGCCTGTCGATGTGTTGTTGAATCATGGTTTAATTACAGCCCTTGACTGGGTCAAGCCAACTGGTTGAGCAGGTGTGAGCTACGACCGCATGCCAATAGACACAATGTGAAGTTTAATTCGAAATTCAACAAGCAACAGAGGCACTTCAGCAGTGGCTTGTCTGCCTGCAGGAGTGGCCCACGGCTGCAGAGCAGTGCTTGCATTCCTGCATGGCTGTGATCAAAACACAAGACGAAAGCTGCACGCTGCGTGTGCTGGCAGCCGCTTATCTTCATCTTTTGCAGAACACTTTTTGAGCAGATGCCTGCGATCCATGCATGCAGCTGCTGTAGGACAGCCCTCCTTGGTTTGTCATCATATCTGGAAGTATAAGAGATTTAAATCCATGCAGACACGTAAACATTTTTAACCATAAAAGCCACTCTGGAAACTCTACTGCTACCCCGGTGACTGCCTGTGCGAGGGCAGGGTGCACCCTGCGGATGTGACTGTTGCTTACATGCAACAGACCACGATGCAGACTAGCACAAACAAGACGCGACATCATGGAGTAACGAACAGTTCTATAAACTAATTAATTTATCTTCCTGCACACAGCAGTCGACAATGTGCAACGCAGTTTGCAGCACTGCTGAGGTGCCCCACCTGATCAGATCCTGGGAAATGTTGTTTCCCAGGCCTTGGGAGGGCCTGTTCACCGAGTCGATCTTTTCAAGGCGACCAGATACAGCCTTCTTGACAACCTGGGAACATGTAGAAGCGGACGTCCAAGCAGCATGTTCAAAGCCTTGTAGCGTGAATTCGTACTACGGTCGCACAACAAACTTTCACATGCCGCGGCTGACGTCCATGAAACTGCCACATAGCAATGCTGACAGCATGAAAAGTAGTTTACCGGATTGTTATACATTCATGCAGCCAGCACCGCAGAGCAGCGCTGTACTGCCGGTGTCTGCCCGGTCACCGAACGCCGAGACGCTGACTACGCTTAAGAGCACCTTGTCATCATAACTTGCGATGTCGGACCCTCTGCTGGGGTCTTGGGAGGCCACCGACACCAGCCTCTGCCTGTCTGCTGGGTGGACACCAGTAGGAGGCCAGCCAGCCATACGAAGCCTGCGTGAAACGCTGGAGCTTGCATGAATTCCTCTGAAGTTTAAAGGTCGCCTGGAGCGTCCAGACGCTTGGGTCCGGCTGGCCAGGGGAAGTCCTGCTCTGATCATGGTCAAGCTACCATGCCACTGGAAACGGAATAAGTTACGTTCGTTCATGCATTCTGATTACGATCGGTCCCTGATCAGCCGCAACAAGGCCACGAACAGGCCCGGAATCACGGAAGGGAGTAGATAACCTGTAGATAACATGTGACAAGTTAGCTTTTGAAGCCCTAGCTTCGTTTCATGCCTAGAGAGCTCGTCGCAGCCACATTAATGTGGGATGCGGGCTTTGTGTTATTCACTGCAATAGCATGGGGATCACGTTCTCCGGTGCCAACCTGAATCAAAGCGTGCACAGCCGCAAATGACCGACTATCGGCTGAGTTGAAGCACATATTCTACCTTTTTGCAATGGCTTTCTCTTTTGGGGCTAGCAGCGCACCAGCCTTTGGTACCAGCAGCGCACCTGCCTTTGGAGCACCTGCATCCCAAAGTGCTAGCGGCTTCGCGTTTGGTTCCTCACCGGCGTTTGGCACCCCATCTAGCACACCAGCGTTCGGGGCTGCCGGCAGCACCACAGCATTTGGTGCAAGCAGTACACCTGCTTTTGGAGCAGCAACAAGCAGCGCGTCAGCGTTTGGTGCCACCAGCACACCAGCTTTTGGCGCAGTAAGCAGCACGCCAGCCTTCAGCTTCAGCACAGCCCCTGCCTTTGGCCAAACAGCTGCTCCGTCATCAGCAGGGCCGTTTGGTGGCTTCGGGCAGCAACAACAGCAGCAAGCGCAGCAGCAGCAGGTGTTCACACACGCCACAAAGTTTGATGATCTGGATGCAGCAACCAAGGAAAAGCTTACACAGATACAGTGAGTGCCGGATGTACCTCAGCATGCACAAGGGGAGGGTGTACCACCTGCTTATGCTGCAGCAACAGCAGGCCAGTACATTACCAGCAGGGCATCCTCGATTGTAGTCCCGGCCTGCACCCGAGCAGACATAACGTTCAGTTACTAATTTTACGGCAGCTGCAGTAGGCACATAATGTGGATGCTCATCAAGGCCTGGCGATGGGCTGTGGCACTTTGCCAGCAGGGACACAGCAACAATTCTCATCCCTGTCTTTGACCATAGCGCTGTGCTTCTGCCGGCCCTAATCTCCTGCAGGGGCCAGATCAGCAAGTACGAGTCGGACAGGCAAATGGTGATGCAGGCAGAGCACTTGCAGGACAACACAGCGCTGCACCAGGTGCGCAGCGCAAGTGCGCCAGCTGAGTGGGTCAGGCGCAGCGGATTAGCGGCACGCAGCCATGTGTGGGCGCACCACCGTGACAT
Source organism: Scenedesmus sp. NREL 46B-D3 (assembly GCA_014080715.1). NCBI lineage: Eukaryota > Viridiplantae > Chlorophyta > Chlorophyceae > Sphaeropleales > Scenedesmaceae > Scenedesmus > Scenedesmus sp. NREL 46B-D3. Next base: position 430,264 of record JACERP010000043.1, on the reverse strand, counting down.
GTGCTCCTGCCGGGAGGCGAGTCGCTGCAGGATGGGTGGCTGGCTGACTACTGCAACACCAACAGCACAGCTACACCACATCTAAGTAACTGGTTAGTGCATTGTCATTATGGTGTCCTGTTGTTGCTTATGGCAATCCGCAGCCGCAGCCGCAGCAGTTGTGTTTGTCTACAATTGTTGTGTTTGTCTACAATAAGCAGCAGCAGGCCAGCCGCCAGGCCAACAGCTACCACGGCAGAAAAGCAAGTCTGTACCAGTGCTGCTGCTGCTGTCGCTGCTGCTGGTTTGCGTTCAGGGTCTTGACTCAGACACCAGCAGCCTGAGTGCTGAGCTGCGTCAGCTGCAGGCCTCCATCAAGGCGGAGCAGGAGGGGCTGAAGGACTTCAGGGAGGTGCGCGCCTGCTGCTGCTGTGCACGCGGTCTACGACGGTTTAAATGTGCATTTGTGTAAGGGTGCCAGCCATGGCTGAGTTGGATGGAGCGCAGCATGAGCAGGCGATGAAGCAAAGCAGTATGCATGCAGTGCAGGAGCAGCTAATCATCTGTGGACGGGCTGTTAGTGTATGCACAACTGCACTCATGGACACAACAGCTTATGCACTGCCGGAGGTTGTGTGCTTTTGCCGCGCTCTGTTCAGCTCTTCTGCCATTGTGCCGGTGTCTTGCTGCTGTGCGCCCCTGCAGAAAGCCATCCGCCTGCTGAAGAGCACAGAGACAGTGGTGCGCACGTATGAGCGCACCAAGCTATGGCGCGATGCGCCAGCCATGTATCAACGTAAGCAGAAGTGTGGGGGTGTGAGAGGGCCTGCGGGGTGGGTGGGTGGGTGGGGGACGAAGGCATTAACGAGTTCTACAACCAGATTGCGACAGCTGCATAGCAGGGCGCAGCGCAGCGGTGCCGTCAGCGGCCCATGCCTGCACAGACCTGCAAGTGCGCAACTTACATGACCTTTACCAGCCTGCATCTGCCTTTCTCTGCAGATGACATTGTGAAAGAAACAGCCTGCCATGCCGCCCTGCTTGTATGCTTCCTGCAGCCGACTGCACTCCCTGCTCCCTGAGCCGCGCATCGTGTGCCGTGTGCAGGCCAAGAGGCGCTGAAGCCAGCTCAGCAGGAGCTGCTGCACCAGCCTGTGGTGCTGCCGGGGCCCTTCCTGCAGGAGGCAGTGGCAGGCTTCAGCAGCAACTGCGCAGAGTACAGCCGGTGCCTGGAGGAGGTAGAGCAGGTGAGACGTCACGCGGCAGGAAAGGTGCGCTCGCTGTGGGTGAGGGCTCCAGCTGCACCACGTGCGGAAGTCATGTGGCAACCAAGTGTAGCAGGAACTGGGAGTTGGAGCAGATGAGACACAGCCCAAAGAGACAGGGGAAGTTTGCGCTGAGACAAAAGACAGTAGAAGATGCCCAGCTGCAACCATCAGTGCTTCGTGTCGTTGGGCCAGAGGTACCCGCTAGGCACCTTGCCGACACTGTACTACAAGTTCAGTGTTTGTTTCATCGCTTGCTGTGCTGCATGCTGTGGAAGAGGCCGCTGCATGCTGACATCGTTGTCCGCTGCACCCTGGGTGCTGCAGGTGCTTGCGGCCTCCTCGCTGCAGGAGACGGCTGCGGGCGACGTCAACTTGGTGACAGCGCTGCCGACTGTCATATCCAACATGCACGACTACTTTGTGGCGACAGCTGCGAAGCTGGAGCGCACACATGCAGAGGTGAGGCGTTCCTTTGCAGCAGCGCGTATGTGCCGTGACTGCTGTGCACGCGAGGACAACATCTTGGTCTGTGGCGGAGGCTGCCATGCGCGGCGTTGTAGTGCTGCAAATGCTCGTGTCCTGAGCTTTGTGTGCTTTGCATGAACACAGCCATACTCTGCCTTCCCAATCCGCGTCATGTCAAAGTGTTTGTGCTTGACTTCGGTTCAAGTCAGCCGTTGTATGCTGTGTAGTGTTGCATGTGTTGGCCCATCAGGTGCCTATGAGGTGTTGTGTGTGGCTGCAGGTCCAGAAGGGCAAAGCAGCGTATCTGGCACGGCTGCGCGCCCGTGGCATTACAGTGGACCCATTTGAACGCGCTCATCGCCAAGAGCAGCAGCTGCAGCAGCAGCAGCAGCAGCAGCGCACAGCAGCAGCGCTTGGCCAGGCAGGTCAGACACAGCTGCAGGCACTGCCGATGCCAGCAGCGGCCGCAGTTGGAGGAGTGACCGGGGCTATTGTGCCTGCAGCTGCAGGCAGTCCTGCAGCAGGTGAGGCATGGGTGATTGAAAATATCCCAACGTAGCGCAGCTCACACGCCTGCAAATGTGCTGCACGCTGCTGGCCCAACATGCATGTCAGCAGCGGATCTTGCTCTGCTGTGGAGGTGTGATGCATATTGAACGCATGCCAAGCGTACCCAGCCTCTGCTAGTGTGCTGCCATGTGCCTCTGTGGTGGAGATCAGGCCGTATCTGTTGTAGCTTTTGGGGTGTTGAGTGTTGCTCACTTGTCTGCTTTGCAGGTGGGCTGTTTGGCCAGGCCAGCCCAGCAACCCCAGCAGCAGGCTTTGGTGGGGCTTCATTTGGATCGCCTTTTGTGACCACAGCCACGCCTGCGCCTTTTGGTGGCGCTGCTGCCAACAACTCTCTCAGCCGTAGCACAAGCAAGGGCAGGAGCGGGAAGAAGCGCTGAGCAGAAGTGGCACTGTTAACACTATAGCTGCCATCATGGCCAGTGCTTACACTATCCTACATCGCAGTGGGTGGCACCGCTGCCAGGCGATGCCGTCTGCAAGCTTGTGACTGCAACCAAGTGTAAATGCGTGAGAGAGGCTGGGCTTGTAGCAGCCGACGCAGGGTCTTGGTGCGTGTACGTCACTTGTGTAGACCAGGCCCGATGTTAGGACAGGATGGCATGCATAGAGATATTTGGTGCAGGGGTTGCGGTTTTTGCAGCCCACTGCAGGGAGCACATTGGGGCTGATGGCTGGATGTAGACCACACATTTGCGTCATTGTCACTCGCTTAAGCGCTTCGGCGCGATCCAGGTGGAAGACAATACCATCTAAGATGGTGACTGGACCCACATGTCACTGTTCTCTCTCATTATCTAATTTGCATTGAGAAGCCGCTGCCAGCATGTAACTATGCTGCAGTTTGATGGTTTATATGCAAAGGCGCTGTTGTGGGATGTGAATGCAACATACGCAACTGACACGTGCTGCTCGGAAACCAGTGGGCTGCTAACTCTCACGAGTGAACATGATGCAGGCCGCCGTAGTTGCGGGGCAGCACCAGAACTTGCATGCACGTCAGATGTTGTTACAGGTGCTTGCAGCAGGCTGCGGGGTACCTGGTCGTCATTCGGCAGCGGCAGCTTGCGGTGCTGGCGGTGCTGGCGCTTATCTAATTACCCGAATTACCAAAGTAGGGCCACTGGCCCACCCGCAAAGGAGCCAAACAGGGCTCATGGGGTCCACAAAACTCAAAAGAAGACCATCAACCGAAAGAAACCGCAACCTCAACAAGCTCAGAGAGCTCAGAACTCAGAGAATCAGTAACTTCAGAAGCACTACTAGTAATGCCACCACTGGGAAGCAACAAATGTGCCAACTCTGGATCGCTACGTACCAGTAAGCAACTGTGTACGAAAGCAGCAACCTTACTCTGTCTTTGCCGCATAAAGTCTGCCAGACATCGCCCGCGCGGGTTTGCCAAGGCACTTGGGTTCTGCCAACCACCGAACTCATCAAACAGACACCAAAAACGCTCCCAGACTAGCTCGTAAGCATCACACTCAAAAACCACATGGAACTCATCCTCAACCTGGCCAGCAGCGCATCGGGTGCAAAGCCGCTGATGTCTAGGTAGCAAGGAGTTGCCAGCCCTCTCCCACCGACCAGTAGCCACGCGCAAGTCATGTGCACCCAGACGAAAACGCATCAGTGACGACAGGTGTACCTTGTTGAGGCCAGCAGTGTTGTGCACATAGTCTGGACACCAGCTAGACGGCTTTGTCATGTCCAGCTCATCAAATGATGTGCATGCAAACCAGCTCTCGTACGTAGAATGCATGACAGTATCAGAACCAGCAACTCTGGGATTGGTGGGTAAATCATGCCACTGCTGATACAACCAAGACTGAAAAGCCTCATGCACACAGCGCATATCAGACTCCTCAAGGCAGTGCAGACCGACCAGTGCATCAGGTATGTCGCCTAACGTGCCCGTACGGGTATGCAACGTGCGCACAAGGGACCTAAACTGCCAGAACCACAAGGACTTTTGCCGACCCTGATCAGCGCTGCTTGGGTAGGTGCGCATACTGAGGTCTCTGTTCTCCTGCATTGCTAAAAACAACCAGTCACTAGGCGGCCGTGAGACCACCCGGTCCCACCACAGGTCCCAGCAAGCTGTGAACCAACCACTGATCAGGGGTCTGCAGCCAAATTCACGCAACAGCAGCTGCCTGCAAGTAGACTTGCGAACACGCCCAGCCAACATAGGCAAAACATGAACTGCACCACTTGCATGTCATTGCTAAGCGCCTTGGCAACGCCCTGCGGCCCACTTCCACAGTTATGAAGCAGTGCAGGGGCCCACACTTCTGAGCAGTAGCCCAAGATTGGCGAGACCAGTGAGTTGAACAGGTGCACCTGCAAGCCAAGCCCCGTGATGTGGTGGTCAGCGCAGCGGGAGCGCATGGCCCACATTGCCCGTGAGCCAGCAACTGCCAGGGACGAAACACATGCTGTAACACCCTTAGTCTCATGGAATGCACATCCCAAATACCTGAACTCGCTGCTTCTGGGCATAGGCACACGCACACCATCCCTGCCAACATAGGTCCACTGCGCAGGACCCCGCTGGTGGCCAAATACTACCACCTCTGTTTTCCCCACATTCACCTCCATATCAAAATGCGCGCAGGAGGTACTCACAGCATCCAGCAGCTGTTGCAGCTCCTCCTGGCTGCTGGCTAGTAAGGCCAGGTCATCCGCATATAACAGCAGTCTCAGCAAGCGCCCACCCAGCTGCACACCGCATTCACGCGCGCTCTCCTCCAGCCACTGCTCTATGCGATCAAAGAAAATGCCAAAGAGCAGCGGAGACAGGGGGTCGCCCTGCTTCACGCCCCTGGTGCTGTCAAAAGGCTGGCCAACTGCTGCACCCTGATGGTTGCACTCTGTTGCTTGCCCTGGCACTATGCACTCCAACCAACTGCTGCACACCGTCAAGTGTAGACACCTCCTCAGCTACCGACAGTGCCAAAACCACGTTCAAGTGGGGAAGCGTGCTCACTTTTGAACCACAGCACCTGTCCGTCATTGATGTTAGTGACAGTCCCTGGCTACCCAACCGCACGTGTATCAATGCTGCTTGCAGCATCGTTCAGAACGTGTATCATCGTTTGCTTTCTGCGTCCTTGTTGTGCGCTTTGCATTCAAGACCACGTTCTCAGGGCAGCTTGCCCATCTGCTTGTTGTTTGCTTGCAAACACTCAAACGATGGATAGTGCCTGGGGGATCAAACCTGGAAGCTGGGCTGAGGACGTTGAGCAGGAGGAGGCAAAGAACGGCCCCTTGCGCGATGAGGAGGCCTTCCCCACGCTGGGGGAAGCCGTCAAGCAGGAACCCAAGGCAGCCAAGACAGGAGGCAAGAAGAAGCCAGTAAAGATGGGGCTGACCGACTTCTTAGGTGCCCAGACTGCCCGCCGCACTGCTAGCGACAAGGAGATTCTGATGGCGCTGCCCAAGGGCAGCAGTGGCTTGCCACGCGAAGACCGTGATTCCAAGGGGCTTGGTGGTGGCTTTAAGGACTATGGCGGCAACCGTGATGGTGCGTCCCGCCTGTGTCACACATCGTGCGCGCACTTAAGTTCTGCAGCGTCCAGCAGGCTGTCATTTAGCTGCAAGCGGCTGTACTGGGTTGATGAGTTATTTAATGTCGACGTGTTTGGGCGGCTGACACAGCTCCATGCCAGTGGTTGCGGTAGCTCGTTGGCGGGTAAGATGTCTGCTTGGCCAGGCTGCTGCTGCTGCTGCTGCTGTTGCTGTGTGCTGCACTGGATCTAAAACAACCCCTCAGCAGCGTCACGTGCTTGTACTGCATGGCCCATGCAATGTCTGCGGTGCATTCAGCCTGGTATGTACTGTCTTTGCTCACTGCTTCTTTTGCACTGCTCTCTTGCAACTGCCGCTGACCTGTGTGTTCCTTGACCCTCTTGCACCACATCCTAGGAGGCTTTGGGGGTGACCGCGAGGGGCGCGCAGAGCGCGAGCCTTCCCGTGCGGATGCCTCTGGCGACTGGGGTGCAGAGCGCAAGTTCACACCATCTGACAGCCGGGGCGGCAGCAGCGGCTTTGGCGGGGGTTTCAGCCGCGACCGCGGTGCCGGCGGCGGCTTTGGTGACCGGCCTCCCCGTGAGGACCGCCCAATCTCTGAGGCAGACACTGCAGATGACTGGGGCGCCAACCGCAAGTTCACACCAAGCAGTGGCGCAGGCGGTGGTGGCGGCGGCAGCGGCTTTGGGGTCGGCTTCAGCCGTGATCGTGAGGGCGGCGAGCGTGGCGGTGGCTTCCGGGACAGGCCGGCGCGGTTTGAAGAGGGCCCGTCCCGTGCGGATGATGGCGACTGGGGTGCGCGCCGCGCGCCGCCCCCTGGTCCCGAGCGGGAGGCTGGCCCCGGTGCCCGCCGCGGCTACGGCTTCAGCGAGCAGCCAGTCAGCCAGGCAGACACGGAGGACCGCTGGTCACACAGGGCGCAGCCAGCAGGAGCAGCAGCAGCAAACGGCGCACCAGCAGGTGCACCTGAGCGGCCGCGTCTCAAGCTGGCGCCCAGGACCAAGCCCCTGGAGCACCCACCAGCAGCAGCAGACGCACCAGCAGCAGCAGCAGCAGCAGCAGAGGGCGTGTCGCCGCACTCTGACGCAGGCAGTACCACCAGCAGCCAGCGGCAGCAGCAGCAGGCGCGGAGGAGCAATCCGTTTGGCGCTGCTCGGCCGCGTGAGGAGGTGCTGAAGGAGAAGGGCATTGACTACCACAAGGAGGAGCTGAAGCTGGAGCATGGGGAGGTCATCAGGTGCGTGGCCCACAGTGCTGAGTGTGCTAGTGCTTGGGTGATTTGGCTGGCCGGGCAGTGTCTGGGTTAGCGCAGCTGGGTGGGGAAGGCATGACTTGGGTAGCGGTGTGCATACGAAGGTGCGAAGAATCACTAAGCAAAATAAGCAGAGCTATTTTGCAGCCAAAGGAAGCATGGCAGAGAGTGCTGTGGTGTTTGGAGGGTGTGTGTGTGTGGCTTGGGCTGTTGTGGTGCATGTGACAACTGCAGCTGTCTTGCGGTGATTGGTGTGCCTGCAGGCACATCTAACTGCATGCCGCACGCAAACCTATCCAGCAACACGTGCTGCACTCTGTTGTGCAATTACGCAGCTCTGCATGAGCAGTGCTGATGCATCGCTCCTTCTGCTGTATCTCATGTATAGTGTATGCTGGGCATGGATGCGCTGTGCACGGTGCGGATGATGTTATTCTTATTAACGCCTTGCCTGCATGGTGTGCTGCTGGTGCTGCTGCTGCTGCTGCTGCAGGGACAAGACTCCTGAGGAGGGCGAGCTGGAGAAGGAGGTTGAGGAGCTGCGTGTGAAGCTGGAGGGGCTCAAGGAGCTGACCCCCGGCGAGACCGACACCATCAGCGAGCTGGCTGGGGAGCTGGATGAGAAGGAGAAGTCGCTGTACATGCTGCAGGTGGGCTGCCTGGCGATGTGGGGCGGGGTGGTGGTTGTTGGCGCTTTTCTGGTCTTGTGCAGGCCTCCTGGCACAGGCATGCAGCAGGTGCAGCTGATTGGCCAGCAGTTGTTGACCAGCTGTGATGCTCAAGTTCCGCACAAAGTGTGCTGCATGGCGATGCTGTACACGTGGTGGTTGGGCTGTGCACTGGCCAATGCCATGTCCTTGACGCAGTGCGGCAGCGCCAGTCTGTTGAGGGCTATGGCTTTGGCTTCCGCTGCAGTGAAGTCAGCAGTGAAGTCAGCTGGTGCTTGCCATGCATGCATGCATGCGGGCGTGTGTGTGGGCGGTCAGTGCAAGCAAGCACTTGCGGCAGGGCTGTGATGCCGAGTGGTCAGGGCAGGAGCACAGCTGTGATGCCGAGTGGTCAGGGCAAAGCTGATGAGTGGTTGTTTGCCGTGCCATCACCACCACCTGCTTTTCACCAGCTGGCTTACACACTCTGCGTGCTGTTCTTGTGTGCTGCCGCCTGTCCCTGCTGCAACCATGGGCCTCTGTTGCCGCAGGCTGAGCTGGACGACAAGGTCCGCTTCAGCAAAAACCGGCCCGAGAGGGAGCGCAGCGCAGACCCAGCGGCGCGCAGCAGCAGCAACACATCAGCAGCAGCAGCAGCGGCAGCTGACGAGGGCGAGGGCGAGGCAGGGTTTGTGGAGGTGCGCAACCCCCGCAAGGAGCGCAGCGCTGCAGCTGGTCCTGCAGCAGAGGGCGCAGCAGCGGCTGCGCCCGAGCGCGAGGGCAGCGGGGGTGCCTGGGCGCGCGGCGGCAGCTTCAAGGACAGCAAGGGTGAGGGCAGGGGCGGCGGCTCCTTCTCTCGTGGCAGGGATGAGGGCGGCAGGGGAGGCGGTGGCAGGGGGGAGGGTGGCAGGGAATCCAAGGGTGGGCGGGGTGCTGAGCGTCCTGGCGGTGCTCCTGGCAGGTCTGGTGGTGGCTGGTGAGCTGCCGGCAGCAGCTTTGGGTGTTGCTGAGCGGCTGAACAAGCTGCAGGCGGGAGGCTGGCCTGGCTCTGGCTGCAGGCATGACGTGGTTGGTGTGGTGGGTGATGGGATGGGTTGTTGTTGGCTGGTGCCAGCATGTATGTCGGTGCTGTGGTGTTTCAAGTGTAGTGGTGGCGGTGGTGGTGTCTAGCAGTAGTGTAGATGTGTTTGTGGTGTTCGTTCCATTGGTGTGGCACCTGGTACTACCAGCTGGTAGCTGGTGAAGGCGGCTTGGGGTTGTGCGCCAGCGCTGCTCCCTTTCTGTGTGGAGGGAGGGTCCTCATCACATGTAGACGTATGGTGCGTGGCATCAATGATGCAGCAACGCAGTCAGTGCTGCTGCTGCACCAGGCTGAGTACCTGTTGAGGTTCTTGTTGGTTGCTGCAGGCAGGTGCAGCTGCAGGTCATACGCCGGCAGTGCAGTGTTCACTACGTGGTTGATGGCTGCAGTGTACAGCTGTGCTTGTGGCACTGTGTCATGCAGGTGCATGTCATGCATGGTGTTATTGGATGCAGATCAGTTCATCTGCAGCTGCCCAGCACAGCGAAGCATGTGCACACGCAGGACAGTTCGCTATCAGCTGCGTACCTGCTGTGTTGGCTGGCATCAGTTGGCTGGCAGGTGTTTCTACAGATGCAGCATGCTGTTGATGCTGTTAATGCAGCATGATGTTAATGCGCAGAACTGCTGTGCCGCAAAGTCGTGAGTGGCTGCTGATTCGTGGGGTGTATACCCCCTAGCGGGACTGCTGACAAGGTGTCACAGCGTTTGAATCAAGGGTGAACAAGCGTTCAGATTTGTTTACCAAAGATTGGCTAGGCGCCTTTATATCGACATCATACTGGTGTTCAACAGTTGTGCTGTGTTTTTCCTGCGTCATGTGTGTGGTTCATTGGGGCACAGCTTTGCAGCCTCATCATCATCATCATATTACCCATTCAAGTCATAGCATCAGCGCCATCGGCCCCGCGCCCCACCGGGGCGGAAAGAGGAGGGAGCACTGCTCCAGAATGTTTGCATGCATTGCGCACATCCCAAGACTTGACAAGAAAAGCAGCAATACACGGTGACACCATCAGACATCTTCCAGAACTGCCCCAAATATCATCAGATACAAAACGCAACACCTTGATTGACGAATCAGCCATGGACAAAACGCTGCGCAACTTTTCAGCGCAACCAGGCAGGGATCTGATCTCAGCAAACATATCATCCCTCTGAGCAGAAGAAGCAGGGCAATCAAACATGAAGTGTGACAAAGACTCAACTTCTGCACCACAACAAGGACACCCTGAAGTGGAGTTAGCTCTGCGACCGCCAAACTGACTAGTACGCTCATGTACACACAGACAACCCATACGAACACGCAACAGCAATTCAATACCACGTGGAATTGCCACTGAACGCAAGTACGGCCTAGGCCTCCTGAAACCCATAGCATCAACATGAGAGGGATGCACATGAGCCACATACCGACTCAGAGTGGAGTGTTCCAACGTTTCACATGCAATCCTTTCAGCATGTAGTGTCTTGACCTGCTTGTTGACATGGCTCTTGCACGCACTGGCTCTGCCTTCCGCGGTCACAACATTCACACCATACTTGCACAGCAGGCTCTGCACATACTTGTGCCACGGTGTCACCGCCACAGCACCACTAGGACGCCTCCACTCAGCTGTAAACACTTGGTTTGGCAGCCGAACGCCCTGCATACGCTGAATCCTGTAGTAGTACTCCAAAGCCCTCTGATGAAGCCACATATGCAACGGTTTCACACCCCATTCTGCCAAGAGAGCTGAAGAGCATGGGCGCTCCTTGCCACAGCGCATTGCGCATTTGATGATGTCTGTCTGCACTTTGTCAATCAGCTGCAGTTGCCTAGCTGTGGACGGAAACCAAACCTCACTGCCATATTCGACAATGGGACGGACACACGTCAGCAACAGTATGCGTTTAACCTCCACACTGATGCTGCGGCTCTTCCAAATTGGCATGAGCGCACCCTTCACACGTTGCACCTTAGCCAGCATCTTCTCAAAATGTGTGGTCCATGTACAGGTATTGTTGAACCACAGGCCAAGATAGCAGTACTCCGATACAACAGGCACAGGGACATTGTTCCAAACAATGCCGGAGTCGACCAGCTGGCTGGTCTGTCTTGCTGGCAGCACATGCATGACGGCAGACTTCAAGCTGTGGAGCTTGAAGCGCCACTGGCAACTGTAATTGTAAACAGTTGCAGCCACAGCCTGAACTTCAGACAGAGACCCGCAGACAGCAACAAAGTCATCAGCCTGCATGGCTGCCACAACTTGGCCTGCAGGTTCGTCACGAGGGCCCATGAGGGTAACGCCAGGGTGCTTTGCATGCACGTCACGCAGCAAGTCGTCGATAAACAACAGGTACAGTGTGGGCGAAATAACATCACCCTCATGCAGGCCAAGGTCGCAGGTGAACCTATCCGTGGTGCAACCCTCATGAGACACCACACGCTGCGCGCCCTGATACAAGTTGTACAAGACACGGAACATCTTGCCACGCACACCCTTATCCCACAGCTTCTGGAACAAGCCATCAAGCCAGACCGTAGGGAATGCCTTGAAGGTGTCAACAAACAACACATATGACTCCTTTCCCTCAGCTTTCCTGCCATTAAGGACCTCGCTGAGCACGCTTTGATGGTCAGCACAAATGCGCTTGGGGCGGAATCCGTTCTGACTCTCGTGCAGCAGCGGCGCCGCTGCTGCTGTAGCAGCAGTTGCGCGTGGCTGCTGCTGCTGCTGTTGTGCTGAATGCTGGCCTTGCTGCTGCTGCTGCTGCTGTTGCTGCTGCTGCTGCTGTGCTTGTGTTTGCTGCTGCTGCTCCTGCTGCTCGCCCTCTGCAAACTTGATAAGGCGCTGATTGAGGACGCTGGTGTAGAACTTATAGAGCACGCTGAGCAGGGTGATGCCGCGGTAGTTGCCTGGGTCTGTCAGATCGCCCTTCTTAGGCATGCTGACGACTGTCCCCGGCACCTGATGTACCTGCTCAAGCTGCCACATGAGGCTGCAGTACTGCAGCAGCATGTCTGCAACTGTGTTGCCTCCGTACTTCAAAAGCTCGTTGACAATGCCTTCCTCTGCAGGGTTGCCAGCTTTGCCTGTGCGTAGACGCTGCAAGCATGCAGAAACCTCGGCGGCAGTGATGGGCAAGTCCAGCGGGCAGGGTGGGGCAGCATGAGGTGCGGTTGAGTCATGAAGGTACTGCTGTACATCGGCGGCAACCTGTGTCATGTGCGCTGGGTCGAACTGGGGGTTTGCGGCGGCAAACGCTGCATGGCTACCAACACGCTGATAGTGGCATTTGAATGCATCTGCTTTTTCTGCAGGGGTTGAAGCCGTCTGTCCTGAGGGGTGCTGCATGACACTGTACACGGCCTCGCTGACATGCTTAGGGCACAGGCGACGCACAAGCTGCCACATATCCTTCTCCCCAAGCGTGCTGTCATCATTTAAGCGGTCTCTGTACGCTGCAGTGATTGCATGCTCGCATCGCTGTTTGTGCTGCTTCTCAGCTTCTTTGATAAGCTGTGCAGTAGCCTTGCGCTGCTGATCAAATGCATCCCAGTCTGCAACAAGGCCGGACTCCCTGTACTGTGTAAAGGCCTGCACCCTGGCCTGCACAGCATTTGTCAGCTCCTGTGTCCACCACGGGAAGGACTTGCCAACCCAGACCCTTTTAAACCCAAAACTGGCATTGACCGCCTGACGAAGCGCTCCCAGCAGCTGCGCATGTCCTTGTTGTACTGCAGCATTGGCCGTAAGTTGAGCTGCAGAAACCTGCTGTTGTAGCACGGTAATAGTGGACGTATAAGCAGCGCCCAGCTGTGCCAGGGCCTCCTGGTACGCCTCAAGTTCGGCCGATTGCTCCCCATTGCGCATTTTGAAATCATTCGGCTGTGCATTGAGGCGCAGCTTGACCTGTTTTGCAGGGCGACGTGCCACAGGCCTTTGAATGCAAGCAGACACTGGCAGGTGGTCAGTAGAACCCACTGTGTATGGCCCAACCTTGGCTGTTGGCCTGGCGGCAGCTTGGCACGGCATAGCAATGTCAGCAGACGCAATGATGTACTCATTGAGGGACCTCCGCGCGGTGCCCCTGTGGGACCTGTCACATGTGATGTGCTGGTGGGGAGAGGTGGGTGCTGTGCGGGCATTCAGTGAGTAGAGATTGACGGCATTGAGCAGCGAGAGAAGGAGTTCGCCATTGTTGTTTGTGGTTGTTTCGCCATGCATGCCAATGCGATCTGTGGGGCTTGCACCTTGCCCGACCCTGGCTTTTAAGTCACCCATGATCAACACAGAGCCTCTGCTTGACAGGTATGCGAGGTCCTCCTGCAGCGCTGAGTAAGCAGCCCTCCTCACTGGCGCATGCTTGTTCATATCAGGCATATACACCACTCCAATAAACAGCTTAGGAGCACCATTCTGCCCTGGCATCACTAGCCACAGTGCATCCTCGTATTGCTGATCAGCAAAAGCAAACACTTTCACAGCATTGGCAACAGCGGCATGCACAGCAACCGCAACACCACCACTGGCACACCCATTCTCCCCAAGAGGCCTGGCCTTACTGATGTATGTGCAGCCCGGAATGAGATCGGCAGGCCGCAGCTTCCCTGGCGCCTCCTTGGTTTCCACAAAGCCCATGATGTCGCAGCGCAGATCTTTGAGTAATTGGCAAACTTCCACCAGGCTTTGACCTGCCTTGGGCATGTTGGCGCTGATGCTATGGCTTGAATGGGTAATATGATGATGATGAAGATACATATGCACTGCTGTGTCCTGTCAAGTATGCGTCAGCAACTTACACAAACATCTAGATCTGCAGGGCTCCTCAGCTGGCTGCGAAATGCAGCGCTGGCGCAGCTGCTAGTACACTACGTAGCACTGCTACAGTGGCACTCTTACCCAGCCGGAAAGCAAAGCAAATGCACCCGGCCTCCCTCATCCAACGCTGCACTGGCATCTGCTTGCAGCGACGCTATCTACACCCATTGTAATGCAATGTCAGGTGGGTATGAACACACTGCTGTACCATGAGGCAGCACTGCAGCAAGCTAGCCTGGCAAGCACAGCTGGCTGTGGCTAGTTAGTGAGTGGCAGCTGAACTGCAGCCGCATGTACCCTGTGACTCACAAGTCGCAACCCATCATAAGAGTTTGTGCTGAAGAGGGCACACAGCATCCTGGGCTGCTTTCCACATAACCGCACCCCGCCTCAGTGTGCATCTGGTGAGTCACCAGTATTTGTTGCGATGAAATCTCCGTGTGCCTGCCTGACGTAGCTGATCTCATGACCTCAAAGAAGTTGCATCGGGAATTCAAGCAGGGGCAACGGCTGAAACAACGCACACATCATGTGTCACTAGCATTGTCATATGCATGCATGTCGAAATTTGGTTGCCGGCGATTTCCGGTGGCCGTAGTCAATCATAAAAACTCCTCCGGTCATATAATCTTGGTGTATTTACTATTTTTAGATAACAATGACAAAGTTTGCGCAGCCTGCGCCCGGTAGGCGAGTTTGGATCAACGTCGCGCTTGGTGGTGGTCTGATCGTGCTGCTGTTCACGATAGTATGTGAGTATCGATCATTTGCAGCTGCGTGTGCGGTTGAAGGATGGCATTTGATGATTCCTTCGGCTGGTACTAGGAAGTGGGGCGTATGTGGTCATGCGCTTTGAGTTTTCAGCAGCGGCATAGCACTGAATCATGATGCGAATCATCAAGGCTGGGGTGCCATCAGCGCATGCGATGTGCGATGGTGGACCAACAGCAGCATAACCCACTGATGAAACCCCAGAGACACTGAGGCTGAACCCCATGCCCCTGCCATGCTTGTCGCCTGCAGTTGTTCCCGTGTACGTCACAACAAAGCAGGAGGTGAGCAACAGTCTCACTTCCCAGCAGCACGTCGCACGAAAGGCACAAAACGGCATGGTGGCCTGCTCTTAGGACAGCAGCACTTCGGCGACTCATTGACTCTCCTGCTGATTATGTGCCGTGGTGCAGGCTGCACCGTCAGCATCCAGAGCTGGCAAATGTTCAGGTGTGTAATAAGAGCATACAGTACTTTGGAGCCAAAAGTGTGTCAGTACAGCGTCAGCAGTGCAGCAGTGGCCCGGATGCGGCAGCCTTTGCCGAAGCCAGCTGTCAAGCATCACAGGTGTAAAAGCAGCAATATGATTGTTCTTACACCAGCAGACCTACCACAGCAGCAACCGGCCACAGGTCACAGAGCTCGCACCTGCAGCCAGGAGCTGCAGCTGCGTCACACTCGGCCGCCAGCAGCTGGCTGCCAGGCTGGCAACAGCGTGTAGTGTGCTGGCTTAAGACAGTCTGCAGAAGCCAGCTCAGAAAGTGCTGAAGTGCCCCTGATGATGCGTGGAGAATCCCAGCCAACTGCTTAGACCTGCGTGGCTTGGGGGTACTTGGTGTTGCCGCTGCCTGCAGGCTTCCAGCTGCCAGCAAAGCAGGTGAAGCCTCCCAAGTATGCTGCAACCAGCAAGCGACCAAACTTCATCTACATCCTGGTGGATGATCAAGGGTACGCGGCGGCCATGTTGCCGTTATACCTGAACTGCACCCATATGTGTTGCTAGCCTGCAATGATTTGCGCTGCGCAGCTCCTGCAGCATACAGCACCTGAGGCTCCCCTCGCCCATGATAAGGTCCCAGTGCAACGTCCGCAAGCACAGCATCTGCCAGCTTGAGTTGGCAGCTGGCTGCTGCCCTGTGCCGTGTGCCGCACACCAATGCCCAGCAGCAGCCTGCATCTTGATGGCAGCAGGCCCGGGCCTGCAGCAAGCTGCGCATCAGCAGCCAAGACCGCTGCGTCCTCGTGCAACTTGGTGCTGCAGGTACGACGACTTGCGGCTGCACCATCCAGCCAGCTCGCTGTACAACTTCATCAAGACACCCAACCTGGACCGCCTTGTTTTGTCTGGCACGGAGTTCACAAATTTTTATGTGACGCCGATGTGCAGCACAAGCAGGGCGGAGCTGCTGACAGGTGCAACTGCTGACTGGGCCTACCGACCCGTACTGCGCTGCAGCAGCCGTGCTCGTACCTTCAGCTACAACTCAACAGTTGGTCATCAGCAGCAACATTTGTTAATGATGTGTGGGGCGCACTTCCACCCTCCTGCCAGTCATTTTGCTGGGCTGTGACTGCGCAGGGTAGCTATCAGCTGATGATGATGATGATGATGATGATGATGATGATGATGATGATGATGATGATGATGATGATGATGATGATGATGATGATGATGATGATGATGATGATGATGATGATGATGATGATGATGATGATGATGATGATGATGATGATGATGATGATGATGATGATGATGATGATGATGATGATGATGATGATGCCGCGCTGTCTTGTGTTGGTGCTTGCAGGCCGCTACTACGCGCGCACCGGAGCGATGTACATCAACAGTGAGTTGGCTGTACGACGTGCATCACAGGTCTTGGTGTTGCTGCAGGACGCTGCCTACAGCTGTGCTCTGGAGCCCTCTACTGCTGCAGCGCTGCCTTTTTGTCCCTGCTGCAGAGCTGCTGATCCTGATGTTACAACAAGGATTTATTTTTATTCTTAGGTTGTTATTTGTAAGGTTTTCTAAGGTTTTTACTTTTATTTTTATTTTTAGCTGGGCCAGGCCGCCTTGGCGCACACTTGCAACTGCATCATAGTGACCCTGCCGTGTGCTGCCTGGTGTGCTGGCTCTGCAGCGGGCTGGGACTTCATCAACAGCAACGAGACAAACATCGCTCAAATATTGGGCGCCTCAGGCTACAAAACATCCGTTTTTGGCAAATGGCACAACGGCCGCACAGCAGGGTGAGGCATGCCGGCACGTCGCAGCGTGTGTGTGCACGTGCATGAGGGGCCAGGCACATGAGCAACAGCACGCATTGCCATTGTTGTTATGCAATGCATACGCAAGGCCATGTTGGTGTGCGCGTGTGCTGGTGCGCAGCAACTGCTCCTGACGCAGGGTGCTGTGTTGCCCTGCTGTGCTGTGCTGTGCTGCACAGGTACCAGCCGTATGACTTAGGTTTCCAGTACTCGGTGCTGCCAACGCCGTACGTCTACAAGGACAACCTTATGTACGTCAATGGCGAGCTTGAGCAGACGCAAGGTGATGAGTTGGCTGCGCCCAGCATTTTGCACAGCAGCAGCCGCACTGCAAGCTGTACGGTGTTGTGACAGTAGGTGATCACTGCAAGGCCCGTCGACTGGCATAGGGAGCAAAGTCATGGTGCTGCTTGATCACACATGGTGTATGCTACATGCATATCTAGTATATGTGAAGGTTTGTTGCAAGCAGCAAGGCATGCAAATTGCAGTAAAGCATACGTGGGGTGATGAAGAATGGCCACCACCAAAGAAGATTTGATGCCTAACATATGCTGCTGCTGCTGCTGCCTCCAGGTTGGATGGAGGAGGTGCTGATGGGCAACATCATCAACTACCTCAAGCAGCGGGAGGGAGGCGACGAGCCCTTCTTCATGTACTACCCATCCTTCTCGGTGCACGCGTGAGTGGTGCGGGCCGGCGCGCCTGACCAGGCTGTTCTGTTGTTTGCTGGTGTGTGCTGGCGTTGAAAGCTGTGCACGTGATCAGAGGTCGCTCCTGCCAATGCGGGTGCTGCTTGTAGACAACCTTGCCATCTGTTCTCATTCTCATGCCTATTAGGCTGCCGCCACTAAGCGCGCCCGCTTTCGTTCTTTGTACAGTCAGCACAAGCGCGCGCGCACTTTCCTTTTGTTGTTTTGCAGTGGCTGGAAGCAATCAGCCACTGATGGCCCCCGCTTCCAGCGGCCAGCGCCTCCCAGATACTCAAAGAAGTTCACCAAGATGGCACTGAGCAATGACACAGCACAAGTGTATGCCATGCTAGAGTATTTTGATGACCAGGTGCGTAGTGCTGGTGGAACAGCCAGAAGAATCTATTGCACATGCACAGAGAGCAAGCAGTTGCAGTGCAGGCACGCACGATCCGCAAGCAGCTGTGGTGTAGACCCGCTGAAGTGCCAAAGGCAGGTGGTCTTGTTGACCACAAGATGGTGCACGCGTGTACGTAGCAAGATGCCCAACAAAGGCACAACAGCACAGCAAGGAAGCGGCCGCGTGACACCCAGGCACAGACTTTCGGCAACTGTGGGAGTGGGTTTGCTGGGGGCCTTGCTGTTTGGATGTTCAGGCGGGGGGGGGGGGGGCTGCAGTGCAAGGGCTGTCAGGAATGACAAGGACAAGCTGTGCAGTGGTTTCATGTGCGAGGCGCCAACACAGCTGCCTGGTGCGTTGTCTGCTGTGCCTGCAGCTTGGCCGGCTGCTGCGCTACCTGGAGAGCTCCAACCTGGCCGAAACCACCTACATAATGATCAGCGGCGACAATGGTGCGCTGCTGGGCCAACCCCAGCAGGTCTGGCCTGCACACCAAGCCGCGCGTGCACCGGCAGGCTGTGGGGTCCGCCACAGCGCCCGCGGTGCCAGCGCAACAGGATGTGCTGTTGGTTGTCATCTGCATCGCTGCATTGGCTATCTGCTGTCATGTCATGCAGCGTGGGCAGCAAGTGCCTCAGGTCACATTTGCAAGCTACTGTATCTGTGGTTATGCAGCCATCACTTGCAGGCTGGGCTCATTGGTAGTGGTGTCATGTCACACGGTCTGTGTTGCAGGCCCTGCGCTGTTCAATCAGGAGTCCAAGCCGCTGCCGCGAGTGGTGAGTGTACGGGCAGCATCACAGTATGCATAAAACTGTGCCAGTGCTGCCGACTGCAGTGATAGCTGCATCCATGGCGGCCACATTCCGCGTGTCGAGAGTTGCAGAAGCAGTACAGCGCAGCAGCTGCAGCGCAAGCAGTGAGCAGCAGGCTTAAACACACGCCGCCGCAAACGTAAGGCCTACGCCGGCCGCGCTGCATCGCTGTCCAAGCTCCCTGCATCCCTGTCATGCGTGTCTTGGTACCCTGACGCTGTACGTGGGCGCTGTGCAGGTGCGCATGCCCAGCGGGATGCAGGGCGCCAAGAAGAGCGCGATGGAGGGTGGTGTGCGCAACTTCCTGGCTGTGCGGGGCCCCGGCGTGGCTCAGGGCATCAGCAGCGACGCACTGCTGGGGCTTGTTGACGTTGCGCCCACCATCGTTGAGCTGGCAGGCATGACTCAGGTACAGTGCGAATTTGCTGAGTTGCTGTGTGGCCTGCAGTTGCTTCCCTTGCACTCGCACGTGTGTGAACTCCCCAACACGTGTGAGAGGTTGGCGGGGCTGAGGTCACACCTCCCTGTAATCCTGTCATGCCTGGCAGCAGCGACACCAAACTCAAGCAGCAGGCATCCAGCATGCTCAGCAGGTGCCCGCTGGCTCATGCTGCTGCTGACACAGCTGCATCACATGCGTTTGCTGCTTGAAGGTGCCGCAGCACCTCCCGTGGGATGGCATCAGCTTTGCCAACATCATCAATGGGCAGCAGCCCACGCACCAGCAGGAGGAGCGGCTGCTGTTCAGCATGGACACGACATGCATACAGGAAGACTTTGTGCCAGAGCTGGGGCCTGACAGGTAGGGCGCGGCAGATGCGTCAACAGCTCGCAACATGACTTAAGCATAACAGGTACATGCAAACTGAAGGATATTGTGACATTATAACACACAATTAAAGTTGGCGCGTTGCAACCACAGCTGCTGGGAACACCTGCTTGCAAGGGCCTGCTGTTACTGCAAGGCTATTCTAAGTCTCTGTGACAGTGCATGGCTGGGAGAGGGACGGAAGGCGGATTTCCAGCCCAGCTGAAGATGGTGATGAGCGGTGCAGCAAATTGGACACCTGCTGCGTCCTGCCCGCTGCAGTTGGTTGCCGGTTGCTGGTGCTGCATCTGACACCGCTAAACTTCTTGGTGTGCTGATTCGCAGGCAGACGTTGAAACCGCAGCCCCTATTGGACTACACAACAGGTGGTGTCAACGGCGAGGGATTCAAACGGTGAGCCGCTTGGTATCTTTATGAACATGTTGCAACATGTTGGTGCTGATGACAGGCACTGTGCGTGCTTGCACCAGCTGTGTCTGCTTGTCAACAGTCGGGCACCAGTCTGGCAGCCTCATCTGACGTCGCTGCCGGCATGCACCCTGCACAATTCAAACACATACCTGTGGTAGACGAGCTCACTTTGAACTCTTCAAAGTATACCTGTCGCTGCTGCCTAGTTGGTTGGTTGCAAATACTTAACATCGGATCTCTTGCTGCCGCCTAGTTGGTTAATTGCATGTGCATGCATTGTGCTGCCTGCAGGTGCCTTGGGGTGCGGTACAAGCAGTACAAGTGGCTGGGTGATGCACGCAAATCGCATGGCAGCGGACCAAGCTACATGGTGGGCAACGTGAGCGTCCCAACAGCGCTGTACAAGTTTGAGGGCGGCCTGCATCTTGAGCTGCCCTGCATGGAGGTGAGGCAGGGCAAGAGGGGCCCAGGCAGAGCAGGAGACGCCAACTGGATGTGACAGCAGGGCATCGTCAGACTCGACGCGCGGCTGCCCTCATTGACCTGGCATGCATGTCTGCACCACACGCAATTGTTTTTCCGTTTGCAAGCCATATCAGGCACGCATGCGCCTACTTCAATGTGCACTCCCCTCCCTGAAGTCTACTGAAATGTGCATGCACCCTGCATGAACCTGCCGATGACCGCACCAGCACCACCAACATTATGTTCTGTCTGCAGGAAACCCACCCCTTTGTCTGATCACTGCACCGTGCCGACGCAGGTCAGCAGGCAGGAGCCACGGATGCTGAAGTTCATGGAGAAGTCAGCGGAGGCCTTTTTTGACGCCATGGTGAACAGCAGCCACAGCTTTCAAAAGGCGGTCTTCTACATCGGGCTGCACGGCAGGCCTGCTGTCAACATCGTGGCCGATGGCGCGATTGAACGCACTCCTGCCAGGGTGCAGGTGCTGCCAATGGGGTTGTCAGGGTTTGTGCGCAAGGGCGACAGCGCTTCGTACCGCATCAAGGTGAGCTGGTGGAGCTTGCAGGCAGAGCTGCACAACAAACAGCTGATGCGTGCTTGCCGGTCAGTTCCTGCAGGTGGTGGGGCTGAGTTCTGACACGCAGCTGTCAGGCTGTTGCATGTCCATATCGGCAAGTGCCTGGGAGTCAGCAGAAGCCGTTTCGTTTCGACTGCCTGCTGTCAGCTTGCAGCGTGTTGTTGCCTTTCGGTGCAGGGTGCTGCGGGTGGTGGGAGTTCACATACCTCTGCGCTGCTTCTTGCCTCACTCACCGGCGTGCGGTTGTGTGCAGGTCATGACGCCTGGCCACTATGAGATCACCCTGTACTACCAGTCTGACAGAGAGGCAACGTTCAGGCTGTGGATCGGGCCTCGCTCAAAGATTGTTGACGGCACAGCCATGCACCTGGATGCAAAGCTTCCAGCAGACGTGAGTCGGGCGCATTTGGATGCAGCACAGTTGCATGCCATATGCGCAGCTAGGACACAATCCGCCATGCACTGTCAGTGCAGGCATTCGATCTCAAACATGCACATGCAGCAACCAGGTTGCCAGCCCTGCTGGGCCGGCCGCTGCGATGCAGTGCATTGCACTTGTAGGTGATTACTCTGCAAGCATCTTGACTCAGCACAGATATGTCTGACTCGGCACACCCTGTCAGTAGTCTGGTTACAGTGGTACCACTGTCACAAAATGTGGTGAGTAGAGGGTTCAGGCACTCGCAGGCGGTCCATGCATGCAGTCCATGCAAACTCGGAGGTATTCACAGTAGTCGGCAGGTGCTTTGTTACCAACTTATACAACTTATGTTAAGTCACCTGCACCTGCTCCTTGTAGGCCAAGAAGCGCCGTGTTGAGACGATTGGCAAGCTCAAGCTGCCGGCAACACCGCCGGGTCAGACGTGGGAGGTGAAGCTGGAGATGACAAACAGCACTGGGCAGCTGCTGCCGGCTATCAAGGCATTCGACACAATATACTTCAAGCGCGTTGTAAGTTACAGCAGTCAGAGTAATAACTACACTGTTTCAGCTGCATTGGCTGCGTGTCGTGTCATGCACCTCCTATCAGGCTGTGCAATGTGTTTAGGCGCACATGTCATTGCTGTAATTTCCAATGTGATGCTACGGCGTTGTGCAACCCTGCAGTAATGCACCCGCTTGCATCTGAATGGACAGGCCAATTGGCCCGCAGCGTGCAGCACCCAGCAGTGCCGCTTGAATGGAAGTGCAGGAGCTGTGAGTACCTGTTACCCGCACAGTGCTGCAACTGTGCTGCTGCTGCTGTCCTTCACTTGATTGCGCGCAGGGTGGAGTGGGGCATGTTGCTTTGTATGACCCCAACAGCCAAGAGGGCGTCCAAAGTTGGAAGCTTGCTCACGGGCACAAGGACGTCATTGGAGGATAGGGCGGCTGAGGTATGTTGGGGCTGCGAGCTTTCAACTAGCGGCGGTGTTGCGGGCATACTTCAATCAATTGTCGGGCAGGAGGTTTGGAGATGGCCAGCTTATAGGGTACTGCATTGCATGGCTCTGCTGTGCGTGTTGAATACTAATAATAATTACCTGCCTGCGTGTGCGCTGTCATCCTCTCGTTCCGCGGCAGCGGGGTTGATAGGGGACTAGTCAGTGGCATTGTGATCCTGCAGCATGCAGCAGTACGCAGCACACCACCACTGCCCTTCAAGGCACGTGAATTGTGCAGAGTGGCGGCATGGTGCAGTGCTGGTCTGTCTGTTGCATCAGTGATTACTGTGTGTGAGTTCTTATCGTGGGATGGGGTGTTTGGAAGTGGTGGGCTGCATAGTCGGCAGGGTGCCCTGTGCATGCCTCGTGGCAGCAATGTTTCCAGCGGATCTACCAAATGGCTTGGGTGCCGCTTTGCTTTGTTTTGTAGGTGTCACTATATGTGCATGTATGCCTGGTACCTGTGTGTGCAATCACATGTGATGCCCTAGTGGTATGTTGGTGGTGGTTCTTCCCGGGGGCTTAACGCCTGTGTGTGTGTGTGTGTGTGTGTGTGTGTGTGTGTGTGTGTGTGTGTGTGTGTGTGTGTGTGTGTGTGTGTGTGTGTGTGTGTGCGCGCGTGCGTGCGTGCGTGCGTGCGTGCGTGCGTGCGTGCGTGCGTGCGTGCGTGCGTGCGTGCGTGCGTGCGTGCGTGCTGGGGGGGGCGGTTCATCAGCAGTGAATTGTCCATGCTGATCGTGTGTGTTGTTGCATGCTTCATGTGTTCAGCATGTACACCATGCCTCACATCACTCTTTGTACATTGCCAAGGCCTCGTTATATGATGTGTCCTGCGTTAGAAAGCAGAGGAATTTGATTTGTTTATATAACAGTAATGGTTGCTACGGCTTTGCCCATTTGCTGAAGCAGGGTCATTCCAAAGCATTGCTCAAATTTGCATTCACTGCAATTGTGCTTGCCTAGGCATGGGTGGGATTAAGGCTGTTGATACCCAGCACCTGGTGCTTCGAACCACATTGGGTTTGGCAATATTGTAGCGTGCTGGGCATCAGTCAGGCTTTAGATATCTGTTGCATCCAATTTGCTAGTGCGCGGTTACTGGTGGTTCGCAGTTGTGTGCGGTGATGCTTCTGCCTTGGGTTGTGCAGCTCTATTCAGTTGCATCTCAAAGGCAGTTTGAAATAGGCTGGTTGGCGGGATTTGGTGTATCCACCCCGGCGCTGCGGCTCACATGGGGTGTTGTACATACTGGCCATGGACGTGCATACACGGTTATAAAATGCTTCTCAAAGCCAGGGTGCTGAATTTGCCGCACTGCGTCTACTACTGTGCCCATTCATGTTGTACATGAAGGCGTGGGGAAGGGGTTGCAGAGTCCCACTGCAAGCCTGCGTTGAAGCAGTCGGCACTGACATGCAGAACACTCACTACTCGAACGTGGCATTACGATTTACCGGCAGAAGGTAGTAGTGCAGCAACAAAGAGCAGGCTAAGGGCGCGCCACCATGCCGACGGGTCGAAGTTCAATCTCTGGGAAACGCGAAGATGGTCGCAAACGGATGGTGGAACCATCGGCCGCCAAATGGGGTTGTTTCGACAATATCGCCGCCAAAAAGCACCTGCCGCCCCAGACCAATCAGGGGCCACCTCGTCGTTCGATATGGGCCTTTCAAACAGAACTAAGTTTAGATAGGGTCAATTACGTTTAGAGAGGGTCAAAGTTGCAACTAGGTGAGTACGGAGCCTCGGCAGCCAGGTTGAGCGATTATGACATGATTACAGCTGTGCAAGTAAATCAGCTGGCAGCAGGACAGTGTGCCGGCACACAACATACGTGTGCATTAGCTGGTTCTTCATCATCATCATATTACCCATTCAAGCCATAGCATCAGCGCCATCGGCCCCGCGCCCCACCGGGGCGGAAAGAGGAGGGAGCACTGCTCCAGAATGTTTGCATGCATTGCGCACATCCCAAGACTTGACAAGAAAAGCAGCAATACACGGTGACACCATCAGACATCTTCCAGAACTGCCCCAAATATCATCAGATACAAAATGCAACACCTTGATTGACGAATCAGCCATGGACAAAACGCTGCGCACCTTTTCAGCGCAACCAGGCAGGTATCTGATCTCAGCAAACATATCATCCCTCTGAGCAGAAGTAGCAGGGCAATCAAACATGAAGTGTGACAAAGACTCAACTTCTGCACCACAACAAGGACATCCTGAAGTGGAGTTAGCTCTGCGACCGCCAAACTGACTAGTACGCTCATGTACACACACACAACCCATACGAACACGCAACAGCAATTCAATACCACGTGGAATTGCCACTGAACGCAAGTACGGCCTAGGCCTTCTGAAACCCATAGCATCAACATGAGAGGGATGCACATGAGCCACATACCGACTCAGAGTGGAGTGTTCCAACGTTTCACATGCAATCCTTTCAGCATGTAGTGTCTTGACCTGCTTGTTGACATGGCTCTTGCACGCACTGGCTCTGCCTTCCGCGGTCACAACAATCACACCATACTTGCACAGCAGGCTCTGCACACACTTGTGCCACGGTGTCACCGCCACAGCACCACTAGGACGCCTCCATTCAGCTGTACACACTTGATTTGGCAGCCGAACGCCCTGCATACGCTGAATCCTGTAGTAGTACTCCAAAGCCCTCTGATGAAGCCACATATGCAACGGTTTCACACCCCATTCTGCCAAGAGAGCTGAAGAGCATGGGCGCTCCTTGCCACAGCGCATTGCGCATTTGATGATGTCTGTCTGCACTTTGTCAATCAGCTGCAGTTGCCTAGCTGTGGACGGAAACCAAACCTCACTGCCATATTCGAAAATGGGACGGACACACGTCAGCAACAGTATGCGTTTAACCTCCACACTGATGCTGCGGCTCTTCCAAATTGGCATGAGCGCACCCTTCACACGTTGCACCTTAGCCAGCATCTTCTCAAAATGTGTGGTCCATGTACAGGTATTGTTGAACCACAGGCCAAGATAGCAGTACTCCGATACAACAGGCACAGGGACATTGTTCCAAACAATGCCGGAGTCGACCAGCTGGCTGGTCTGCCTTGCTGGCAGCACATGCATGACGGCAGACTTCAAGCTGTGGAGCTTGAAGCGCCACTGGCAACTGTAATTGTAAACAGTTGCAGCCACAGCCTGAACTTCAGACAGAGACCCGCAGACAGCAACAAAGTCATCAGCCTGCATGGCTGCCACAACTTGGCCTGCAGGTTCGTCACGAGGGCCCATGAGGGTAACGCCAGGGTGCTTTGCATGCACGTCACGCAGCAAGTCGTCGATAAACAACAGGTACAGTGTGGGCGAAATAACATCACCCTCATGCAGGCCAAGGTCGCAGGTGAACCTATCCGTGGTGCAACCCTCATGAGACACCACACGCTGCGCGCCCTGATACAAGTTGTACAAGACACGGAACATCTTGCCACGCACACCCTTATCCCACAGCTTCTGGAACAAGCCATCAAGCCAGACCGTAGGGAATGCCTTGAAGGTGTCAACAAACAACACATATGACTCCTTTCCCTCAGCTTTCCTGCCATCAAGGACCTCGCTGAGCACGCTTTGATGGTCAGCACAACTGCGCTTGGGGCGGAATCCGTTCTGACTCTCGTGCAGCAGCGGCGCCGCTGCTGCTGTAGCAGCAGTTGCGCGTGGCTGCTGCTGCTGCTGCTGCTGCTGCTGCTGCTGCTGCTACTGCTGTTGTGCTGAATGCTGGCCTTGCTGCTGCTGCTGCTGCTGCTGCTGCTGCTGTGCTTGTGTTTGCTGCTGCTGCTCCTGCTGCTCGCCCTCTGCAAACTTGATAAGGCGCTGATTGAGGACATTAGCTGGTTCTTGTGCAATGTGTCACACCCTGCTGCCAGCCACTGGTAAACAAGCATAATACGCCGCACATCCGGCGGATGAGTGCAACAGCACGTGCGCAATCACCAGAGCCAGCACACCTGCTGCATTCCGCCGCAATGGCATCAATTATGAGAGCAGCGGCAGCGCATAAATGCATCAAAGGCTCCAAGAGTTGTAGCCTCCTGAGGGATCCCTGCTAGTGTTTGCTGCTGTCGCCCTGCCGTAAGGCAGGCAACGTGCCTGCGCAGCTGCACCTCCCGCCACACCCACCGTGGGGCATGTGTGACACATGCAAAACAGCAACACTGTGCAAACAAATCTCAAAGAAAACAAAAAATAGCAGCCACTTCCCCTACGAAACAGAGGATACTACCTACAGGTAGTACCTGTATTGGCTGTGTTGGCAGTTTGATTAATCAAAGCAATATTGCAGGATGACCGACACAGCACTAGCACAATGCAGCCAACGCAGCGCCCATGCGGCCGAGGCGCCCCGGCAGGGTGTGCAATGCGGCAACGCCAGCTACAGACGTACCGGCACCAACAACAATCGCCGGCAAGACCGGCAGTACTACCCTTGAAGGGTGTCATGATGCGTGAGGCTGGTTCAGTCCTGTAGTACTGTATCGTGTCGTACTAGTACGACATACAGTACTGTAATGTATTGAGCAGCAAGCTGCTGGCCTCTGCTGCCCTAACCCCACCTGGCTAGTCTGCCAGGCTGCTCGTCTAGAAAGTATGTTTGTTAGGGTCAGCCCACGCAGGGTCGCCAAAGTACATGCTGTTGCACATGCTTCATGATGTTATTGCAATGAGTACTTTAAGAACAGCCTTGCCTGAAAATGCCCCAGTGGGGCACTGGAGTGGCCCGGCAACCGTGAATAAGGGGTGGGGAACAAGTAGGGGGCAACAAAGGTGTGTTCAGTAAGATGTTGTGCTAGTGTGCTGTGCTGACAGCCGCCTTTGCTGCAGCAATAACATCTTGTGTGTCTGGAAACTCCCCGAATGTCTTTTCTGCATGCATCCATGCAATGCCGCCCTCTCCAGCCTTCACCACCAGCAGGCCGCCCAAGATGCTGGCCTCGCCCACCACGTTGCTGTCCTTCACGTTCTTCCTGTAAGCAGGTATGTAGAAGGACGGGCACCCAGGTGCAGAAAAGCCACACCGGCTGTGTTGGAACAGGAGGCATTGAGGCCGGTGTTGAACAGAAAAAGCAGCAGGTGCAGCCGTAGCAGGAGCCAGATATGTGGTTTAATGGCCGTCTCTGTGAAGCGACTCCGAGATGACGAGTCGTCATGTCTCATACAACTGCCCGATCTGTTCTCACGCAGCACAAGTGTAACATGAGCCGTGACGATCCACGTATAAGATGATCACATGTTAGTAATGTGACTCACACATGTGGGTAAGGTATGTGGGCTGTCAACATGACACACTGTACCGCCTTGTTGAAATTGCGCACGCCTTGCAACGTAGGCGGTCTGCATCAGCTCCGCTGGGCCTCAGGCTGATCCTTGAGAACCACAAAGCACCCTATTCAAGCTGCCATATCAACCACTCGTTGCTCCTACAACAGCGACCGCCCACCCAGCACGCAGCTGGGTCACCGGCAGTCAGGCACACCGCCTCAGCATGCGCACCTTGCCGCCACGATGCGACCCCAAGCCGGGTTGAGCGGGTTGAGCAGTGCCAGTGAGCTGCCAGTGCGCAGCTGACCCTGGCCAAAGGCCTTGTAGAAGGCCTTGTCGGCATCATGATAAATCTCACCAGCCCAGTACTCCGGCACAAACGCGCTGATCTACACAGGCGGAGGTCGGCAGATGCGCAACCTGATGTTTGCATTGCTGGCACCATGCACATTGCAAGCGGCCTAGCAGCAGATGAACATGGCAGGATGCGGCGAGCAGCAAAAGGAGGGCTGCTGCTGCTGCCACTGATGCAGCTGCTGATGTGCAAGGAAACCATGCAGGGCATGCGGCCATTTCTGCAGTGTGGTCACTGCAGTGCTGGATACGCAGCTTTGCTGGGACAGTGAACACATGTAACATGTGAAACAGCCGGCAGCTGCTGTTGTTGCAAATGGCTGTGTCTGCAAGACAGATACACACCCTGTGCAACATCTGCAGTGTGTGCAGCCACCCTCTGTTGGCTTCACCCCCGCCATCCAACAAGAGAGCATCTTCAGCCTTGCCAAGCACTCTGTACACTCTGAACTATGTACCATTGAAGTAAGGCTTACTTCTCTTTCAATCCACTCATGCACAACACAGACGACCTTCAGGCCAGCATCTGTCAACGCTTGCTGCTCCTTCCATAGCTTCTGTGCCTCATCCCTGCACAGCACGCATCCTGGCCGCCTACGACACAAGACGACGAGGCACGGTCAACAAGATCTGTACTCAAAGACATAACCGGGCTTGATCCACTGCTAACTGCATGCATGTGGCAGCTGTGAATCCAGTGACCCCAGGTTACACCTGGTGCGCATCTGAGCATGCAGGACCTGCAAGCATCACCTGATGCAGTAAATAAAGCAGTGCTGCTGGGACCACAGCTCCTTGGCCTTGATCTGTTCGCCGAGCTTGTTTGTCAGCGTGGCTTCACTGATCAAGCTGAGTGGTGGCAGGTACATTTGGGAGGGAACCGCAGTAATGGCAACACGGGCAGCGAGGCAAGTGCGTTTTGGGTGACATCAATGGCATCAACATGCATGCAGCTATTGGTGTGCATGCCACTGCAACTTTCTGTTTTCCTGGATGCGTATCCCAACCCGCAAGGGCCTTCCGAACCCATTACGAAAGTGACAGCTGTTGACAGCGTCCGCTCCGTGATCTGCTCGTGATCATTCAGCAGCTGTTGACAGCGTCTGACTTCCGTCAAGGAATTGACTCTACAGCACGCGCAACCATGAGGCTCGTTTCTGTCGCTTGCCTGCTGCTGCTGGCCGCAGCCTTTGTTGTGTACGCTGAGGAGCAGGATGTCACCGAACTAAAGATCGAAACCACCCGTGAGTAGGCGGCAAGCGGCCGGGGCAAACTGATCCGCAGCAGCAGTGGTCCTCAGTGGTTGTGTTGGTTGCCCAGTGAACACACCTGCACGCGCTTTGATAGGCGGATCATGCTACGATGGTAGCTGCAGCTGGGGTGCTTCAAACATTGGCAGCTTTGATGCGCTGCCGGCTGCACAGTACTGCCCATGAGCTGATCAGCGCTGAAATGTGTTGCTGCTCTGGGCGATTGCATGCAGACAAGCCCAGCAAATGCGGCAAGAAGGCTAAATCTGGTGACAAGGTGTCGGTGCACTACACAGGTAAGCAATTGCTGTGGCGCTGGCTCTTATGGCAGTGCCTAAGCAGCACACTTGCCAAACTGATGACAGGCAGCAAAGTGCCCGCTGGCAAAAGGCATCAGTTCAATTGCACAGTTTATGAAGGTGGTTGCAGGCAGCAGTCCCACGGACGCACAAATTTGGGTGTGATTTCCGTACTTGCTCATGGCCCTGCTGACTGCTGTTGCTTGCAGGAAAGCTGGTGAATGGCAAGCAGTTTGACAGCAGCATCCCACGTGGGCAGCCCTTCGACTTTAAGCTGGGAGCAGGCAACGTCATCAAGGGTGCGTCATGCTGCAGCGCTGCTTAAAACGTTTATACCTGTGTGCTTCACTTGTTAGCATTCTTACTTGTGGCTGCATCTTCAAGGGCTGCTAGCACCACTTGCACTGTCTGTAAAGCCTGACCTTGACTGCTAGGTCAGTCAAGCCTCGTCATCTTCTCTCTTTCTGAATCTGACTGCTTCTCGTGTGCCTGTCACTACTTTCTGCTGGTGCCCAGGCTGGGATGAGGGCATCAAGGGCATGTGGTGAGCACATATCACCTTGCTCCGTTTGCTTGGCGCAGGCTGAGCTGTGCTGAGCTGTGCAGGGATCAGGCGTAGGAGGATTGCCCAGCAGCATGGCCCTCTTAAGCACCTCCACAGTAGCTGCCGCAGCTGCACATGCCATGCTGCGTGTTTGCCGGTGCTTGTTGTCTCACCTGGTGGGTTTGGAGGGCAGTTTGCAGATGCTATTGTCATTCAGGGCCTGCTGTGCTGTGCCAGACGCCGATGCTCCTGCTGTGGTGCTGCTGCCACAACGGCTGCTCTACATTTCTCTGCTGCTGTCTGTTTATTTGCAGCATTGGTGAGAAGCGCGTCCTGCGCATTCCCCCGCACATGGGCTATGGTGACCGCGGCGCAGGAGCAGACATCCCAGGTGAACTGCAGTCGCTGCTGCTGCTGCTGCTGTGCCAGCAGCCAATGGCGCTCGGCAGACATGCATGGTTGCTGCCGCTGACAGTAGTGCCGCATGTGGATTAAGCAGGTAGAGCTGGACAAATATGCGCCTGAGGCTCAACATGGGGGGCATGCTGAGCGCGCACCAAGCGTGCGTCAGCGAACCAGCGAAACAATGTTAACGCCCTGCTGCGTAGTGTCTGTGACAGCGCGGCTATGCTGGGCAAGCATGCCCTGAGCATCTGCAGCGACATCTGCGGAGTGCTGGCGCTGGATGCTCTGTGCCTTGCATGTTGCTACTGCAAACAGTGCTACACCTGGTGGGCTGTGGTGTGCTGTGTCTCATCCCTGCAGGTGGTGCCACGCTGGTCTTTGAGACTGAGCTGGTGGACATTGAGAGCGATGATGATGACTATGCAGGTGTGCTCTATTGCTCTGAAACAACTTGGTCGCACTGATGTGTAGGATGGGTTGTTTGATATGTTGGGCTGAAGACTTGTGCAGGGTGTTTGTGCAGACACAATCTGGGTGCTGCTTTTGCGCTCACTGCACATGCCGCATCACCTGCTTGCGGACAACTCGAGATCACTTAAGGTCTGGCGTTCATTGTCACTAGCCTGAGCACATGCCTGCCTGCTGTGCCTGCTTGCGCAGACCCTGATGAGGATGAGCTCTAAGCAACTGGAACTGCGATGGCAGTGGAGAGCATGTGCTTCCTACAGCAGAGCACCGTCACTATGCGAGAGAGTGCCCCAACAGGGTGCAGCCGCGGCACCAGGAGTTGGCACTGTGGCACTGGCTTTCAAGGCCCGCAGCTGCACAAGAGCTCTCTGTGTTTCCTTGCTTGTCCCTGCTAGGTTGCAGTGCTGCGGCTTCTTACCAAGGCACCGCAGCGCTGCAGTCAATTGAACGTATCATGAGCTACAGAGTGTCATCGGCTGTCGGGCAGCTGCGAGTGGGCTGGTTGTTGCAATGTGTGGGCTGCTTGTATGTTCCAGTCAGCGCGGCAACTTTCTGTCACCATGTAAGGTCATGACCTGTCTGTGCTTTTGTGGCTCGCAGTCGAGGTGCGTTGCTTGCCGCCAGATCATCGTGATGCGGCTTGCCTTATAACAAGCGTGTATTATATCTGCAGCTACCATTCAAGACTCGTTCTTTTGTATCTGTTTGGTTTGAAATGAAGCAAGTAACATGAGAGGCATTGAATGAGGATTGGATAAGGTCAGGAAAAGCAGATATTTGTGAGCTCTGCAACCCGGGTAGGGCCCTGTACATCCTGAGTCAGTTGGATACAGCCATTATCTGTGCAACCCTTTAGCACCTGACAGCCACAGCGGTGGGGCCTCAGTTCAGCGATGTCAAGAAGGTGAATTGGGGTTTGGTCGGTGTTTGCACGTGGCCACGCCACGACGAACAGAACAACACCCAGAGTATCAGTAGTTGATGCTGTGGCTTGTATGGGTGACATGTTGATGACCCAGAGTATCACACAGCTGCGGACAGCTCAGCTCAGACTTGTCTGTCAAGCAGGCTCAACCTCCAGGCGATGTGACGATATCGCAATCGATAAGGGTGCCCAGCACAAACGGCGTTTGCTGCATGCGGCTTGGCAACGCGTATCTTTCTGCCTGCTTACATATGCGCATCACTTGTTATGAGTGCAAAATGGGGATCTCCGATGCCGCCACGTTGGCGCCAAACACGTGTTGGTGCACCAGCCGTCAACATGACGGCAGAGGATCGGCGACAAGCGCGTGACATTCAAGCCTTGTCAACAATGTGGGTTTGCTTGTTGTGAGCAGTTTGATAGCTTCTGGATTGATTCATCCCTGCTAATTCCCTGCTAATTCGTCCGATAGTTTCTGTGTACAGCATTACGCGGTTTCTCTAACGGTATAAGTCTGTGCTAGCAGCATTGCCCTGCTGTGCTATGATCGTGTCCAGGCAGCTTGTCCAATCATTGAATACAGGCATCTGCTTATCAACCAACAGTTGAACGGTCCCCAGCACTGCTTCCAGTCACTAAAGATGCATGACACTGCCCCGTTTACACATCCGCTGCCTTCGCCACAGCAGCAACAGCAACATGATTGCATCAGATTAAAAGATGCCAATGACGCAGTTGTGATAGCACTGCACTTGCTGCTGTAACGCTGAATGCCTGCTAGCACCACCAGTGTACCTCTGCCAGGCAAGGCATCACGAAGCTGCGCGCAACGAACAATGCCAACACCCTGATTCACCAATCAGACGGTGAACAGGCAGGTCCGGCCGCCCACCAGCCAGCACACTCTTGTAAAAACACAATCCCAAAAAAGGGCGGCCATTCAGCCTAGCCATGATAAGCGTGGCAGAAACAGATTGCTGGCTGCACCACAAAGCAGAATGCTTGGCTGACAGTCACAAGAGTGAGAATCAGGCACCTACTTCCAGATGTTGCTGCTATGCAGACACCCTTGCATTATCTGCCACCGAATTTGCTGCTGCTGCTGCTTAGTTGTCCTGCTTCCTAATGCAGGTGCAAGTGCTGCATGTTGAAGCTGGGCTCTAGCCTTGCGTTTGCTAAACAAGCATGCTCTTAGCATGCCAGAGATACAGCCACAGAAAACAGGCATCTCTAGCGCTGCTTTGCTCAACAGCAGCTGGTTTTCAACTGTACCAGCGGCTCCATCATGAAGACGGCTGTTGGCACTGCTGCTGCTGATGCCGCAGATGTTGCTGGCAGCATCAGCTGAGGCAGTGGCCAGTCCCTTGTGGCTGCTGCTGCTGCTGCTGCTGCTGCTGCTGCATCTGGTGTCATATGTGCTGCTGCTGCATCTGCTGCTGCTGTAGGCTCTGTTGATGACAACAGCCACCTCATACACAGCACTACGACAGCAGCTGCTGCTGCTGCTGCTGCTGCTGCTTGCAGCGTGGTACTGACTGCTGCTTGCACAGCGTGCTGCTGCTGCTGCTACTGGCGCCTCTGTCATGAGCACATCATCCGTGCCTGCACCTGCAGCTGTGCCACATGACACATCACTCGCTGCCATCACACCATCAAAGATGCTGATGATGCGCTGCTGCTGCTTTTGCGTGCTGCGCAGCAGCTCCGCGGTCACCTTTCTGAAGTGGGCCGCCCTACCCTCCAAGAAAGGATGCTGCAGCAGCTGCTGCAGTGTGAGACGTGCTGCAGGGTCCCTGGCCAAGCCCCGCCGCAGCAGGTCTGCAGCCGCCTGATCAACCATGGATACTGCACTCAACTCTGTGCACTGCCAGGGGTCCCAAGCAGCAAGCGCAAAGAGGAACTCCGCCTCTCTGTGCTCCCCATGGTACCACCCCTCATAATCCAGTTCAAACGGCAGCCGGGCCAGCACCATCTCCAGCGCCACCAAGCACAGGGCCCAGATGTCACTGGCAGCGCTGGTGGCTGCCACTTGCCCGTCCCTGGTCAGAACAGCAAAGCTGCGGCTGCCAAACGCCTGTGCCATGGCTGGCTCTATGCATGCCAAGGTGAAGCCAGTGAAAAAGTCGGCTTTGTCAGCCTGGATCATTGTGCCAAATCAATGAGGCGGAATGTGCCGCTCCCTGCATCATACACAATGTTGCCAGGCTTGATGTCTCTGTGTATGCGGGGCACAGGCAGGCTGGCCAGCTGCTCTAGGGCCAGGGCAATGCAGGCGAGCATGTCGCCAGCTTTGCTGATGCGTGCGCGAATGTCCTGCCGGCTGTCACACCAAGCTGTGCCCATCAGCTGCTGAAGGCTGCTGCCGCCGTACTGGCTGACAATGAAGGCTCCTTGACTGCTGGCGTCCTGCACCAGCAGAGGCTTGGCCAGCAGCGGATGAGGCGGCAGGTCCCGGCTGGCTGCTGCCTCTGCCTGGATCATCAGGGCGCTGGCTGCTGCATGTTTTGCTGGCACGTGCTTGAAAGCCACTGAGCCGACGCCGGGCAGCGACAGTGCAGTACTAGGACCTTGCCCTTTTCATAGCAAACCTGCAGCAGCGGCAGCAGCAGCAACAACAGGAGGAGGACTCGCTGTGTGAGCAGGCGGCATGGCGCCAGGCAGGGGGCGGTGGACGGCCATACCATGGGATCTGTTCTACAGGCTGCTGCTGCTGCTGTTTAGCTATAGCAGTGCTGTTGCTGCTGCCAGCATGGTTTCATTTGTCAAAACTGATGGTCTTTGTCCTCAGTTGCCAGCCTGAAAAGATGGCAGGTGGTGTTAAAGATGTGTTAGGTGCAGAGTTACAACCGCAGCAATTGCGGTTGTGTGCGTACCACATAAGTTCAAAATTTCATCCTGCAGCATACAGCCTACCTTGGTGATCTGCTTGGATTTGGCGGAGAGAACTTGAAAGAGAAATTGTCGCTCACTGCATCTGGCAGCCTGCAGGAGCTCGCCCGCTTACTGCCACTTCTGCTGCTGCGTCTAAGAAGTCTTAAGCTCTTCAGCGTCTTTAGTATGCCTCCGCTGCTCTCTACAGGAGCCTTTGTGTTGTCCCGGGCAAGATTGGTCATGTCGACAGCGTTGCGCTGACCTGGCATAGACAGTTAAGACGGTATGAAGCTCAAATGCCGATGCCCTAGCCTTTAAAGCCATGCAATATAAATGCATGAAGTGAGGCAGTAAGGGTTGTGCCTGCAACTGCAAAGAGCGGGAACTCGCTGTACGAAGGCAAGCTTCAACAAAGCCAGTTGGAAGAGGTAGTGAGGGTGCACCTTTGCAATCAACAATAGGAGAGTATGATATTTAGAGTGCGAAGGGCTACTAAGAGCCTGCGCATCATGCGTAACGCGCTTGTCATGCTGTCATGTGGGTACACGGTGTCCACACGCGTTACAGCCACAGAATAACGAACAGTCCCTGCCAAGCAGACCTCGTCATATGTTTGAGACTTTGATCAAAGCTACGCACACCTGTGCAGCTCAACCACCAGGATGACACCATATGCTAATCATATTGCAGTCGGTAGGCAAAGGGGGCCTCTGCTGTGCTATATACAGGGTTGCAGGACACACTGCAAAGCACCCAGAGCAGATGCATCACTGACATGCTGTGCTTGCCATGCCTGCTTTGACGATGCACCTTGCTTGATGCATAATGCAACTGTATATTACAGTCACATGCTAAAGACTTACAGGTTGTGCGTCAATGTCTGTCACAGACAACTCAACCCAGGTCCATTCCAGATCCTGCAATGCTACATACCCAGCTGCTAGATGTAGTACTTCACAACGCACATCGCTAGTGCCGCTGCCAGCAACTGCACGCAGCCGCGTTAGCAGCTGCTGCACCTTGCAATCAAACTCGGCATCACACAATGCCTCAGGAGCGGTAAATGACAGCAGCATGGTGTTCCTGCTTCCCTTGTTGCTCGCACTGCCAGTACCACCGTCAAGAGCTGCAACAGCAGAGCAGCTGCCATGCACCCTATGCAGCTTCAACCGAGAGAGTGAGAGCACCTTGCTGGCAGCTGCTGCGTCATCCAATCCCCTCACCCAGTACACAGCTGGATAACCCAGCAAGAAGCCATTCAAAGTAGGCATTGCTGGCAGGCCCTGAATCGTCCCCAGCTCTATTGTTGGCATCAAGCTGCTGCTGCTGCTGCTGCTGCCGCCCCTGCTGTTGCCAGCGCTGTGGTGCTGCATGGGCTGCTGCTGCGACTGGGCCGGCGCCTCACAACCACATGCAGCTGCCTCTGAGGCTTGCTGCTGCTGTTGCTGCCAGCGCTGCAGCTGTTCATGCAGCGCTGTGTTCAGCACGCGCAGCTGCTGCTGCAGCTCCTGGCACTGCTCAGGTTGTGCCAGCGCTGCTTGGCCATCCACAAAAATGATGATGGCAGGCCAGCTGCTGCTGCTGCTGGTGCTGTGTGCCAGTTGTGTGAGGTGATGCTGCAGCTGCCTGCTGTTCGCCAAGTAACAGCAGCCCTCCAGGTGCAAGATGCAACCTGGGAGCGTGGGTAGTGCAGTTGAGGTGCAGCAGGCAGTGCAGTGCAGGGTCAAGTGCAGCACGTGCAATGGCCTCGCTACTTCATCAGTAATTTCTCAGACCACATGCGTACGTCGCACATGCACCTGACTGTGGGAGATGATGAACCGCTTCGGGCATACAGCCACCAACATGTGACTGCCAGCACAGTATAGCACCTCCCTACATAACTGCCCAGCCACTTGCTGCTTGCATAAATAGCATCAGCTACACCGCAAGGGCAAGCAGACACGCAGCCATGAGCAGTGCTGCCGCTGAGTGCGAAGCACGCCGCCAAAATAGGTCAGCTGTTAGGAGCGCCAGTACCGTCAGCAGGTGCACACCCACACTCTTCACTTACTCCTGGTGTACTAAGAGGCTTAGGGATGTGATTTGGCGATACACGCGCTCCCTGGACAAGGCCTGCAGCAACAACTGAAACACAACACAGCGCGTGTCTGATGAAACAGCTGGTTGCTCACCCTGGAATGTCGGCAGGAGCTGTGGCAGCGGCTGCAGCGCCTGCAGGAGCTGTGCTGGGGTAACGCCTGCCGCGTGGTCCAGCATGATGAGCGGCCTCAGGCCGGACAGCAGTGCAGCCAGGTCCAGCAGCAACTGTGGGCAGGCACGAGCCAGGGGCCGTTGGCGCTTCAGCCGGGGCTGCGTGACATGCACCGCAGCACAGGATGCAGCAGCGTGAAGGACACCGCTGAGCAGTAGCTACGCAGCAGACGGGCACGTGCCAGAGTCATTACTGTTGCGGGTAGCGCCCCACAAAACGCGCTGCAGCCCAGCAGGCAGCATGCCAAAGTACACATCACAACAGCAGCTGCCAGCATTAGCGCGCGGCACACGCTGGATGTTGCAGCACACCACAACATCTTCAAACAGTAGAAAGACAAACCCGCATTTGCAAACAATGCATGCAAACTGGATGACACCCCACCCCCTTACCTCTAGCGCTTGAAGCACTCGCTGCAGCTGAGAGGGCATGGCTCTTGTTATACGTCCCAAAATGCCTGCAAGCAAGCTGCTGCTGCCAACAATCAAGGTGTTGCCGAGTCGGCTGTGCTACCGTGAAGCCCTCTTTGACACAGGCAGCTCTGCTGAAGCTGTGGGCTGCTTCGCAGTGCTGCACTGCGCGACACTTGCCCCTTGCTCACTGCCTGCCACTGCTGCTGCTGCGCCAGCAGCGCTGCCCTGTAGGCCGTCAGCTGCTGCTGTGCCCGGTTGGGTGTCACCAACAGCTGTGCGGCTCTCCTCTGCCTTGAGCGCTGTCGCTGCAGCCTCTGTTTGCGCCTCAGCCGCAGCTGCTGGTGTCAGCACCTTGGCGAGTGCTGCTGCCTCCCTGCTAAGCACTGCCACGTAATGCTCTAGATCCCCTGTGTGCTTCAGGCCTTCGAGCAGCTGCTGTGTGCTGGTTGACCAGCCGCGCAGCTGCTGCTTGAATGCCGCTAGCTCAGCCCTGAGCAGCTGTGACTCACGTTCGAGCTGCCGCTGGGTGTCGTACACCTGTGCAGCAAGGAACCAAAAGTGGAAGTTTCCATGCAGGCAAGGGCTGACGCGTGTTGACAAGGATACCAGTGCATACACATAAAGGCGACTCAAGGAGAGTCAGCAAGCAACTCTCGCACAGCAAAGCACAGTGGGCTACAGCAGGGTGCCAGTGCCACGTCAATGTGTGCAGTCCAGCAGCCGCACACAGAAACAACTGTGCAAAACTACACATCAGCTTGGAGGCCCACCTGCCGCACTTCTTCATTCAAGTCGTCGACAACAAGACTGCTGAAGCTGCCAGCAGCAGTTGATGCGCTGGCTTCCAGGTGATCTGAGGGTGCGAAGGACAGAGGCAGCACAAGCAGCACCACCAGCAGCAGACTGTCAACAAATATTTGTGGGGCTGATGCTGTCAGCTCGTACATGCCATACAGCAGCAATTAAAGCTGTCAATCTGGTTAATCAGCCGACCTGCTTGAGTTGTCAGTTCCTCCCGCTTTGCCTGCACAGATGCCACGATAGAAGTGAAGTTCATCCAGGCTGAAGTTTCACGATGGCTCGATCAATGGGCAGCAATATTACGAAATGCTCGACATGTAAGCATGCAACTTGACGCGGACGGGGCGATACCCTCGCACAACCCTCCACATGTTATGACTATTCAAGTGCCCGTAGGAGTGTACATCAGGGTGATGACGGCCAGTCTTGTCCAGTAGTTCGACGGGATTGAAAACGTTGAAGTTACTTTATTTGCAAACTGGCTGCACCACTGGCTCGATTGTCTGGGCTGGTGAGAAAAATGGTGCCTCTGGCCACCGGTAGTCTGTCTGGTGTCGCAACCAAGCACAGCAGCACACCGATCTTACAAGGACTGCGCCAGGTCTGTGCGTAACAGACGTGCTGGCAGCGAGGCTTGAGCAACGGCAGCCTCAGGTTCTGCTGTAGAAGGCTCGATGTGCATTCCTGTCCATGCAAGTCCATGGGTGTCCATTGGTAGCACTTGTGCTCTGCATAGTATCAGCCAAAACTAAGCAGGTCAAGCATGTCCTGCACACACCCCTATTCTGCGCCTGACATCACACCTGTGGCGTGCAGGCTAGCCAGGTCAGGTGCGGCAGCAGCAGTAGCCTTGCTCGCTCTGGCAGGAGCCTGGCAGCAGCATGGACCAGCAGCAGGGCAGGTGAGGCCGGCATGGTTTAGGACAAGCTCAGGGAGCGTCAGTGTGAGCTGCTGTTACCTTGCATGTGGCTGTCAAGGTTCCTGTTGCCGGCATATTCCCCAGCTGTTGGTGCATGTACTTTCACCTTGTAAGAAGCCTATCTAGATTGCAGGGGGTTGCCTGCAGGAGAAGTACGCGGGCAAATGCAGGTGTTGCGTCACTTGGCAGCGGCGTGGAATGCTCACACGTGGCATGCAGGGCAGTGCAGCTCCCCAGCATGGCATGTGTTACTGGAGGCGTCTGCATTTGGAGAGCATGCATGAAATCTGTATTGCACGTGTCACGGCTGATGGTGTGGAGCTCAAGTACATGTGCAGCCATGTACGTTTGTCCCCTTGCGTGACGGTTGGCTTGTGTGCAGACTGGCGAGTTTGCGCTAGCTGTGCTCGCACGGCACTGAGCAGGGCCAGATGTACATCGCCGTTTTTTAAAGTGAAGCACATAACTGCTTCCTGCTGTCCTTGCTGATGGTGTTGCTCTTGCAGGCTTGCTCCGCTCAGGCCTGCTGCCAGCATCTGCCAGCCGCCGCAGCCTGTCAGCCATGGCAGTGGCTGCGCCTGCAACTGCAGCGCGAGCCAAGGAGTTCGCAAAGGAGGCGCATGGCTTTGAGCTGGTGCAGCAGCAGTTTGTGCGCGAGTACGACTCACACGTGCTGATGTACAAGCACAAGAAAACAGGTGTGCAGCAGCAGCTGTCGTGTGCATGCACAGCACGGCAACAAGACTTGCAATATGCACTTGTTGTGTGATGCATGCATATGTTGCAGCTGTGGAGGCTGCTTGTGACACTCAAGACCTGCACAGACATGTTGAAACTCACGCCGTTTGTCGTCTGGTCCTGGCGGTGTGCTTTGTGCCGGCTGCGTGCCGACTTAACCACATTTGCAGGTGCTGAGCTGATCAGCGTGGTAAACAGCGACGAGAACAAGACCTTTGGTGCAGTGTTCCGCACCCCTGTGTCAGACAGCACCGGCATCCCGCACATTCTGGAGCACAGCGTGCTGTGCGGCAGCCGCAAGTACCCCATCAAAGAGCCGTTTGTGGAGCTCATGAAGGGCAGCCTCAACACCTTCCTCAATGCGTTCACGTACCCGGACAGGACCTGCTACCCAGTGGCTTCAACCAACGCACAGGTGGGGCAGGGGCGAGTCAGGACTTGCTCCAGCACGTCACACGCAGAGGTTGCGAGAGTGAAGTGCTGCTGTCATAGTCAGCAAGGAGGTGGCTGCAGAGGGTTGCACAGGCAGCTGTTTGTGCATCTCATGTCGCTGTGCCAGCGCTCAACATTCTCTGCTGCCCATCACGCGTGCGGGTGCTCAGGCAATTCTGCCGCGGCTGCTGTCTGCTTGCAGGACTTCTACAACCTGGTTGATGTGTACCTTGACGCGGTGCTGCACCCGCGCTGCATCAGCGACAAGCGCACCTTCGAGCAGGAGGGCTGGCACCTTGAGCTGGACGACCCCAAGGACCCCCTCACCTACAAGGGCGTGGTGTTCAACGAGATGAAGGGGGTGTACAGCAGCCCCGACAGCATGTTCTACCGCGTGGTGCAGCAGGTGCGGGCGGCGCAGGTTGCAGTCGGGTGACCTTCTGGCTCCCCAGGTGTTGCAAAGCAGGGGCATGGTAGCAGGCAGTTGTGACTGTACTCTTCAGCTTTCACAAAGCCCGCCGCAAGAGCAGGTCTGTGGCATGCTCACTAGCGAGCAAAGAAAGGCCCTGGCAAGCGGCACAGTGCTGCTGGCAACACGCACGCCTGCTGTCGTTCACAACCGTGCGTGATCTCCTGCCGCTGCTGTCCGCAACAGGCGCTGTTCCCTGACAACTCCTACAGCCATGACTCTGGCGGCGACCCTGAGGTCATCCCGCAGCTCACCTTTGAGCAGTTCCAGGACTTCCATGCGCGCTACTACCACCCCAGCAACGGCCGCTTCTGGTTCTACGGCGACGACGACGCCACCAAGCGCCTGCAGATCTTGGACGCCTACCTCAGGTGGGTGCCCGGCACCGCGTCGCATGCTGGTGCGCAGCAGTGAAGGGAGCTGACGTCAGCAGCTTGCTGCACAGGGCTGCTCCTTGTTGTGGTTCCACGCACTCCACATGGCCGGTTGATGTTCGGTACCGCAGCAGGTGGTTATCGCGTCTCAACATGCGCTGTTACTGTTCTCCTTATGTGCTGATATGTTGGAATGCATGCCTGACATGCCTGTGCATGCCGCTGCCATGCCCTGTCCTGCCGGCAGCGAGTTTGATGCTCGCCCAGTGGACAGCGAGGTGCAGACGCAGCCGCTGCTGCCTGAGCCCCGCACAGTGACAGCCCACTACGCTGCCGGCGAGGCTGAGGAGGGAGATGGCAAGGTGCGCCTCCCTTGGGGTGTAACAAGGTGCAAGGCAGCAACCTTAGGGTGCACTGCGGCTCAAGCAGCCTTGCAGCGCAAGGAGCAAAGCTACGGGGATCGCTGCATCAGCAGCAACCTTGGAATGTAATGCAGCACCAGGCTGCAACTGCCTGCGTGCCAGTCAGTGCACCTTCCTGGAAGCAAATAGTTGTATGCAAGCAAAGGTCAACATGCCGTGAAAGTAGAACAAGTGTGCTTCAAGGGCTTGGAGGAAGCAGATGGCAAGGCACAGCAGTGTGGGCACAATTATGTGGTGGCCTGCTGGTTGCAGCTCGCTGTCACGCGCGGCAACCGTGCTGCATGCCTCGCTGTGCCCGTGCGGGGCTGTGCCTCGCCTGTCGCAGCCAACACCATCGATTGCGCGTGTGCAACCCCCCTGCTTGCGTATGTGTGCTTGCTTGTGTCTCATCAACACACAGAGCTGCTGAGCGGCACTGAACCTTGGTTGATGCCGGTTCTCGTGCGCTCGCACTGTCCCTCCCTGCCTCCTGCCCCGCCCCGTGCAGGCGTACGCCTCCCTCAACTGGGTCCTGACGCAGGAGCCGCTGGACGTGGAGACGGAGCTCGCGCTGGGCTTCCTGGACTACCTGCTGCTGGGCACGCCCGCTGCGCCGCTGCGCAAGGCGCTCAACGACAGCGGCCTGGGCGCCGCGCTGGTCGGCGGCGGCATTGACGACGAGCTCAAGCAGCCCATCTTCAGCGTGGGGCTCAAGGTGAGCCACACACCGACACGGCACAAGCATGTAGCGAATCATGTTGTGACAGTGCGGCCGCGTAGCTTATCACAACCAATTTTTTTGGGATGCTGGGGTGTGTTGTGCTGCTGAAATTTGCTCCTGAAGCTGCGTCATCAGCCACGCTCGCCTTTTTGCTCTGTGCATGTCCGTACTTCCTCTGTCCTCTGAACCTGCCCTCTCCGCAGCAACACCTGGCAGGGTATGGAGCGCTTCGAGCCATGTTGGGCAGGCTTTGTTGACGCAGCTTCTCACCCTCATGCGCCAGCTTCGCTGCTCTCGAGTCCAGCACCGCAGTGTTGACCAACATGTGGTGCCCTGGTATCTCAATACACAGTACTTGGCCCTCTGCTGCTGGCACACACTGGCGTTGCTGTCTCCTCCTCTCCTCCTCTTCTTGCAGGGCGTGGAGCCCTCCAACACCGCTGCTGTCGAGCAGCTGGTGCTGGACAAGCTGGCTGAGCTGGCAGACACAGGCTTTACTCCAGGCGCCATTGAGGCTGCAGTCAACACCATCGAGTTCAGCCTGCGTGAGAACAACACAGGCAGCTTCCCACGTGGTTTGAGCCTGATGCTGCGCGCGATGGGGGCTTGGATCTATGGCAGGGACCCGTACACGCCAATCCAGGTGCGGCAGTGTGCAGGCGGCGTGTGTGCTGTGGACTGCGCACTGCGTGGTGTTGTGCAGCAGCTGCAGCTGCTTCGCATGCTGTGCTGAGCAGACCCATGCAACCAAACAGGGCTCCGGCCTGCCTGAAAATGCATCTCAGGAGCTGCTTTGCCTGGACGTGCATTGCTTCGACCGTCTTTGCCTGCGTCTGTCCCAATCCCAGGCTTGTTTCACCCTTTTCAAGGTCGACCGCTCACTGCAATCCA
The DNA here is from genome assembly GCA_014080715.1 of Scenedesmus sp. NREL 46B-D3. NCBI lineage: Eukaryota > Viridiplantae > Chlorophyta > Chlorophyceae > Sphaeropleales > Scenedesmaceae > Scenedesmus > Scenedesmus sp. NREL 46B-D3. The sequence goes on along the minus strand of JACERP010000043.1, from coordinate 387,180 downwards.
AATTTAGTATGTTTCGAGTGTCAGATGCTCACTGCAGCTCGTGTCAACTCGCGCATGCGTGCAGTGGGAGGAGGCGCTCAACAGCTTCAAGGCCAGGCTGGACGGCGGCGGCGACGTGTTCGGCCCGCTCATCCACCGCTACCTGCTGGACAACAAGCACCGCGTGAGCGTGGTCATGCTGCCAGACAGCAGCCTGGCGGCCAAGACAGAGGCCAGCGAGCGCGCAAAGCTGGACGGCATGCGCGCGCAGCTCTCAGAGCAGGAGGTGAGCTGCAAACGACCCAGCTTCGCCCGGCGCCATGCTCTGCGTCGTCCCATGAGAGCACACATGTGGTTGTCTTCTTGACGCGCCCACCCACCCGTTTCTGCCAGATGCACACACAACGCCTGGCCACACGCATCATGTGAGTTGACGCGCCTGCTGCCTGTGCGCCTGGCCGCCTTGCGTCGCTGCTTGCGTCCAACAGCTGCAGCAGGTGGTGGCTGAGACAGCCGCGCTGAAGGAGCGCCAGGAGACGCCGGACCCCCCTGAGGCGCTAACGTGCATCCCGTCGCTGCAGGTGAGCCGCGCACGTGTTTCAGAGCGCTGTGCCTGCATGTGCATCCTGCTTCATGCGGCTGCACTGCTGGGCGATGCCTGCAGGCCACGACCGGCTTGCCGTCTGCAGTTCCTGCCGGCCAGCGCTCAAGCTTGCGACAGCCGCAGCAGAGGAGTGTTCGTGTCAATTACTCGGGCCAATAAGCAAGTCCCTTTTGTGCGAGCTACGCCAACAAGGCCTCTGCTCTGCAGCGTGGCCTGGCCCTGCCAAGAGTGCTTTCATCGCACACCCTGGCCTTTTGCACAACACCGCCGCTGCCGCTGTCTTGCTTGGCTGCAGCTGTCGGACATCCCCAAGACCATCAGCAAAGTGCCCACGGCGACAAGCAGCCTGCCAGGTGGCGCGGCGCTGCTCACGCACGAGCTGTTCACCAACGACGTGCTGTATGCGGAGGCAGCGCTGGAGCTCACGGGCCTGCCGGCGGGCCTTCTGCCGCTGCTGCCGCTGTTCTGCAGGAGCCTGACGCAGGTTGGTGCTCTGGTCGGGGGCAGAGGCAGCAGGGCAGTGGCTTGCTGCAGACGAGCAATGCTCGGCAGCAGGGGCGTTGCTTACTTGCAGGAGGGGGCGTGACACAATGCGTGTATGCTTCTCGTTGGGCAACAGCTTCTACAGCCGAGTTCCCTTCAGCAGGCAGCATGCACGCCATCCTTGTCTGCCTGCATCCTAGTCTGCTGCCATTGCTGCCAACAACAGCTGTACTCGCTGCTGCCACGCTGCTCGTCGCTGCCCTCGTGATGCGTATGCGTATCGCCGCATGCCAGATGGGCACCCAGAAGGAGTCCTTCATCGAGCTTACCGAGCGCATCGGCCGCAAGACTGGCGGCGTCAGTGTGTACCCCTTCAGCAGCGCCAAGCGGGGCCAGGAGCAGCCGGTGGCCTACCTCATGGTGCGGCTGCGCCTGCAGCTGCGCGTGTGCACGGCGCAGCGCACAGTACACGACCAACTGTGCGGTGACAGCGTTGGTGCTGTCGTGTGCAGTCGTGTGTGCTGACGTTGCAACAGGAGCTGTTGGTGTGGTGCCGTCGCCTCTATCTGCTGGCGCCCTGCTGCCTGCATTGCACTGCGCCTGCAACAGCCCCCTCTTCACTTGCGTGCCGCCGTCGTCCCGAGCACTGCTCACACGCGTCGTCTCCTGTGTCTGACATGCCACCGCTGGCATTTCGCGCCGTTTGCCCTTTGCTGCTCCAGGTGCGTGGCAAGGCGATGGGGCACAACAGCAGCGACCTGTTTGAGCTGATGGGCGACATCCTGGCCACCGCACGCCTGGACGACCGGGCACGCTTCACGCAGATGGTGGCGGAGACCAAGGCAAACATGGAGGCGGGCATCATCGGCAGCGGGCACAGGTGCGTCACAGCCAGCGCCGACCCAGCTTGGCGCGTCGTTTGGCAGCGTCTGCTGCCCTGGGATGCCAAGCCCACCCCGGCCTCTTCTTCCACGCACCTGTGCACCCATGCGTTACGTGCAGCAATGTGACCGCTGATCATCGTCCAGTGGCATCAGCGCAAGCCGTGCTGGCAGCACCTGACGGCTCCTGCCCTGGTGTCCGGCTGTTGTGTGCAGGTATGCCGCCAGCCGGCTGTCGGCGCAGCGCTCCATCGCGGGCTGGGTGGGCGAGGCAACGGGCGGCCTGAGCTACCTGGAGTTCATCAGGGGGCTGGCCAAGCGCGTGGAGGAGGACTGGGAGGGCGTGCAGGTGCGCAACAGGGCGCGGGGCCTGCGGTGGCAGACGCATGAGGGAGCTGTGCCGCTCAGTGCGTGTGTGTGCATCCACAGGAGCGGGCGGTGCCAGCGCGTGGGGCTCGTCACAGCTGCGGCGGTGATGGTTGGCAGCATTAGGGGCAGCAGGCAGAAGGCGGCAGGCCAGGGGTGGGGGAGCTGTGGGAGTGAGTGCTGGACGATGTGCGGAGCGTGGGTTTGCCCTGACGCGCAGCTGCAGCTGAACAAGTTGACGGGGATGGAGGCAGCAGGCGTCGGTTGATGCTGCGGCAAGCCAAAGGAGGCGGTGCTGGCACGCTCGCACCTGCCGCATTCGAATCGCATCTGTCGTGCATTGTCTGCCAGCCGCATTGTGCAGAAGTCTCGGAATGCTCACACACACGGCACGCCGCCACTCTCACACAATCTTCCTGCTTTTTGTGCCCTTTTCCACTTCAACCGATCAGGCCGACCTGGAGTCGATCCGCAAGCACCTGCTGCAGCGCAAGGGCGCCCTGGTCAACCTCACCGGCGACGACAGGGCGCTGGCAGCAGCAGCAGCGCACGTGGACGACCTGCTGACGCGCCTGCCCGAGACAGCAGCAGCGGGGCCCAGCGGCAACGCATGGGCTGGCGTGCTGCCGCGCGTGAATGAGGCGCTGGTGGTGCCCACACAGGTGGGGCGTGTGCTTGACACCAGAACCCACAACCAAGAGTGTGGGGTCTACTTTCTCTGCTTGATGTTCAGGACATTCTCTGTTCAGGGTGATGATTTGTTTTTATTGCAGGTCTGGGTCTTCAGCCCTGCACCTGTAACATATCATTGCCCTGAATCATATCATTAGGTGCAGCAGCGCCTTTGGGAACATGTCAAAGTTGGTGGGACTTTTGGTTCACCTGCGTTGCCGGGCGCCGCCCCGCCCTGCCCTGACAAGGTGTGTGTGTGCGGCAGAGGCCGCTGCATGCGCTGCACACATGATGTCTCCATCCTCCACACTGCTCCTGCACAATGCAGCCGCCTCACCAGATGGACCAGCGCAGCTTGCCACCTCTGACCGTCCGCTGTGTCGATGGGCGCAGGTCAACTACGTAGGCAAGGCGGCCAACCTGTACGCTGACGCCGGCTACAAGCTGAGTGGGGCCGCGTATGTGATCGAGAAGCACCTGGGCACCAGCTGGCTGTGGGACAAGGTCCGCGTCGTGGGCGGCGCGTACGGCGGCTTCTGCTCCTTCGACAGCCACAGCGGCATGTTCACCTTCCTCTCGTACCGGGGTGAGCAGCAGGCAGGCTGCGGGTTCAGGCAGGCTGCGGGTTCAGGCAGGCTGCAGGTTCAGGCAGGCTGCGTCAGCTGTGGGTTCAGCTCAGTTGTTCGCTGGTGTGCATGTCCCTTCATGTAGGTCCCTCTGTGCGTGCGATGCCGGTATGGGTTGGCTACAGGGGCCACCACACATGCACCCCCTGGCTGGGACAACACCTGCAAGTGCAGGGAGACTCACTGAAGTCACCTGGCGTACATGCTTGTCGTGCGAGGGTCGAAAGCCGCTTACCTGTTTTGCCACATGTCCTGCTGCAGCACAATCACATCTGCATCCCATCTCGTACCGCCCGTTGCGACACTTTCCAGCTGTCACTCGCGGGCCCCGCCTGTCGCCAAAAGACGCGAGGTGGACAGCCTCATTTGTACGACCAACTGCTGGGTCACTGCTGTGTACGTCTCCGCTCCACTCGCGCTGCACCCGCACCCGCACCCGCACGTGCATTGTGCGCAGACCCCAACCTGCTGGACACGCTGGAGGCGTATGACGGCAGCGTCGACTTCCTGCGCGGCCTGGAGCTGGACCAGGACGCGCTGACCAAGGCCATCATCGGCACCATGGGCGACCTGGACGCGTACCAGCTGCCAGACGCAAAGGGCTACACAGCTTTCAGCAGGTGCGGCTGGGCACAGCACGCGGTTTGACCGCGTGCATGTGTACTGCTGGCGCAGTGTGGCAGCAGGTTGGTGGTGCGCAGGCAGCTGGAAACAGCCCATGTCATGGGCTTGCACCCTTACTCTCTGTCATGTGATCTTAAACTTGCATATGTGATCTTAAACTTGCATAAGTAAGACTCGTGTTCAACTTCGTCATTGCTGCTGCTGCCCGCTGCTGCTGCTGCAGGTACCTGCTGGGTGTGACTGACGAGGAGCGTCAGGAGCGCCGCAACCAGGTGCTGGGCACAACGCAGAAGGACTTCAGGGAGTTTGCAGAGGTGCTGGAGTGCGTGAGGGGTGATGCTGCGCGGGTCGTGGCCGTCACCAACGCTGACAAGGCAGCCCAGGTGCTGCAGGAGAGGCCAGGCTTCTGGGAGCTGCGCAAGGTGCTGTAAGCTGGAGGCGGAGCACTGCATCGCATTGGGGTGTTGGCGGCATTGATTTTGTGCTGTGTGCAAGTTTTTGGGTGCCCTGCCAGTTGTGTACAGGTGGCACTGCAAGGTTGCGTTGGTTGCTGACTGCATGCAGGTTTGTTTGTGGTTGGCAGAGATGTGCTCGATGCTGGCTGCACTGCTGCATGTTAGCACATTGCCCGATTGGGGGATGCTGTGTTGTTGGAATGATGTTGGACACATTCTGTTGTTCTGGAACACTTGTTGCCGGACTGCTTGCCACACAGTTTTAACATGTCTGGTGTACTGTTGTGTTCAGCTAGCATTTGTGTGTATGACAAATTGTTTGCCCTCAGAAAGAAGGTTTGTGGTTAGTACAGAATGCTGGTGTTTGGACGGACGGAAGTGTAACTCAGGTGATGTTTGCATGTTCAAGGTTTGTGCCGAAGTGCCGCACTGCGTCGAATAACAGCTGCGCGGCAGGCATTCATGTGGTGTGCAGATGCTCAGCATGTTCTGGAACGCTTTTCATCTTGTGATAGGCTCGCATATCATCATCTTGTGTCGTGGTAAGGAAGCCATGGAGTGCGTTTGCAACATACAGACGTGTTGCAGTTGCGCAGGCTCTGCCCTGTTGATGATGCTTCACATTCAGCTGTCAGTCAGGTTAGGGTGCACCCACCTGACACGTGTCCTGGGGACGTGCAGTGACATCTGAGGACACAGCATTGCATGCATGCAAGTGAATGATGTGGTTACTACCTTCGGGTGCACACGTGTCACTACTTGCACTACTCATGCGGTTCATGTCAACATTCTAGTTTGTCCTGCGTTCTGTATCTTTCTTATAGCACATCACAGCGTTTGAGCGGCGTTCTTTCGCCTCGATCTCAACGTGGACGTTTAGTGTGCGATCTTTGTGGTGCTTCTTGACGCAGCCATGCAACAATTGACGCAAACTAGATTGCTGCAAATGCAGCGGTGCAGAGCCAACCTGTCGAGGCTGCAGCCATGCATCTCCGTGAACTCCGTAAGGACAGGAAAACGGGCGTTGCGCGTGCGTGCCAGTGGAGAAGATAAAAATGAGAGGCAGCAGAATCTGCAGACAAAGGAGAAGCGCTACAGCAGAATGGTAGAGGAGCTGTCGAAGACGGGGATGACGCCTGCAAAAGCCAAGGTAGGCAAGCACTGATCACCTGGCGAGTTAACGGCAGCAGCAAACTACAATGCAGGGGCGTTAGTAGTCACTAGGCAGATGTCCTGGCAGCCTACACAGGCAGTGTACACATGCTGTGGCTGCTGCTGCTGCTACAGCTACTGCTGCCAGTGGTAGTTGTGCTGCTGTACCCTTGCGCCTAGTCACACATCTATGAAAGGGCTGCTTCACGCCTGTAATTGGCCTTGCGGCCGCTGACTTGGTCTGCAGCGGCCTTGAGCACAAGCCACATCGGCCTTGTGTAATGCCACACCTTGGACCAAACAGTTCAGTGTAAGGCACTCCGGCACGATGTATGTGTCGGTGTTTGACTGGTGTCCTGCAGGATACGCTGCGCATATGGGCTGAGCTTGGTGCGAAGGACCCTGAGCAGCTCAAGCAGCTGCTGGTCAAGCGCTCCCTTGCCCCGCTGACTGCCCTGGCAGTGCAGAGCGTGCTGGACTTTGTGGCATGTGGAGGTGAGGTGTGCCCAAGCCCTGCAGAATGAGACCTGATCTGACTTGCTGAACCGCACACCTCCAAAAGCAGATGCAAGCTTTTACACACCAGGAATGGCGCCAGTTGTCTGGAGTGTGATGTAAGGGTGGCACATGATGCCAACAAGCAGTGCGCTGCCAGCAAACACTGATGCACCACAGAAACAATGCATGCACAGCAGCCAGCCAGACAGCCGGCTGGCCACCAGTTTCCTGCAAGTGCATGCAGCTGGTGCACGCAAGCTGACTGTGCTGCTTGTCCGACCTGCGCATTGACCTGCATGTGCTCAGGTGGCTTCTATATCGGCCGCATCTCTGGCCAGGCTGACTTCCCCGGCGCCATCCTGATCAGCCTGCTGGGCTACTTCTTCGCATGCTACTACTTCCTGCAGGTGACCTAAAGCTGTGCGCACTGCTGTTGCCCAATCTTCGGACGCCTAGCATACAGTGTGTGCTGGGCAGTCTCTGTTAGGCGCTGCACACAGCCAAGGGCTGCACATGCTGCTGGCCCACAGACAAAGTATGCTTGCACACCTGCTGCTTACAGGTCGTATGCTGTGTGGCACAGCATGTCGCTTGCTGTCGTGTCGCACACCCGGCTTGCAGCATCTCCGTCGTACTCGCTGCATGCATGCACATGACCATTGCTGCTGTTGTCGCTCGCCGGTGAGCTCCCCAGAGTCCACCACCACCTCCCGCTGTCGCCTCTGGTGAGCTCGCCAGAGTCCACCACCAGATGCGCTGTGACGCGCATGCGACCAGCCCTCACCCCTGCCCGTCTCACCCGCTGTGCTTCACTTGCCACCTCTTTTGCAATCCAACCGCAGGCTGTGTTCCAAATCACTGCACTGACGAGCCTGGGTGTGGCAGCACGCCGCTACTCGACAGACGCTGCGGTGCTGCTGGAGGCTGTGCGGCAGCTCGCCGGGCCCGCCAGTGGCCTCTCGGTGGTTGACTCAGCAGCGCTGGTGGTCAACACACTCAAGGTCATCCAGACACTGGAGAAGATTGGGGAGCAGCTGCAGGTAGGTCCAAGGACAGCGGGGCTCGACCTGGGCCAAGACAGTGGGTCCGCCTCTGCACTGAACAAATGTAGGGAGCCTGCTCCCTGCTGTGCGTGCTGCCGTGGTCGGAGCAGCACTGCTGCACCTGCTGCTGGCTGTTATGGCCGCCCCCGTATCCCTGCCGGCAGAGGCAGCATCCCATGCATGCAATCGTCGACAGCCATCAGCTCACCACTTCCCGCCGTGCCCCGCATTTGCAGGACATCACCGCTGGGACCGGCAGCAGCCTCTCCAACCTGTCTGCCTACCTCACCCTGCAGCGAGCGGAGGAGATGTATGGCTTTGAGCCAGCCAAGTACGGCCTCAGCGAGGCGCAGGCGGCAGACATCGCTGGCGTGTTCAGCCGCTACGACACCAACGAGGACGGACGGCTGGAGCAGTCGGAGCTTCGGCGGCTGTGGTGAGGCTGTGTTGACGGCAGCTTGAGCACGAGCAAACCCGGGTCGCTGTACAAATGCGATGGCAGGATCAAGGGGTTGCACACAGCGAGCGCAGCCAAGAGTGTATGGCGGCGATGGCAAGGCATGGCAGAGCATCCAGTGCTTGAAGTTGAGGGGCATGGCAAGGCTTATGCTCACTGACTCACAAGCTGGGGCAGCATTCAATGCGTGGCATTAGAAGACTGAGTTGCATGTCGAGCTGTGCAGTGAACAAGAAGATCTTCATTGTTTGTACTGTGTTGGGTGTTCTGCGTTTGGTGCGCATTGTGCCAGTGTAAACTGCAAAAGAGTTGCAGAACATTGTGGCAAACTGCATACTGAAGCACTGCCTTGCTGCTGTTGTTTGTGGTGCTTGCACCTTGCTGCTGCAGCTCCCAGCTAGGCACAGACATCAGCGATGCAGAGGCTAAGGAGGCGGTGCGCATCCTGGACAGCGGCAGCACAGGATACATACAGGTGCGGAGACGGGCAGGCATACACATACAGCATCATGCTACAGCTGCATCAGCGTCTGAATGCTGTTGCTGAATTTGCACGGCCGTTTGTGACCTGCAAAGCTATGCAGAAACGCTGGCTGTTGAACTGTGCTGGCTGCCATGTCATTAATGAAAATTATCATTTTAAGCAGGCTGCCACGTTGACATGTTCCCATCAATGCTCGTGCCTCTTGTGCATGCAGTTTGGAGACTTTGTGGAGTGGTACATGGGCCGGCGACCAAGCAGAGAAGTGAAGGACGCAGCACTCAAGTCATCGAAATGAGCATGTCAAAAAGAAGGAGCACTCTGACGCAGCAAAAGGCAAGCAAGCATGTGTTACAGCAGCAGTCGTCACAAGGGAGGCAACATACATACATACATGTTCTGTGCATATGCATATGCATCAAGTTGTAGTTCATACGGTGATTCAATGCTGAGAAGGGACAGTGTGCAGCAGGTGCTGCGTTTTGGTGTCACAGGATGCCACGCCTGCTGCAGTGCAGCTGGTTGTGCAGTTAGTTGTACAGCTGACGTTACTGGAGTGCGGGATGCAGCACGCCAGCGGCCAAAGCTTTGGCCTAAGGAAGGGGTTCGTCAGTGTCAGAGGACGGGCGGGTGCCGCTCCTTCTACCTGCTGGTGTGATCATATGTTCAGGGCTTCTGGTCACTTTGGGGCCCCCTTTAAGCATGTGCCGGTGCCGCTCCAAGGTTACACGTGCGCACGCCCTGCCCTAGGGCCTACAGGTTCAATCCTGTACAAGTGTTTTCGCCGCAAGCGACACGATGCCGCCCAGGACTTGGAAATAACAATTTGAGAAGTTCAACCATCTAATCTAAAGGCTTTGGCCAATGTCGACCGGGTGGCCGTGAGTTGGTCTGTTCTGGGGCAGCAGGTGCATTTGGCGGTAATTCTGCTCAAAGTATCTCCTTTTGAATCAGCGATATGTCGTCTAACCGGTTCAAGATACCACCGCATTGTGATGATATGGAGCCGTCACCTCCTGCATCACCACCCGTAGATGTGGTTACGATGCTGGCATTCCCGCCCCCGTGCTGCCCGGCAAAAGGCTTCTCATTGAGGTCCCTGAGGCAGCCTGGGAGACCCTGGTGCCACAGCTGATCAAAAGCCAGACTGTCGGTTCAGCAGGCGCTTTGCTGCAGTAAGCTACGGCACTGCTGAGCAGGCGCAGCACGGCCTGCAGCGACAGTTCTGCCCTTCCCGGAAGGCTGGCAGCCTGATGCTGTAGGAGACGGCGTGAACGCATTGCAGGATCACTTCCTCGGTTGCACAGCAAGATAACACTGTATACTGGCAGTTGAGCTCTCAAAGAAGCAGCAGATGCCGTGCTCAGCAGGCTGTCAGCTCTTCCAGTGCCCGCCAGGTGGGTGGCAGCCAACAACGGCAGCAGCATGCTGCAGAATACAAAAAGTTCCCCCTGTCGGTGCTGCCCTGTCAGGCCTCCATGTCCCTGTTCACGCCCACAAAGCTTGCAGCTTTGCGAGCACTTCAAGAGCCACCCTCTGCTGATGTTCCGCACTCTGCTGATGTTCCGCTCCAACTGAGGCTTAGCATTGCCTCCCAGTTGCAAATGATTGTGCCGCTTGGCCTGCACGCGCCATGTAGGCTCCCGAAATTGTATGATGTGCCTGCCCTGGGCCTGTCAGCTGGCAGGTCACCTGCCTCCAAGGTGGAGCTGGTGAAGGTTACGTGAAGAAAATTTTGCTGCAAACAAATAACGCACTAATATGCGGTCACGTCAGAGTGCTGCTGCTTATTACTTTCTTTACTTGACTTCATATGCTGCTTACATGCATTGCTAATCTGCTGCTGCTAGGCCTTGCACACCTGCAGCTGACTGCGCTGCACACTGCACAGTGCTGCGAGTGAGGGCAAAGTTGACACCAGCAGTGCCATGTCATTTCTGGTCATGATCACCCAGTCAACAGCGCTGCAGGTCATACCAATGCAGCACTGGCTGGCAGCACTGGCTGGCCACCACCATGGTGCAGATGGCTTGACCATACAGCAGTGAAAGAGGCACTGTTAAACGAGGCATCGCCTAGATTTGCTAAAAATGACGTTGACATGATCTTTCCAGGCATGACGCCTGACCTCGAGCACTAGCCTAGCAAGCCGATACTCCGCTCATGAGGTGAACCAGTTTTCATGTGCTGTGTCTTTTCAGACTTTTTGTGTTGTATGTTCACTGAAAAGGTCTGAAATGGGTGAGGTGGGAAGTATGTCATGTGCAGGCATTAATGCGTCCACCTACATTCGCTCTTCATTGAACGCTTCTGTACCCACATGCGGGTGGTTGGCACCGGTGCTGGTGCTCAGTGGTACCAGCAGCCATGCCAATGGCAGCCATCGCCATTTATTACCCATTCAAGCCATAGCATTAATGCCATGGCAGCCGTAAGTGCTACTGATCACATGATGTGCTCTTCCCCCCCTCCGCCACTGCAAGAGGACGTGAAGTAGCGGGCAGAACACTGTTGTGTGCCTGCTTTTTTCAGTTGTGCTCTCTGCATTCGTGACTAGCTGCAGCACAAACTGCGCTCGGGTGCCAGCGCTAGCAGCATAACCTAGCTGCAGCTCAGGCATGCCTCGGGTATTTGTAAAGCACCCTATAAATGCTGTTTTTGCCCTGCGGGTGTTTATGTTTAAGTGCCGCGAGTACCAGCGGCCGCTGTACATGCACTGCAGTGCATATGGCTCTTGTTGACCTGAGTGAAGCATGCTGCTCTATACCAAGGCATGCACTATGGTGTGTGCTGCGTGCATATGAGCTCCGGAGTCCATGACAAACAAGTGCAGCTGCTAGCATGCTCGCTGATCTGCATACAGGCACTCAAGCAGCAATCAAGTCGGCGGGTAGCATAGGCAGTTGATTTAGGCCGTATACAATGTCATGCAGCACCCCTCAGGACAGACGGCTTCAACCCCTGCAGAAAAAGCAGATGCATTCAAATGCCACTATCAGCGTCTTGGTAGCCATGCAGCGTTTGCCGCCTCAAACCCCCAGTTCAACCCAGCGCACATGACACAGGTTGCCGCCAATGTACAGCAGTACCTTCATGACTCAACCGCACCTCATGCTGCCCCACCCTGCCCGCTGGACTTGCCCGTCACTGCCGCCGAGGTTTTTGCATGCCTGCAGCGTCTACGCACAGGCAAAGCTGGCAACCCTGCAGAGGAAGGCATTGTCAACGAGCTTTTGAAGTACGGAGGCAACACAGTTGCAGACATGCTGCTGCAGTACTGCAGCCTCATGTGGCAGCTTGAGCAGGTACATCAGGTGCCGGGGACAGTCGTCAGCATGCCTAAGAAGGGCGATCTGACAGACCCAGGCAACTACCGCGGCATCACCCTGCTCAGCGTGCTCTATAAGTTCTACACCAGCGTCCTCAATCAGCGCCTTACCAAGTTTGCAGAGGGCGAGCAGCAGGAGCAGCAGCAGCAAACACAAGCACAGCAGCAGCAGCAGCAGCAGCAGCAGCAGCAGCAGCAGCAGCAGCAAGGCCAGCATTAAGCACAACAGCAGCAGCAGCAGCAGCAGCAGCAGCAGCAGCCACGCGCAACTGCTGCTACAGCAGCAGTGGCGCCGCTGCTGCACGAGAGTCAGAACGGATTCCGCCCCAAGCGCAGTTGTGCTGACCATCAAAGCGTGCTCAGCGAGGTCCTTAATGGCAGGAAAGCTGAGGGAAAGGAGTCATATGTGTTGTTCGTTGACACCTTCAAGGCATTCCCTACGGTCTGGCTTGATGGCTTGTTCCAGAAGCTGTGGGATAAGGGTGTGCGTGGCAAGATGTTCCGTGTCTTGTACAACTTGTATCAGGGCGCGCAGCGTGTGCTGTCTCATGAGGGTTGCACCACGGATAGGTTCACCTGCGGCCTTGGCCTGCATGAGGGTGATGTTATTTCGCCCACACTGTACCTGTTGTTTATCGACGACTTGCTGCGTGACGTGCATGCAAAGCACCCTGGCGTTACCCTCATGGGCCCTCGTGACGAACCTGCAGGTCGAGTTGTGGCAGCCATGCAGGCTGATGACTTTGTTGCTGTCAGCGGGTCTCTGTCTGAAGTTCAGGCTGTGGCTGCAACTGTTTACAATTACAGTTGCCAGTGGCGCTTCAAGCTCCACAGCTTGAAGTCTGCCGTCATGCATGTGCTGCCAGCAAGACAGACCAGCCAGCCGGTCGACTCCGGCATTGTTTGGAACAATGTCCCTGTGCCTGTTGTATCGGAGTACTGCTATCTTGGCCTGTGGTTCAACAATACCTGTACATGGACCACACATTTTGAGAAGATGCTGGCTAAGGTGCAACGTGTGAAGGGTGCGCTCATGCCAATTTGGAAGAGCCGCAGCATCAGTGTGGAGGTTAAACGCATACTGTTGCTGACGTGTGTCCGTCCCATTGTTGAATATGGCAGTGAGGTTTGGTTTCCGTCCACAGCTAGGCAACTGCAGCTGATTGACAAAGTGCAGACAGACATCATCAAATGCGCAATGCGCTGTGGCAAGGAGCGCCCATGCTCTTCAGCTCTCTTGGCAGAATGGGGTGTGAAACCGTTGCATATGTGGCTTCATCAGAGGGCTTTGGAGTACTACTACAGGATTCAGCGTATGCAGGGCGTTCGGCTGCCAAATCAAGTGTTTACAGCTGAATGGCGGCGTCCTAGTGGTGCTGTGGCGGTGACACCGTGGCACAAGTATGTAATAGAACGAGTTTTAAACGGCTCCTGGGCTCCAGGTAAATGCAAAACTGCGCACCTCAAGCAATGCTGGACCAGGAGACCCCCGCCCAAGTTCTCCTGGTGCTCCGAGTGGGCTGCCATGCAGGCACGGATTCCTGCAGCAAGGCCTCAAATATCCAAACATACCTGTAGCGCAGAGCCTGCTGTGCAAGTATGGTGTGAATGTTGTGACCGCGGAAGGCAGAGCCAGTGCGTGCAAGAGCCATGTCAACAAGCAGGCCAGGACACTACATGCTGAAAGGATTGCATGTGAAACGTTGGAACACTCCACTCTGAGTCTGTATGTGACTCATGTGCACCCCACTCATGTTGATGCTATGGGTTTCAGGAGACCTAGGCCGTACTTGCGTTCAGTGGCAATTCCACGTGGTATTGAATTGCTTTTGCGTGTTCGTATGGGTTGTCTGTGTGTACATGAGCGCACTAGTCAGTTTTGCGGGCGCAGAGCTAACTCCACTTCAGGATGTCCTTGTTGTGGTGCAGAAGTTGAGTCTTTGTCACACTTCATGTTTGATTGCCCTGCTACTTCTGCTCAGAGGGATAATATGTTTGCTGAGATCAGATCCCTGCCTGGTTGCGCTGAAAAGTTGCGCAGCGTTTTGTCCATGGCTGATTCGTCAATCAAGGTGTTGCGTTTTGTATCTGATGATATTTGGGGCAGTTTCGGAAGATGTCGGATGGTCCACCGTGTATTGCTGCTTTTCTTGTCAAGTCTTGGGATGTGCATGCAAGCATTCTGGAGCAGTGCTCCCTCCTCTTTCCGCCCCGGTGGGGCGCGGGGCCGATGGCGCTGTTGCTATGGCTTGAATGGGTAATATGATGATGATGATGATGATGATGAGGCAGTTGGTTTAATATCAGTACTGGGGTGCGGCAGGGGTGCGTCGTTGCCCTTCTACTATTCAATGTGTTCTTTGATTGTGTAGTTAAGCAAGCGCAGGCAGTTAAGCCAAAGGGTTGTGATGTGCAGCTATCCTACCATGCAGTTGGTGAGCTGTTTCAACGGTCCGCTGCTGCTGGCTCCTGCTTGATTACCATCTCAAACCTTGCTGTATGCAGAAGATCTGGTGCTCATAAGCTGCTGTCAGGAACTTCCTGAAGAGTTTGAATGCATGCTCAGGATAGTGGATGAAATTGCAACAAAATGGGCATGCGTACTACGCATGCTAGTAGCAATGCCAAAACAGAGTTGTTGGCTCTGCTGCCATCTTCTGATGGGCTGCTCCCATAAGGTGTGCAGCTCTCAGGAACGGTTGCAAACTAGGTGCCTAGCTTCGTGTACCTGGGTGGTGTGGTGGATTCAACAGCCAACTGTGATACATGAGGTTCCCAGCGAGCCGTGTATGATTGCTGGTGTGAGTTGGCAGTGCCCTTGTGGAAAGATTCACTTGACACGAGAGTGCACTGACGCGGTGGTCCAGCTTAGGGCCATCAGCAATCAGCATTTTGGGCATGATCATTTCTCGAGAGACCAGCCACAAAGTGCTTTTGTGTTTGACAGTTTGCCCGTATCTGGCCCTTGCTTGTTTTGGCCTGCTGAACCAACCGGTTAGGAACCCGTCGCAGGTGTTTTGAGAGTGGCTCCCTGCTGGTGTCCCCTCTTCCTAGAACGTGTAATTGATTGACTCTGAAGGTACTGTAGTAGTGTATTGTAGGTGCAAAGTGCCAGCACACGATCCTAATGCTCCTGTGGAAATATACCAAACTGGCAAGACAACCAAAACGCAGGAGGCAAACACAGAACCCTGCACAACAGTTGGCCGTCACTTCCTAGAACCTGAGGCACAGGCAGCCGGATCATCCGGAGCGTTTCCACTATGACAGCAGTTGTGGTTAAGTGTACGGTTGCTAGTATGGTTGCTGGTGCTTGAGATTCATTAATGTTTTTGAAAAAACATCCCAGGGGCATGACAGGGGCATAACAGATGCACCTCTCAGGCGCATTTCAGGAATTGCATGGATGCCACTCTGTTAACAGCAAACGTGTTGTGTAAGCACGAAATGCCACAGGTAACTCTATACCACAGTGTGCTCAGTAGTATTTGAGCACATGTCAGCAGCTACAGGGCCCGCGGGGCCGATGGCGCTGATGCTATGGCTTGAATGAACAATATGTTGATGATGATGAGATAATGAAATGATGAAAAAAATGATATGATGATGATGATGATAATGATGATGATGATGATGATGATGATGAGCAGCTACAGGGCCAACACAGCTAATGACACTCCAAAGAAATGGGACAGTGGTGGGGCCGCAGTAAAAAAATCATGATATGGGGACGTCAAGGACAAATTGCACCGGCTGGCAAGCATGCTTTTGTCAGGGCCTGATGAATTGCTAAAGCACTAGGTACGCAGATAAGGCAATGGACCTGATGTGTACTGCCATCCACTGCAGTACAGCAGCTGCCTGTGACGACGTGACAGGCACGACAGAACGCTCATAACATGGAGGGCAAACTTTGTATAGACTTGCCATATAATATAGCACCACCACATACCAGCTGTAAGACCCGGCAACAGCCACCAACGCTATTCTCGCCTCCGAGGAGCGATCGCTCCTTACTTCTGGCACCGCTGCCAGCCTGGCACTGAGTGGATTCAACAGCGCTGTTGGCCCACCAGCTGCTGCCCCTGCGGCCTGCTGCAGCACACCTGCATCCTGACGCTCCACGATGCCACAACACACACGACACACGACACACGACTCACGAGCGCAGTCTGAGGTGGCACCCCAAAACCCTTGTGACCGTGCCACGATGCCACGATGCCACGATGCCATGTCACAGTTAAGCCCATCGCTCCGCGATATAAAGCGTAGCAAAGCCCAACGCTCACAGTCGTGGAAGCAGCGAACGTTATAGGCTGTGCTTGCCGACCATTCACGCTGAACCTCATATATACAATTCCATGACAGCGCAGTGAAGTGGCATCAGCTGCTACAGTGTGCTCCCTTTGCATTGAAATTTTACTCGGAGAGCTTAAAGAATTGAAAGACGTTGAGCTGCAATGCAACAAGCGCTGTTCCGGTTCGGATGCTCCTTGCATCTGCCCTTTCAACATGGTGCGCGTCAAGCAGATTGATGTCGTGTATATGGATTTGTTGGATACGTCAGCTGCCTTTGCGCTGACCGATACCAGAGGACGTGGCAGCAGCAGCAGCAGCATGGTCCGTGGTGTCAGCAGCAGCAGCAGCACCATCCCCATCACCAGTAACTCGCCCGCGAGCATAATCGACACAACAGGAGCAGGGAATCTGAGTTACATGGCGGCCTGCCGCCGTTGCAGTGATTTGCTGGGCGAGCTGCCAGCAGCACTTCAAAGTACCACCTGGCTGAAGCAGCAGCTGCGGTCCTGCTACACATGCATGACAGCTGCACATGCCCTACGGAGTGCGAGCCTCTTCAAGTCTTGTGGCCTTGCAGCTGTACTTCTTGTACTATGGTGTGCCATTTGGGGCAAAGCAGCTTGTCTGGAGTGATGATCAGAGCTGGATGCCTCTGCTGCCCAAAGGAGCACCCAAGGTCTCCTCAACGCAAGCCTGCAATGCTTGGGTGCAAGGACATCCCGGGCTTGACGCTCACCCGCACAGAGCACTTCAGGAAGACGGAAGAGGAGGCCTGCTGAGCTGCGCTGTCTGTGTGCACGACCCAGATGTGTTGCCCCACACCAAGGTGCAGCTGTCATACCAACTGGCCTCCCGCCTCTTCCACCTCATCAACCCTGGCATAGCCAACACCACCCTGGCACACCTTCAAGCCCTCTGCTGTCACATGGAGACAGCCTCTCAGCATTGCGTGCTTTGGTTGATCATCAGTTTCATCATCATCAGCAGCAGCAGCGGCGGCGGCAGGGAAGGCCGGACGAGCTTTCAAAGTCCCTGGTCACTGGGCAGACTTGCTTCGCGGGCTACCTCGGCTGCATGCATCGGCCTCCCGCATGCCCAGCTTGGTGCAGCGCGCGGACCCGGGGCAGTGCTGGCGGGCGTGCCTGCAAGCGCCCGACGGCTTTGACGACATGCGGCACACTTGGGACAGCAAGGCGGCTCACGATGCCTTGGTCGTGCTGGGGCGGCGTGAGGGCTGGGGTAGCACCACGCGCAGCTGGGTCGCAGCGGTCTGGCAATCCATGGTCAGTGTATCCAGGCGGGCTGTCAGCTTTAAGTGTGGCTTGTCAGCTGCGTTTGGCGGACAGCCGAGCAGCTGCAGCACATGCCTCAACCGGACAGCGCGGCAGCCGTACGAGTGCGTGGCAGGGCTGCCGGCACTTGTCCGCGCCCTTCGCGGCAGCAGCGGCGGCGGCAGCTTCGTTGACTGCAGGCGTTGCATCTACAGTACTGGCGATGTCAGTGGCAGACCAGCATGGCTGCAAGCCAATGCCAACTTTTACTTGGCGTCTGTTTTGTTGAATGCAAGCCTGCCCAAGCCCACTGCGATGCAGCCAGCAGCCTTGGGGGCTGTGGATGGTGCTGTGCAGCATGGTCCGTCAAGTGCCAGCTACGGCGGCGCAGTGTTCACCATGCATGGCAAGAAGCACCTGCTGCTGAATGCGTTGGACCTGAAGTTCTTCAAGCACGTTTATGATGCAAGGATGAAAGCAGCGTTGCGTGTGACTCAGATGCCTGGCTCTGGCGACGCTGCTCCTGGCGTCAGCCTGCTGCTGAGGCTGCTGAATGCAGTGGTGTTCTGTGCTTTTCTTGGGGCGGCAACCAAAGAGCGCAGAAGAAAAACATCAGGCGTCCTGGCAGCAGTGCATGCTGTGACTGGCTTCTTGTGTGGGACAGGGGCGGCCTCACCTGGGATGGCGTCGACTGGGGCGCTCGACTGCAAACCGTGTTTGGATGGGTGGCTTACGCAACTGTGTTGGGGTTGGTTGCCTTCGTATGGGGCAAGGGAGCATCGTTGGCACTGTGCACTTGACCATCTCCAGCACCACCCAGTCCTTGCATTGCTCGACGTTGCTGAGTTACCTTGGATTCTGGAGCGGCGCTATTTAGGGGTTGCTCACAACCTGTTGGTTGAGGCCGTATTTGATGTTTGCACCACCATGGGACCAGCTGCGTGGGTTTTGCTCGGTCACTAAGGCACCGCCTGGGGAGTGGCAAGACCGGAGCTGTGGCAGGTTTATGTGGAGTGGGTGCATCACGTCTGCACGAGTCCTGTGCAGGATGCAGCGGCAACCAGCAAGCATCTGCCTTTTCGCCCAACCCCTGCATACTGTTCAGCATATGCACACATGCCACCGACCTGCAATCATAACCAAGCTCCCTGTGTGCTGCGCTGCCAGCAGGTGCCGAGACACCTCACCCCAAGAAGCGCAATCAGCGTGCGAACAAGCAGCCGTCGTCGTCTCCACGCAATGCTGCCACTCCTCCTCCAGTGCCGCCCCAGCACGCCCAGCCAGCAGCAACCAGCCCAGGATCACCTGCACCTGTAGCGGCAGCAGCTGCATCTGTGCTGCAGGCTGCCGCCAGCACCAGTCAGGGCTGTGGCTTCAGCCACCAATCAGCAGCAGCAGCAGCAGCAGCGCACGCCGCAGGCTTGCACCCAATTTCACGGGCCCTGCTGCAGCAAGCAGTGCTGCTCAACCCAAACCAACTGATCGCCAGTACGGCAGCTCGCTTGCAGCGGTTGACACAAGCAGCAGCAGCAGGATGTACCAGCCGCTTGCCTCTGCTGGTGTTGGTGTTGCTTGCGCAGCCGGCCCTGCAGGTGCTGCTACGTGTGGCACGGCAGGTGCAGCTACAAGGCACGTGCAGCAGCCTGCAGTGGTGGTGTCAGCATGGCTGCCCGACCAGCATGTGTTGCAACCCAGGACGCCCAGCCCAGCAGCAGCGACGACATGGGTTGTGGGAAGCAGTGCAGGCTTTGGCCAGATCAACGCCGGCAGGCTGGCGGGAGCACCTTACAGGCCACCCATGTTCCTGCAGCCAGAAGTGACGCCTGTCAGTGAGCAGCAGCTGCAGGCAGCACAGTCAGCAGCAGCAGAAGCTGCTCCAGCGCGTGTCAAAGCGGCTGCAGCAGCTCCTGCAAGTGCAGCTGCAGATGATGATGATGATGAGGGGCTGTGCGTGTGTTGCCTGGACGCGCCCAGCACGGTGGTGTTCATGCATGGCAGCCTGGGGCACCTGTGCATGTGCAGCAGCTGCCTGGGCGGCTTTGACTGGCGCAGCGCGGGCTGCCCCATGTGCCGTGAGCCCGTGGAGGATGTGGTGCACGTGCCTCTGTGATTGGGTTGTGAGATTATGACAGCCTGCTGCAGCTGGTGCTGCCACAGTGCCCCGTAAAGTGGCAAAGTTGATTCTGCAAAGTATGTAGTGCACGTGCTGGCACGGGATGCTGCACTGTGCATGTGAGCTGGTACCATCTGCCTTTTGCATCTGGCAGCTGGAGTGTTGTGTCAGATTGTTGTTTCATGCACCTCAGCGTGGGTGCACTGGTGCCAGGTACCTGGCATGGACAGTGTGCTGAAGGGTTACCTGATGTCCAAGGCATGAGCAGTACTACTGCCTGTAGCGAACGGGGTGTGCCATGGCAGGTAGCTGATGTGATGGTGGTTGTGGCGGTCCCAAAAAGGTATGCGCCGCATTGTTGTGGATTGATTTGTCAGCTACTTTAGGTTTCTCGGTTGTGCTTTTGTTTGAGGAGTTTACTGCCCCCACAACGGAGGGCCACAAACCCCACTCTGCTTTGTTGCGTGGTTCACCGTCCACCTGTGCTGCTACCAGACATTGTGCCCTTTCGCATAGATTTGTTGCTAGGCTGTACTGTATGTTGGCTGCTTGTGCTGCTGCTTGTGCATGCGTTGCCTCCTTTTCCTCATTTGGTTGTGGTGAGGCATTTTGGACCTCATGAGCCTTGTTTGCCTCCTTAGTGGGTGAGCCAGTAGCCCTACTTTGGTAACTTGGTTCTGTAGCAGCTGCCCGGGTCGATTACTAACCTCTGAACAGCCTGGTTTGCAGGCCATGACTCATCAGTCACGACCGTGGAGTGACTCTTGACAACAACTAGAGAGTATTCTGCTTGCTGTGCATTTGCGAGTTGCTGGTTCTGATGCTGACATTGCATCATTGCCGCCAGACTGCGCATTGTGGGCCAGTCTCACACTGTATCTCTAGTGATGTGCTGTGTAACATGTCTTCTTGCAATCCTTATCATGGTTAGGGTTCTTGGTGTGTTGTGTGCCACCTCAGCACTGCTAGTGATAAGTTAAATCAGCATTGCCTGCGCCATTCTGGACCGTGGGTAGCTACTTGAACATTGTTTGAGGCTAAATCTGTTGCTTGCTTGAGAGAAAGCTAGCGTACGTTCCTAGGTCGTCCACGCGTCTTCCGACACCTTGCAGTTGCAGGCCCCCAGCATTCTAAAGACTGAACATCAGAGATTTGTGCTCTCATACAGGTCTATCCGTGATATCGGAGTGCTCGGCATGTGCCCCGTTGGCCGGGGGCACAGCGAAGCAACTCACACATGGCCAGCAGTGCGCAATGTGGCCCAAAGCAGTCGGAGCAGCTACGTCAAGGGTGGATTAAGCTGGAGGCAGATGAGTTTTCTGCGACAGTGTCGGCGAGGTGCCTTCAGGGGGAGAATACAGCTTCTGTACTTGCCAACCTTGTTGAGTTGGATAAGGATGCCGGGGTGGAAACGCCCGTTATCCGCCTTGACTGCTCATCTGAAGTCGCAAAGGAACTAGTGGCAGTGCTGAGGCAAGGCAGCAGGTGAGGACCTTACAGCAGCAGCAGCAGCAGCAGCAGCAGCAGCAGCAGCATGGCCAGCCCCAGTGCTCCAGCTCAGCTGAGCTGTAAAGCACATGTACGCAGTGCACATGATCATCAGCACAAGCAATGGCTGTGTAAAGCAGCAAGACTGCGAAAGTATGATGACATGGTGCTTGCTGACATGCCTGCAGGTGCGTCTCAGGCCCAGTTGCAGGCTATTCATTAGCTGATTCAACTGACCCAAGGTGGCAGGGTTTTTTTTGGACAGTGAGGGAACACTATAGTTGTAGTACATGCCAGCAGTGCATGCAGTGCTGCAGACAAACGGACTCTATGCACGTTTACACACACATGCTGCGCACGAACAGTCTGTCAGCGTGCATGCACAGTTCGTCAATTAAGCAACCTACTCATCCGCTGTCACCACCCCTGCTGCTGCAGTTACGTTCCACCCAACGAGCCGCGCCTGCTGCGTGCGCTGCAGCAGCAGGTCGATTACCTCGGCATCTCAGCACCCAGCATCCCCGCAGCCTCCAGCCTAGACAGCCGCGAAGTCGTGCTCATACCGTCTTACTGGTACTTGGGGCTAAACAATGAGCTGGACCCGAACGTAGACATGCTTGAGGCAGGCTGCCTCATGTACAGCAGCAGCAGCAGGGGCTGGGCCAACCTGACGGGCAAGGGCGACCCACGGCCGTATGACGTGCGCGGAGAGACGCTGCATCCCCACTCGGGCGGCGGCTGCTGGCTGGCAAGCGTGCTGCGGGCTGAAAGCACCGGAGCAGGTGCGGAGCAGCACATGATGCGGCGGCGGCAGCGTGGTGTGATGAGCGCAGGCGTGAGGGAGCCAGCGTGTGTCTGCAGCATGCAAAGTGCAGTGGTTATTCCACTGACAGCAGCAGCAGGAGCAGGAGCTGGATGCTCAGCAGCTGCAGGGACACACGCTGAGTGTGCAGTGCACTGCCTGGGACCAGGCTTGACAGGAGTCGTGGTGGTGGCAGTGCAGTTGAAACAACACCAGCTTCAGCGGCAGTGGGATGCAAGCAACACTGCTGTGGCGCAAGTTGGCGGGGACGGCTGCGCAGTTGTTTGTCTGCAAGCACAAATGACGCAGTGCTTGGCTTCAGCGCCTTCTGGCAGGCTCATCACGCCCTTGTGGCGGGGTCGTGGCCCGCTGTTGCCGCTGCCACCGCAGGCGAGGACCTGGTGGCCATGGTGCCCAACAAGACCTACTCGTCGCAGCGCTACGGCGACAGCGCGGCGCTGCTGCGCGCGTCCCTCAGCAGCGGGCGCATGTCCATGCCGCCGGTGCACAGGCGCATGGGCTTCTCCGACAGCGCCATGGCGGCTGCGCAGGTGCGGCGTTGCGCGCGCAGCAGTGCATGGGCTTGCTCGCCCGCCTGCAGCAGCGCAGCGTGCAGTTATGGTTGCGGTCAGTGGCATCAACAGCAGCGTGTCGGGTTGCTGCTGAGGTGTTTGCCATCACCGGCTCATGAGGCCGCCTGTGCATAGTGCCTTTGGTGCCGAGCCTGTGTGCGTTGCCCGGCGCCTTCTGCTTGTGTTGCTGCTTGCTGCTGCGCAGGGCAAGCTGTACCTGCTGGGTGGCAGCTGCCACCTTGAGCTGGCTCCCTTCACCCCCTTGGAAGTGTACGACCCACACCTGGACTGCTGGTGAGCCTGCAGCAGCAGCAGCAGCAGCAGCAGCAGGTTGTGCCAGGCCCGATGTTCCTGTTGGGGTAGATGGCTGTTCTGGACTGCGGCAGCAGCAGCAGCTGCTTTAGTGGGCTTGATGTTTCCGTGTGGGGCAGGTGACAACACGTGCACTGTTGGCGAGGCAGCAGCCCTGGGCTGCACGTGCGTGAGAGTTGTAGTGGTAGCACTTTGTTTTTGTGAATGGACCCGCACACCAGCAGTGGCAGCTGCGGCAGCTGTACCTGACTTGTGGTGCCCGGCATCGAGCAACATAAGCACCATCAGCAGCAACAGCCGGCTGTGTTGCATGCAGCGCTGTTGTACAGTGTGCATGAGGTAGCACACAAAGCATCTCCCCTGATGCATGCTCCGTTGTCGGCTTTGTCGGCCGGCGTTGCGCGTGTGCGCTCAGGTTCTCGGCTGCCTCGCCCATCCCCGGCCCTGTGTCGCTGTCGGAGCACGCGCTGGTGGCCAACCAGCAGGAGGGGCTGCTGCTTTTGCTGGGTGGCTGCCTTACTAGCGGCAACAGGCGGCACAGGCACACGCGCGTGTTTGACCAGGTGAGGGGCGAGGCAGGAGGTGCACTGCTCAAGCAGCGATGGCAGCAGCGAGAGCGGCAGTACTGGACGGCGTCGCCTCTGCAGGCTGCAGCATCACCTGTATTGTACGCTCCCCAGCCGCCCTGTGCAGGCTGGCTGCTGGCTTTACGGCCAGCTGTGGATTGCTGAGGCACGGTGCCGCCTTGCCGACGCCCAACATGTCTCCACAAATAACTGGAAAGGAATAGCTCATTGTGAGACGCAGGCACCACCTGAGGTGGTATCATACATCAACAAATGTGGCACCCCTCGTCTTGCGCATTGCGGACTGAGGACTGTCGTGCTGTGCAGGTGGCAATGTATGACGTGAATGCGGGCAAGTGGTCGTTCGACCCCAGCGGCTGCAAGTGGCCTGGTGCTGCGACATCCTACTCCATTGCTGCTGCAGCCGACCGCTACACCATCATGGCACTGTCATTGGACCGGGCGAGGTGGGTGAGACTGCTGCGCGTGGGCCGGCTCCAGCTGCGCACAAGCGGTGCCGCATTCGTGCTCACCCATGCGCAATCAGCAACATGGCAGCAGGCAGCTCTTCTCCACACGTGGTCTGTAGTGGGAGTGCAGCACTTCACAGCCACCTGCCGTTGCAGTCTCCCAGGTTGTCTGACTTGCCCATCCTCGCCAGCCTGCTGCAGCCAAGCCGCTGCTCAGTCGCCGCCGTTGCTCCTTGTGTTGCCTTGTGTTGCCTTGTGACATGATTCCGCGCGCTGCGCAGTGGGCGGGAGGTGCGCACAGACCTGCTGGATCTGCGCTCGTGGCGCTGGCGCAGCGGGGCGTCCATGCTGCAGCGGCAGCCCGGCGGCAGCGCTGACGATGACGCGTGCCTGCTCAACCTGGGCGTGGTGCTGCACGAGGGCCAGGTGCTGGCGGTTGGGGGGCGGCACTACTGGAAGGTGGGTGGGTGCTGCCCGGCAGTTTCAGGCGCTGCAGCACCTGCACATGACGTGTGTTGGTTACGTGTTTGCAGGATGGTGTGCGCTTGAGGTACACTGCAGGATTGTGTGCTGTTGTGGTGCACTGTGCACAGTTGTGGTTCGCTGCAAACAGTTGGCCGTTCACCCTGTGCTGTAGGGAGCTGAGGGCCATAGCTGCTGGCAAGTAGCAACGGCAGATCATGGCAGCTGCAGCGGCTACAGCTCAAGCCGGCACATGACTAGCATGTACACCAGTGCCTTGCTTCGGCACAGAATTGGCACAAAGGGTCCATGCTCGCTGCCCGCTGGCCGTGTCTGTCCGCAGGATGGCGAGTGGGCGACATCACGTGTGCACGCGTACGACATGAAGGCAGATGCCTGGGGCGAGCTGCCGCCGCTGCCGTTCCCCATCTGCCACGCAAGCCCTGTGACGGTGCGCGTGCCGAGTGTGCTGTGTTAGCAAGCTGCTGGCGATTGCTGCAGGGGACGACATGTTCCGTGGCTTTGCCACATGCAGCGTGTGCGTGAGCGTTATGGTGCTGTGCCGCAGCTGTCAAAGGCCGCTGTGTGTTTGCTATGGTTGTTCAGGGGCGTGCTGCCTCGGCCCCTTCAGGCATTGTGACAGCAACACTGTATGATTGCGATCAAGCGAGACAGCTCAGCTGATGTGTGAGCCTGATGGTGTTGCTAGCGTAAGTGGTTGCTTTGGTCAAGATTCCCCTGCACAGTGGGGAGTGCGCTTGTACATGCGTCCGACACATGCTGCAGGCGCACACGATTGCGCGCTAGGCCGGATTGGTGTCAGTTGCTGCACATCGTGTGGGTGTTGGTTGTTAGTTTTGTGTGCTGGAATGGGTAGGCGTGCTGCAGCCCCAAGAACAGAGATGCTTTGCGTTCCAGTCATGTGGCAGTTGCCTGCTCCACATCTCTGCAGACAGCAGTGAGTCAGCCAAGTCACAAGGTACGGGAACGTTCATGGCAGCTGCTTGTAGGTTTGTCATCAGCTGCTGTGGCTGCAATTTCTGATCTTGTCATGCCAGCGTCTGCATGCAGGGTGGCATGCAACAGTCTGCTAGTGCTCTGCATTCCTATTGTTAGTTAGGCGGAGAGTTTGCCTGCCTGGCAGCTGCACGCAGGCATTGCAGTCGATGTCTTGCTGCTATTGTATATCACATTCTGCAGAAGAACGGTGTGCTGGGCACCGCGTGTGCATGGTGTATCACCTCTGCACATCATACACTGCTGAAGTTGGGCACTTCACCGCCATGTCATTAGGTCTTTGTCAGCATGTTCTGTCCACAAACCAAGCACGAATGGGTACCATCTTACCGACCTGTTGTGAATGTGTCTCGCCAGCAGGCCTCCAGAGGGGCTCAGCTGCAGTTGGGCACGTGTGCAATCATCGCGACAAGTGCCGTTTGTCTACGTGTTGGCGCAGGGTCTCTGCTCGTCGCCTGTAGGCCTGCAAGTTGCTCCACATTCATGGGTCACACCTATGGCTGCAGGGCTCACATGCTACAGCCGCTCCTTGGCGGCCATATCACATGCGTGCATTGTTCATCATTCAGCGTAGTCATCTCTGGTTCATGT
This sequence comes from Scenedesmus sp. NREL 46B-D3, assembly GCA_014080715.1. Classification (NCBI taxonomy): domain Eukaryota; kingdom Viridiplantae; phylum Chlorophyta; class Chlorophyceae; order Sphaeropleales; family Scenedesmaceae; genus Scenedesmus; species Scenedesmus sp. NREL 46B-D3. The sequence continues at coordinate 361,568 of JACERP010000043.1, read as the reverse complement.
ACCGCTGAGTTGCTGCCCAGTGCATGCAGGCCCTGCTCATGTCCCGTTGAAGGCAAATGACATGACAAACTACTAGCTCAGGCATTGTGTGAAAAAGCAAGACTCCTTGAACAGGCTTGCCTCGCAGTGGACCTTGTGCTGTGACGGAATGAGCGGCGTATGGGGGGGCAGGGCACATGCACTACCTCTGCAGTGGCAAAGGAAGGCTGTTTGACATTTCCGCTTGCTGCATCCATGACATGTTTATTGACCCTGCAGCACGTGACATGGTGGGCAGGGCCACAGTTCAGGAGCAGCTAAGACTTTGCTGCTGTGCTTGCTGCGAGGCTGCTGTGTACACTATTTCGCATGCCCTGCCTTTTGCCTGCCTGTTTGCATGCTGAGGCTTGGTCAGTCTCGGCGATTGTACATTACACCACTACATCACATACCCTCGCTGCATTCTGTTGTCTGTCGTGGTGTCATCGCCTAGTGTGTTTTATTGTGTGTTTGGGCTTCATGTGCTGTTGGCCGGTGTGCTGTGTTCCGGCTTAAAGTCCATGTTGTGCAGTGACTTCAATGCTTGAGCATTGAGCAATTGCTGTACTAGCCCAGCAGGTGCCCTTGTGGTTTTGTTGGTGCCATTGTCATTCAGTGCACTGCACATTCACTATTTCCACGTGGAAACAGGGATGGAGGTGTGCCCTCATAACTGTGCTGTACAATAGTGCAGTGCTGCGCAGCTTTGCTGTGCTGGTCTTTGGCTTAGTGTGTTGGGTTTGCATCAACAAGGCCTAGGGAGTTGTGATGGCGTACGTCACGCGTGTTGAGCATAGCTGATGTACAACCGTATAGCACTGCTTGCAAAGCATAGAGGTGCCTGCCGGCCATCTGTCAAAGCACTTGCAGTGCTGTGTCCTTTTATATGCAACTTTTAGCTTTGCTGCATGTTGCGTGTCAGTTGGGGTTGCAAGCTACAATGTAGGTGGAGACGGGTTGGATATGTAAGGGGGCGCGCTCCATGCACTGCAACTATCAAAGCCTGAAGCTTTAGTCTGCAGTCTTTGAAGCTGTCTTCTGCTCAGCAGCCACAGCTTGGTCAGTGTTTCAGAACGTGGAACTTTTGCAACATTAACATAGTGGAACTATGATTGTAAATGCCTTGGAAGATATGCTTGCTCAGTTGCAGTGCTGATGTTTGTATGGTACATGCTCTGCACGCAGTGCTGAGTGCTTTCACAACGTGGCAGGGCGCCCCACTGTGTTGTCAGTGCAGTGATGGCCTGATCCAACTATATCATGCTGAAACATTTTATTGCGCTTTGAATTGCGTTGGCTGCTGGGTGTATTAGAGGAACTTGGCACGTAAGCATAGCAGCAGCTGCAGCATCAAGATGACTTGGCTGCCTATAATGGCCATCCACATGCAGGCACAGAATTAGGGGGCAATAGAAGCATTGCTCAACAATTGTAAAGAGGCAGCAAGACAGGTCAGCACCAGGCATCACACCAAATGTAGCCGGCTGGCGCGTGGCGGCGCTCAGCGGCGAGTGGCTGCGCTGCTGACGCGTGCCGGGGCTGCGGCGGAGCAGCTGGGGTCCTGACTGTGCTGCTGTGATACTCGGTCACTCGTCGACGGGGTGTGTAGGGTGGCGAGGGTGAGCGGGCAGGGGCGCACAGGGTCAGGCCTGACCCTAGGGGCTAGGGCTGAGTGCGCGCTCTGCCAGGAGACAGCTTGTGGCATAACGGACATATTGCCGCCTACAAAGGTGGGCCGGCCTTGTCGGTCAAGTTGAGTGTCGGCTCTGTTGAGATCGTCCTCGCAGATCTGCTGTACATGGGCAGGAAGTGTGCTGATCGTTGTGCTGCTTCATCGGCACAACGATCAGCACACTTCCTGCCCAGCCAGCCCTGGCTCAATGTTCAGAATGAAATGCTTGCGTGCTGCTTCACCGGCCCAACGATCAGCACACTTCCTGCCCATGTACAACAGATCTGACACTGTGGGCTTGCTTTTTCATGCTAGAGTGCTACCGCTTCTTCACAACATATCTGCCAGGACGAATTCAACTGAGCCGGCACTCAACTTGCTTGACAAGGCCGGCCACCTTTGTAGCCGGCAACATGTCCGTCATGCCACAAGCTGTCGCCTGGCAGTGCCAAGCCATCCACTTCTACCTCAACCTTAAACGACCGCCCATCCTGCGTGGTGACGTTAGTGGGCACAATGTGAACTGGCTGCGCCTTCGCCTTGGCTTCCTCCAGCTGTTCTCCCACCCAGCCGCCAAAACTGTTTTCGGCAAACTTTATGAAATTCGCCTTGGTAGTGGCCAGTAGGGAGCCGGCGCGGATGGCGGCGCTGGCCTCGGTGTGTGCGGCACATGACGCGCGGTCAACGCTGTGGAGATCCGCCGCAATCACCGTGCCAGGCCGGAAGTTTGCGGTACGTAGGGGCACGTAGTCATGCAGGAAGAGGAGGTAGTCAACGTTGTTTGCGCTACCCCAGGCCTGGTCGGGGGGCCCAGCCGCAGGAGCTCTGGGCAGATCATTGGCCATCATTGCGTAGGTCGGCCAATGCGTGGATGACATGTTGTCCGCCGGTGACGATCGGCATGACCGCGTCGATGCCGGTGCAACTGTACCCGGGCAGGTACTTGTAGTTGCTTGGGGTGGCCACAGGGCTCAGGTGGGTGAGCGGCCCTGGATGCCCATGGTGTCAAGGCCCGGGGTGTAGGCGCCCACGATGATGACGCCGTGCAGTTGGGCAGGCCCAGGGCAGCGGGGTTGGCACCAAAGGCAGCCCTGAAGTTGTCGGTGGTCGTGGCAGAAGAGGTGCCCGTCTGCTGCGGTTGCCGAGGACTCGGGCGACGTTGGGGTTGCCGAGGACTCGGCGACGTTGGGGTTGACGGGACGGTTGGCGGGATCGGCCGCAGCAGCAGGTGCTGGGTCGTGGCGGACTGCCGCTGTCTTGTGCCTGAACTTGGCAGGCAGGCTGACGGTGAAGACAATCGCAGGCGTTGTCTTCGATGGGGGCGGGGTGCTGGGCGCGGGGAAGGGGGGGCCGCCGCTCTTTGGGGCTTGTTGTCACTCTGGTTGGTGCCGTCAGGTTGATGTCACTGGGCTGGCCGGCAGCCGGTGGTGTTGATTTGTCGTGGTTGCGGTGCGTGGTTGGCGCTGGGGACGTTGCCCCGGGTTGGCTGGTCACAGAGGAAATGATTAACTCCGAGTCAGCATCCTGTGCCGACTGGGGAGTGTTGTAGAGAGCATTCTGCAAAAAGGTATCAGGCAGCAGTATGCGAGAATGTGTGAAAAGGTAGCTGAGCTCCCGCACATGCCGCGATGTAATTGTCCCAGGAATGCACCTGTTCTCAGTAGCTCGGTGACACTAGCTGCTAAGAGCGGTGTGCGCAATTGTTGTCGTAACTGTGTCGTACACTGCTGTGGTTGCATCGCAACGGTTAATGCCAATGAAGCGGAATTGCAGCTTAAGTATCCCACAATGCTGCTGTAAGGGCTGCTACTACACTGTGCAGCACTCTGGCAGGGTATGCTGCACTAACAGTCCCTTGATATGATGAGTGCTAGTAGCAAGCAACTGGTTCTGGTAGCGCTGCAGGAGAAAAAACAATGTGGGCACTGTGCCTGCCAATCCGCTCGCAATACAATACAATACAATACATCTTCAGGATTGAAACCTGACCTCAGGCACTAGCCCAGCGAGCCGCTACTCCGCTCATGAGGTGATCGTAGTTGTACCCAGTCTTTCCTTCGTTGTTTGGGCGATCGAAACCACCCGCGCAAGTCCGTCAATTCTAGTTGCTTTTTATGCCCAGCCACGGGCGGTTGGACCAGGATTCTCGCACTGGCTGGTGTCAAGGTCACCAGGAGCCTGAAAGCACTTATATATATGCTGGTAAACTCACACCTTGGCACCGAAAGCTTTCAGCTGGAACCTGCTCCTGCTTGGTGTTGCCCCTCAGCGACGCAGGTAGAGCTGTACTGAAAGGTGAAGGTTGAGCTGTGAGTATGTGATGAGACCTGTATGTGTAAGTGAGATCACACACAGTGGGTAAGGCTGGTGATGATCCAACCGTGCCTGAACTGGCTTGTTAGCGTGTGCCTAAAACAATAGCTGCTTGGCAAAGCAGATATATCGGTACAACATGTGCCTTGCTGATGATGCTTTGGTAATTGAAAGTTGCCAGCAAAAATTGCTTTGCTGAGCTGGATATGCAATCCCGACAACACACCTTTGGTCATTGTTTGTCGAACCTCTTTGGTGTACTGCACGACAACTCTTAGCCTCTTCAGTTGTGTTATCGGGATTGCATATCCAGCTCTAGAGTGGCACTAGGGGAATCAGGCAAACGACCCCCTCTCGGTCTGTATCTTCATTGGTTGGGATGCCGAGTTTTAGGAATGTAACAGGGTACAACCTGTTACAGGCTGCTTGGGGAGTTGTAGCTTCTAATAGTCCTCCCAATATGGATGTGATAAAGATTCATAGTAATTGTGTGGTTGCTGGTGTCGAGTAATGATGTGTCCCCCAGTTTGCTCTTCCGGTCTTTCCAATATCTTCCATGACACAATCGAACCCCTGTAATCTCCATGCTTGCTTTTCACGAATACATAAAAAAAGTATGATTTTGACAAGAACACCATGTGCCTTGCTGATGATGCTTTGGTGATTGGAAGTTGCCAGCAAAAAAAGTGCTTTGCTGAGCTGGCTATGCAAACCCAACAACACACCTTTGGCCATTGTTTGTCAATCCTTTTTGGTGTACTACACGACAACTCTCAGCATCTTCAGGTGTGTTGTCGGATCTTTGGTCACTGTTTGTCAAACCCCTTTGGTGTACTACACGACAACTCCCAGCCTCTTCAGGTGTGTTGTCGGGATTGCATACCGAGCTCTAGAGTGGCACTAGGGGAATCAGGCAAACGACCCCCTCTCGGTCTGTATATTCATTGGTTGGGATGCCGAGTTTAAGGAATGTAACAGGGTACAACCTGTTACAGGCTGCTTGGGGAGTTGTAGCTTCTAATAATCCTCCCAATATGGATATAACAAAGATTCGTACTAATTGTGTGGCTGCTGGTGTCGAAAAACTTCTTTGATGTGTCCCTCGATTTGCTCTTCCGATCCTTCCAATATCTTCCATGACACAATCGAACCCCAGTAGGTTCCATTCATGCTTTTCACGAATACATAAAGAAAGTATGATTTCGACAAGAACTGTAGCCATATGGTTGGCCCCATTTGTGCCATGTGTGCACTGCCACTTGTATTCACCCGCAGTTGCGTAACTGCTCCAAGGTCCAAGGTAGTTGACGTGGTGACACAGTCACCAGAGATGTGAAAGGAGATGGCACTAGCATTTAGTAGATGTTCGATGCTATAAGGGTGGTGTTTGGGATATTGCTGGAGCATGTCAGCTGATAACAGGTCATTTTTATGGCTATCAAGATAGCTCAAGCTTGTGCAGGTTCAGCAGGCTTGGGATGTGCGTAACAGGTGCTTTCCTGTGCGGAGCCGATGCCGTTGATGCTATGGCTGTAAGTGGGGAACATGATGGTGACCTTGTCTGGCCTCGGCCTGCCCTGAAGAGGGGAGAGGCGGCCCGTGGCACAGTCCAGGCTGCTGTTGCTTACTGTTCGATGGGAGGCTAAGCTAGGTAAAATGCGTAGTGATTGATTATCAGGTGAGGTGTAGGGTGAAAGCATCTTGGGGCCATGGTGCTTGCCAAGAGCAAGTGGGTGCAACGGCAGTCGCCAGAATGAGGCCAGCACAGCCAGGTTAGCCGATGCATTGTATCATGAAGGACACAGCACTATCGCTGAAAAGTTGCGCAGCGTTTTGTCCATGGCGGATTCGTCAATCAAGGTGTTGCGTTTTGTATCTGATGATATTTGGGGCAGTTTTGGAAGATGTCAATTGGTGTCACAGTGTATTGCTGCTTTTCTTGTCAAGTCTTGGGATGTGCGCAATGCATGCAAACATTCTGGAACAGTGCTCCCTCCTCTTTCCGCCCCGGTGGGGCGCGGGGCCGATGGCGCTGATGCTATGGCTTGAATGGGTAATATGATGATGATGATGATGATGACATGGCGTACATGCCAGTGGAGCACTAGTATACAAGATGCGCACAACAGCTGCAGCCCTGCACATGCTGCTAACCAACGCACCCAGATAAGACAGGCTACCAGACAACCAGGTGACACAAAGAATCAGAGGCAAATCGTACCAAGCTGTGCTAGTCACACGAAGACAGAGCCATGTGATGCTGCCACTCTTGGCGGCTCCTGCTGGTGCTGCGTGCAGTGTTGTTGTGCATCGCTTGGCATGGCCTGTGCTGTCAAGCTGCAGCTGCGGACTTTGCCTTGACGTCACGGATGGCAGCTTCCAGCTCTGGCAGTATCTTGAACAGGTCGCCAACCAAGCCATAGTCGGCAAGCTGTAAACGCACAACATCACACAACACAGTGGCATGGCAACACATCAGTTAGCAGCAGCAGAGAGGTTGCCAGGTTTGCATGGAGCGCTGGCTGCAGCAGAGTGTTCAAGGGTTTCAGCAGCAGCATGCAAACCTGAACAGTTGATGAGCAGGCAAAGGTCAGTCAGCTGCCAGCAGTGCACCACAAGCACGCCAAGCAGCAAGACTCTTGTTGAACTTTGTGCAACACACGCTATGAATGCACACGTCTGATGCACCACAAGAAACTGCACAGGCATAACAGCTGTGCAAGCACCGTTCTGCTGCTGTGCAGCCCGTTCACAGCATATACCACACCTGGAAGATGGGTGCGTCGGCGTCGCTGTTGACAGCCACGATGACCTTGCTGTCCTTCATGCCCGCCACGTGCTGGATGGCGCCGCTGATGCCCACGGCGATGTACAGCTGCGGCGCCACAACCTTGCCGGTCTGGCCCACCTGGAGGGCCAAAAACAGCCGCCAGCAGCGGGCATTCGAGCACCAACGGCCAGCAGGATGTGAGCATGAGGCAACACCTGCTGGTACGGCCTCGTTTGCAGTAGCACCAACCTGCAACGGGGCCTGCAGACCACGCAGCACCTGCACTGACAGGTGCTATTGCGAATGGCCCGGCTCTGCACAGCAGAATGCCCTCACGAATCTGCACGTCAAACCGAGCAGTAGCCGGCAGATTCACAAGCCACTGGCAGGCATGGCAGGGCGCACCTGCAGGTCGTTCGGCACAAACCCTGCGTCCACTGCAGCACGCGAGGCCCCCACGGCGCCGCCCAGCAGGTCTGCCAGGGTCTCCAGCTGCTTGAAGCCCTCGGCGGATTTCAGCGCCCGGCCGCCCGCCACCACCACACGCGCTGAGCCCAGGTCGGGACGCTCCGCCTTCGCCTCCTGCAGGCCTGCAATTGGAGAGAGGTGGCAGGCGCACGGCGGCCCGGCAGGGCGCGGTGGCGGCTGCATCCCGGCATCATGCGAGGCGTGCAAGGCGAGCGTGCAGCAACAAGTCGAAGGAGTTGCACCTGGCAGCTAGCATTGCACGCAGTTACAGGGCAGCAAGTATGCTTTGCGGCACATGGATGGCATCAATCTGGCACCGGTTGTGCACTAATAGGACACTGGCAGCTAAACCCTGAAAATGTAACATCAGCACTAGTAGGACAGTGTACCCCTATTTGTGCTGCGCAGGGTGGATTGTGCGGCTGCCCACCTAGCCATGTGGTGTTGGGGGTGTCCGGTGCTGCCGCTGCTGCCAGCACGCCTTCAGGCACTGCCTCAACTGGCGCTGGTGCGCCCTGCCGTGCCCCCTCAGCTCGAGGGAAAGCGGTCGGCCTCATCTGCATGCAGACGCACAGCACACACAGACGCGCAGCACACATAAGCAGCAAACATGTTTGAACATGGACGGGAACACTAGGATGTGGGCATGGGGCTGCGCCAGCCTGACCTCTGCTTGCGTGCCAGCCCCAACAGCAGCTGGTAGGCCCTCGCCCATCCTGCCCATGCCCCCAGCAAGTCTTCCATCAGCGCTGTGGTGCCCGCAACATCACAGCTGCACATCCCTGATGGTCAAGTGCATTGTATGGTCACACTATGTAGCATCCCCCAAAGCAGCTGTCCATATGCATGCTGGGACGTGCCTCATATGTTCATAAGCACTTGTGGGGCAAGGAGCAATAAGCCCTGGTTGTAAAGGCGCATCATCACACTCACAGAGGCCATGATGAGCTTCTGGCTTGGGCCCACTGCTACTGTAGCCATGCCATTACCAGCATAGATGGGGCGCACAAACGTGCGCTTGTCGACCATCTGCAGTTGCAGAAACAAAACAAGCAGCAGGTTCAAGCGGGGTTGGCAGTCATGCGCTGTAAGTTGCAGCCCAGGGTGTCCATAAATTTGCTGCAGTTGCTTGCTGCTCAGAAGCTATGCATTGCCAATGATGGCAATGCATGCAATGCATGCAGCAGCAGCAGCAGCAGCAGCAGCAGCAGGGCCAAATGTGTAGTTGTCTACTTCTTTTCAATGACATGACCCCCAATATGGCAAGCGTGGAACAGCCGCCACGTGCTGCTCTCAGCTGCTGAGCTACCACTTCCACTGGTCCTGCTGCTGCGGTGGCTTCCGCCACTTAAGTCAGCTATGCAACTGCCTACTACCTGCACTACATCTGCCACCGGCTGTACGTCCAGCAGCGCTGCTGCTCGTGGCAGCAGGTTCTTGCCGAATGTAGAGGAGGGTACAAGGATGTGGCTGTAGCTTTGGGCCTGCTGCAGTGCTGCCAACAGCTGCGAATAGGGTTCTGCCAGCTGGTGCTCCAGGGGTGGTGTGTCAGCCACCAGAACCTGCAGCATTTGTGCAGATGCAACTGCAGCTGAGGCTGACGGGCAGAGCAGTGCACTGAATTCCTGCTGTGGATGCTTTGAACCATGAAGCTGGTGCAGATGCTGATGTACATTGAGCCAAAAGATGTAGAATACCAGTGCTGGACGGTGTCAGCTGCGTGACTGTCCTCCTTCAGTTGCTGCCTTGACACCAGTCACAGCCTTCACTGTCGCCCGCACTTGCCTTAAAAACCCCTGGGATCTTTGATGCCTGCTCTGCCACAGCCTGCACCCCACTGCCGCCTACAAGCGCTGTCACATCACCGCCCAGCTGCAAAGCTGCTGACACAGTGTTCAGCGTTGGGGTCGCAAGCTGGCCCGACTTGTGCTCCACCACTACAAGAGTGCTAACCTGCAGGTTCAAACATCGTCAACATCCGGCTTCCCATCAAGCGGTCCACACGTGTTGCTGGCACAAGCAGCAGCAAGCAGCAGGCAGGGTTGCTGACTGGACAGCTGAGATGGGCAGCCCGTACATAATGCTCAGCTCACCGAGCGAGCATAGCTCCCGTAAAAGAAGCGAAATGTTGTTTGCTGTAGGCCCGCCGATCTGCTTGCAAGCTGCATCTGAACTGACGTGCACGGCAGTTGTGACTTGCGAGCGATGTCTGGCTCAGGGCAACGTTGATCTTCAGCACTTGCAGTGATAACTACATTAAGCACCAGACGTAAGTACGGCGGTAGGGACAATACTGCTTGAAACTTTGGAAAGTGCGAAGACCTACACCGCATGGCGTAGCGTTATGGCATGCCTGCCTGTGGAACAGTGACCTTCGCCATGATGCAGCACAATGATTTGCTGTTATGGGATGCCGGGGGGTCTGCTAGCTTTGATCGTTTGTCATTGCTCGTCTGTAGTCGATCAGTACAGCAGCAGGAACCGACCAACAGTGGCTTGATTTACCCTACTTTTGGTTGATCGCAAATTTTGAGTATAGTTAAGGACGCCAGACTCGCAGATCGTCGATAGTTGGCTTGCAGCATGATTTACAGTGACTGGCTACCACCCAAGGTGGTGGAAGAGGCCAAGCAGAAGGAGAAGCAGCGGTTTGCAGCTGCTGTGGCTGCCTTCAAGCAGGCTGCAACAGTTGCACAAACAGAGGCGGCAAGTGGGAACCCAAATGCTTATGCAGCAGTGCTGGGGCAGCTGATGGATGACATCAAGATGTGAGCAGCATCTGCCGAATGCATGCAGCATGCATGCATGTGGGGACGGCAGGATGAAGAACACTGCTGCTGCATGGGCAGCGGCACATGCTTGACCAGCTATGCCCCTTTCTTGCAAAGTGGTGGTGAGTTGTACTGCCATCACCTGAGGCAGCGGCATTACTTGATGAGCTGCATCACGTGATGACGAGGACGGCATTACATAATTTGACACCCAGTTTCCATCTGCACATTGGTGGTCTGCGGTCACTCGTAGTTGGTTGGGCCTGCGGCAATAGCCAGGGTGTTGCCTTGTTTGTAGTGTGTCACGCTGGCTGTAGGACAAGGATAACGCTGGCAATGCACCACTGTGCATGCTGTGCATCCAACGCAACTGGCCTGCAGACAGCATGGTACGCGGAGCATATGCCACGGCTTCATACGCTTAGCAGGCAATGTGACAGCAGGGTCTGCTGCTGCTGCTGGCTGCTGCTGCTGCTGCTGCTGCAGGCTTGTGTCCACCAAGACCCTGTTTGCTCCCGCCTCAATTCGCACACTGGTGTACACACTGTACGATGTGGTGCTGGCAACAGCAGCAGATATCGAGGTGCAGGTGCGTTGAGGCGCATGGCAGCCGTGTGGCGTGAGCTGCTGTGCAGTCCCGTTGTGGGTGGCGCATATGCTTCTGCAGCGAGCAAGGGACCGCAGCAGCGGATGAGGTGTCGGTTGGTAGGCGCACATGCTTAGCAGCAGCCGCAGCACCGGCGAAGGATGCAGCAGCTGCACTGGCGATAAGCAGCACATTGCAAATGCTGCAGCCTGGCGTGTGGCGGCCAATCAGCCATGCATGATCAGCATGGACACCGGGTGCCCAGGTCAGCTGCAGCGAGACTTCGGCGCATGTGCCGGGCCTTGCAGTTGCCTTGTTGCCAGCAGAGGCGGCTGTGTGCCCGTCTGTCATGGCTTGCCGCGTGGCGTGTGCACCTGCCTACTGCCTGCCTTTAACATTTATCACTGGCCTCTCTGGCTGCTGCTGGTGGCGCTGCTGGCCGCTGCTGCTGCAGGTGCGGGCTGGGGAGCTGCTTAACCATGTGCTGCGGCACCACCGCCACTCGCAGCACCTGGCGCTGCAGCTGCCTTGGAGGCCGCTGTATGACATGCTGCGGGCCCTGTACGACTCAGCAGCACCACAGGTCAAGGGTGAGCAGGCTGCTGGCCAGTGCGACAACGGCTTGTTGGGTTGGGCAGGGACGCAGCAGCTGCAATGAAGCAAGGCAGCGGTATTGACGGGCTTACTTGGTATTATGGGAGCCACACCGTAGCAGCTGCAGCAGCGGTGCGGTGTTGGCAAGGTGTGTGGCCCAGCAGCTTGCAACCGGCGCAGCAGCGTTGCGGCTAAGCTCTGCATACGCTGCCACGGCCCAAGTACGGCAGGTCAGATGTGCAGCTGCCATCTCTTGCCCCATCAGCGGACCGTCGCTTGTCTGTTGTTCTGCCTCGCCCTGTTTTCCTGGCCCTCACGTCTGTCTGTGTTGCTTGCAGGAACGTTCCTGGAGCACGTGCAGCAGAGCACGCTCTTTGCACTCGTGGCGCGCGCGCGCCGCTTCTTCACCCCAGGCGCTGCAGCAGATATCTGGGCGCTGCTGCGGCCAGACCTGGTGTTTGGCGACCCTATGGGCACTCGAACGCACTTGGCGCTGGGCTGGCTGGTGCTGTTCTTTCCCACAAAGCAGATTCCTGCGAGCCAGCCCGGGCAGGCGCAGGCGTGGGTGGGGGAGTGGCTGGCTGTGTGGGGCCGGCTGGTGAACTGCAGCTACTGGGCCAGCCACTGGATGTACTTGCTAGCGCGTGCAGTGAAGGACGACTGGAAGGGTGAGCAGTGCGTGGCAAGTTTGTGACTGTTACGAGGGTGCGTCAATGTACTCACACGTCATGTCAGTTGGTGGTGTACAGCATGTGAGGCGCACTGTAGGAGCCTGGATGTGCTGTGCGGCGCGAACGCGCATGTTGTGCAGTGGCGAGCAGCACAGGCGTGTGCTCCGTGGCGTGGCTGGGTGGCTGGTTGCAGGAAGGCTTGCTGTAGTAACCAACTCGTATGCGCCACAGTGGCATGCTGCCCAAGCACCAGCACTGTACACATACCTCAGCATTTGCTGTTACCCATTTGCTCACGTTGTGTTAAAGGCTATGTGGTCGCCCCTGCCACCTGCTTGTTCCCCTCTACTTCGCCTGGTGTCCTGCAGGCGTCGTTGACTGGGCCCCCTACGTCCCGAGCTGTACACCACATGCTGGCGTGCTTCAAGGTGCCCGTGGGCACCGCCACAGCAGGCTGCCCCTCCACCATCTCAGCACCCCACAGGGCGACGCAGCTGTTTGGCACGAAGCTCGACCAAGTCGACGACCAGCCCAAGAGCGCTGCAAAGCTGGCAGTCCACCTGCTGAAGCAACCCCAGCAGCAGCAGCAGCAGCAGCAGCAGCAGCAGCAGCAGCAGGAGGAGGAAGGGTCTGATGCAGCCGCGACGGCAGCAGTAGCGACAGCTGCAAGCCTCGAAGGGGCGCTGTCGCTGGGGCTGAGTCCCGTAGGCAGCAGCAGCGGCGTGTCAGTCCAAGGTATCCTGCACAGCAGGCAGTGCTCAGCAGCAGATGATGATAGCCTGGCGACAGCACTCGCTGGCGAGCGGCAGCAGCAGCAGGAGGGTGCGGCGGCTGGTGATGGTGTGCCGATGTCTGCTGCTGTGGGTGCTGCCGCTGATGCGCTGGACAGCTTGGTGCAGCTGCTGGAGCAGTACTGCCACCCCTCCAACACGGGCCCTTGGTCCGGGGACCTGGCCGTGTTCCTGCGGCATGGCGTGCATTACTTCATGAAGGTGGGTGCGCAGGCGGGTGTGTTGTTGCACATCTCCATGCTGGCCGCCCCGCCGTTCACGGCTGCCTTGCAGCAGTAGGTGTGCTTGTTAGCACCGGGCTGTTGATCGCCCTGGCCGCAGCTCTCGGCACACTAGCGCTGCCTCAGGCACGGGTTTGCGGCCGTGTGCCAGGTGCAGACACGGCGAAGCTCTGACGTCACTGTTGCCGTGTGTCAGATTCCTTACCCCCTATTGAAAGCATTTTGTTCCACTGCTGCCGCACATGCTGTGGGCGCTGCTTGTTTGCCACGCTGCAGGTGCTGGGGCGGCAGTGCGGCAGCGCTGGCTGGCCTGGGGAGCAGGTCATCGTCGCAGCAGCAGCACGCCGCTACGTGCGCGCTGCAGTGAAGCTGGCCGCGCGGGGCAGTTCAGCAAGCGAGACTGTGAGTGCAAGACGTGCTGTGAAGGCATGTTGGTTTGCTGCTCTGCAAACCAGCTGTGTGGGACATTGAGGGAATTGCACAGGCAGCCTCGATCGCAGTGCTCTGTTCTTCCAGGCAGCGTGCATCACTGCTGGCTGTGAAGTTTGCAGTGCTGCTGCGTGCGCTGCTCTGCCATGCACGGCTTTCGCCTGGCTCATCTTGCTGCCTCGCTCTGCCGCACGTGCTGCACCCCTTCCCTGCTGCAGCCCTCGTGTCTGCCAGCTGCAAGGCGCTGTGCCACCTGTCGTACGTGTGGCCAGGGGCCGTGCTGCCGCTGGTGCTGGGGCGCTTCCAGTCGGCGCTTGCCACGGCCACCGCCATGCACCAGCTGCCCGCCAGCATCAGCGCGCTGGCGCTGTGCGTGCGGCCGCTGCTGCTGGCGGGCTGGCGCACAACAGAGGAGAGCACGCAGCAGGTGCGGCGCGGGCACTGCCCGCATGATGTGTACTGCAGGCTTGTTGAGGGTTGTTTGGCACGCTGCTGTGATGCATTTGTGCAGGTCTGTGCTGCCGCATGAGTGTGCTGATGCCAGCAGCTTGACGGTTGTGTGCATGGTGTGTTGCGGTGCTGGCACTAGCTGTTACCTTGCTTGTTCAAAGCTTGCTGGAGATGCAACCCGCCGCCTCACCGCGCTGGCAACATCACCCTCACACATTTCCAAACGCTGGCAGGTCATTGCTGAGGCCATGATGGCAGTGCTGCCCGGCATCGACGCGAACGACGAAGCCAAGACGGCAGCCGTCTTCCAGTTCTATACGGCAGTGCTGTCGTCCATCCCTGCGCTGCACGGAGCAGCGGAGGAGGAAGACGCAGGGCCGGTGTATGGCAGCGCAGAGGGGGGCTGCAGCATGGAGGGGGTGGAATTTGGCACGGCAGGCGGTGCGGCAAGTGGTGGCAACGGCAACGGCAGCAACGGCACGGGTGCAGCAGTGTACAGGCTGCCGCTGTACCTGGACGACTGGGTGGACCAGGTGTGTGTGCCCGGTTGTTGCGCCAGCTGTGGTGATGCAGTGTGTATGCTAGCATGCCTGTTTGCGAGTACGATTCATATCTGCATGTGGACAGGTGCAGCGCTATCGACATCGACATCCTCAAAGTGTTGTGCTGACAGTAGGAGGGCCACCCCCCCCCCCCCAAGCTCTCGTAGTGTTATCAGTTGTCATCTTGTCATCATCTTGCTTGTGCCTGTAGTAATGTCGTATTTGAGCCGGGCATAGTTGACGCGTGCTGGCTGCTGTGCTGGGGCGTGTTCTTCATCAGGTGATGGAGCGTCTGTTCACGCTGCTGGGCAACCTCGACACCGGCCCCAGCCACAGGGGCACCGACCAGCAGGCCAAGCCGGAGCTGGTGCTGCAGAGCACCCACCTGGGCAAGGTACGGCAACGTTTGTCCAACACAGCAGCAGCGCAATGCAGCGCAGGGCTTGGTTTGTATCTGGGTTGTGCAGGTGCATGGATCTTTTGTTCTGTTTCTTCCACTGTTCAGGACTCTACCCGTGGTGCTGTGTGCAGATGTTGTTGATGCTGCACATCACTTGATGGCTGGGCTGTCAATTGGGCTGAAAACATGGCAAGGCAAATGTATTTTCCGGGCTCTTGTGTGCACAGCGGGGTTGGAACCCGCGCCTGAACGACTAGTCGGCCCCCATTGTGACTTGCATTGTCAGCTGCGGTGGTCCTTCACTTGCTCGACTGCCTCTTGTTGTGGTCACCTGCCGCTGCGCGTGCTTTCCTGCAGGACACCATGTACCACAGCTTCTTCCAGCACCTGCTGCTGAGGCTGCCGTCCCGCCTGGCCGACCATGTGGTCGGCCTGCTGGGGCAGTTTGCAACAGGTGGGTGAAAGCCTCGCTGCCTCTGATGTGCAGGCTGCAGCGGCGGCGCTGCACGGTTGGGCTGTCGCTCTCAATCTTCTCCGTGTCTCACTGCATCACCTGCTTATGTGTGTTGTTGGCTGCGTCACAAGCGGACACTTGCGCAAGCCCCACTCTGAGGGTGTGCGCGCATTGTGCACTGTGTTGGGCACGACTGGCATCGTCTGATTATCTTTTATTCCTGCTGCTGTTGTTGTCTCTTGCGTTGTGATGTGCAGAGCGTGCGCTGCCGACCGTTGCGCTGGAGGCCAGCAGCATGTTCAGGTCGGCCAGCATTGCGCGGCCGGCTGCAGCTGTGGAGCTCATTCTGAAGCCGCTGGTGGCACGGATACGCGCACAGCTGCCAGAGACGGGTGCGGCCAGCTACAGTTTGTTGCTGCCTCCAGGCTGTGGTTCTGCTGCTGCTGTTTACTGCTTGCTGTGTGAACTGCATGCGAATTGATGTCGTGGCACAGCGCATGTGCGAAACTGTCCTGTATCCTACAGGCATGCTCGTCTGTTGCGCAACGTCCTACAATGTGATTGCTGAGTCAGGCTGAGTCGCACTGTTGTCCCGGCGCTGCCGCCACCACGCGCCCTGTTCCGCTTCACGTGGCCGGCCGCAGGCTCCCGCAGCCTGTCTCGCGCCACGGAGGACAGCCTGACGTGGTCGCTGGTGCTGCTGGGCAGCAGCGTGGGTGGGCTGCCGCCGGACGTGCTCGCGCCGCTGGTGCCCCGCCTGGAGGCGCTGGTGGACGACGCGCTCAGGGTGAGCCGTCACTGGCACAGCAAGCCGCTGCGCCTCGGTTCGTACTGCCTAAGCGTGCTTCGCGATGCCATTCGACGAGCTGGCCCGGCAGAGCTGCGGCTGCTGGTGCAGATGGGAGCAGCACGTGTTTGTTAGTTGCTACTGCATCCAGGTTGCCTGCCTGTCGGCTTGGCAGAGCTCTCCTGTGGCTCTCTTGTGCTGACCCACTGCTGCTGCACCGCTGCGCTGGCCACCCCCACCTTCCTGTGCCGCGCTGCAGCTGCCTTCGCGCGTCGCACACAACTGGGCCAGCATGGTGCTGTCCTCGCTGCTGGGCGTGCTGAGCTGCTGGTGCGTGCCAGACAGAGCCTGGCCGCAGCAGGGCGGCTTGCTGCTGCCAAACGGCCTGCAGCTGTGGGTGGACCGGCAGGGCGTGGGCTGGAGCCCTCCCAGGTGAGTGGCGCAGGGTGGAATGCCAGGCGGGTGGGAGTCCCAGGATTGAGCGGCGCTGGCAGCTGGGTGGATGCAGCGCTCCGCGTTGCACTGGATGTGATGGCTGCTGTTGAGCCGTCTGCGCTGCATGTGGCTCCTGGGAACGCTTCCGCGTGCGGCACGCCTGGGCTGTCCTTGCTGCCTGTCGCCGTGCGCAGGGCGCTGTGTCTCCTTCCAGCTGTGACTGCTGCTGCCCGTCTGCTGCCATGCATCGCGCCAGGTGGGCGCTGCCGTCGGAGGAGCATGCAGCCACCGCAGCCCGCCTGGCTGAGAAGTACCTGGAGGAAGGCGCACAGCAGCTGACGCAGCTCTGCATCAGCAGCAGGAGCGCTGGCGCCGGGCCTGCGGTAGCTGCAGCCACGTCAGATGCAGCAGCAGCAGCAGCAGCAGCAGCAGCCGCCGGTGGCAGCGCACCTGATCAGGCTGGCTCGGTTGCATTCAAGACGCAGTGCAGGGGGCTGCTCGCGTCCATGGCTGCCGTGGTGATCGGCCTGATGAGCCGGCTGCGCGACTTTGAGGGGTTCGTGGCACCCTCGGCAGCAGATGAGGCGGCAGCAGCTGCAGCGGCAGCAGCAGCAGCAGCCACAGGCAGCACAGACGATGCTGAGCTGGCTGCTGCTGCAGCAGGGCTGCTGCAGGTTGTGGGCGGCTGCGCGGCTCCGATCGGTCGGCCGGGCGTGCGCAACCGCGTTGCTGCTGCACTGACTGTGGCGATACGGCACCTCCGGGGAGGGGACCGGGAGCTGTTGGAGCAAGCCAGCTACACCTCGCTGCTGCTGATGTCGCCTGGCATGCTGGAACAGGCGGTGGGCGGGCAGGGCCGGGCGGGTGGCAAGGATGACGGTGCAATCACCGACGAACCTTCCGCAGCGACGGCGTACCTGCTGGCGTGGGGCAGCAGCAGCAGCAGCAGCAGCGAGGATGCAGCGGCTGGGGTAACGGGTGATGATGCAGCAGATGGAGCCGCAGACGGCTTTGTGGGGCAGCTGATGAGGGAGGAGGCTCGCGTGCATCGGGAGGCAGCGTCAGCACGCGCCGCAGCAGCAGCGGGCACCGAGGACGAGGCCGCAGAGCACAGCAGCAGGCCGGCTGCAGGCAGCTGGGGCAGCGACTGGCGCTGGCGGCGCCGCACCTCCCCCATGACGGTGATGGACCGCCTGCGGCGCATGCTGCTGTGGAGGTGCGCGCAGGCGGCTGCCAAGGCCGCGCCGCCGGCCCTGCCGGGCTGCGAGCCCGTGTCACCCGGTGAAGCTGCCGCTGGCTCTGCCACGCCCGCCGGCGCGGTGCGGCTGCAGCAGCTGCCGCAGGAGTACGTGGCGCTGTTCCAGGAGCTGCTGGTGCTGTCCATGCAGCCCAACGCGGGCGTGCGGGGGTCTGCGGTGCCGACCCTGCTCGCGTGCGTGAAGCGCTTCCCGTGCCTGGTCGAGCTGCTCGTGCCTGAGGTGCTGGCCGCGCTGGCGGGCGTGCCTGGGCCGGTGCTCGGGTGCGCTGCTGGCAAGGCAGCAGGCCTTGGAGGGTCATCACTGCCTGCAGCAGCAGCAGCAGCAGGGACAGGCGGCGGCACTGGCGCAAGCGGGCAGGCGGTGCAACTGCCGCAGCAGGAGGTGCTGGAGAGGTTCTACAGTGTGGTGCTGCTGGATGCCATGAAGCACCAGCAGGTGGATGCGTCAGCAGCAGCAGCAGCAGCAGCAGCTGGTGGCAGTGAGGATGCAGCAGCAGCAGGCGGCGGTGGCGCGCAGCCGGCAGCAGCAGCGGCGGCAGCCATGCTGGCAGCAGCAGCGAAGGCAGCCACAGCTCCTGCTGGCGGTGGTGCGAGCGCTGCTGGCGGCGGCGATGACAGCGCAGCCGCCGCAGCCAAAGCCGCCGCTGCTGCTGCGCTTGCAGCTGCAGGTGCTGGCCGCAGCAGCGTGGCGCAGGAGAGTGCGAACGACGGCCGGGTCGCTGGCGCATGCACTGTGCTGACTGGCTGCCTGGATGCCTGGCGCGTCATCTTCAGGGACGGCCCGGCCTTCAGGGGCTTCCTGTATGCGCTGATGGCGTCACGCTGCCACACCAGCAACACGTGCCTGAAGAGCATCCAGATGCTGATGATGCAGGTGGGCGCAGACCGCAGGCCACAGCAGGATGAGCGCGCCAGCTGCCTGCAGGGTGATCCGTTGGCTGGTCTGACGATCAGCGCAGCATCAGGGATGTGACGATTGATCTCTCTGCTGCTTCAATGCTGCTTTACATCTGCTGGGGAGAGCAGCCAAGGTCTGTTGATCAGCTGCAGGGCTCATTCCGGGCTCGGGATGCTGCTGCCACACGCCTTTTGTGCTGCCGCTGCTGCGCTCCTCATCACTGCTGCCGCTGCCGCTGCTGCTGCTGCTGCTGCCAGGTCATCTCCCGCTTCAAGCTGCCTCCGCTGCTGGCCGTTGATGGGCCGGAGTTTGGCCAGCTGCAGGCGTCACTCATGGCCCTGGCCGACCCAGGTGCGCGGCCGTCCAGGGTCGTGAATGTCTGTTTCAGGTGCAAGGCAGGGTCCAGGGTTCAGGGTCAGACCTAGGTGCAAGGCCGGGTCCAGGGTTGTGGCCTGCCCATCCTGCTGCTGCCCCTCACTCACAGCCTGCTTTCCTGCTTGGTCTGCTGCAGCGGCAGACTCACCAGCAGCACTCACTGTTTTGCAGCAGCACCGGGTGTATGCTGTCGCCAGTATGAATCTTATACAATGCGCTATCGTCAGTGTAGCCATCCACAGCTTGGTTGGCACAGTGGGTCCCTCAACAGGCTGCCAGGTTGGGTGGACGGAGTGTGAGGCCACACAGAACGCGCAGCCCTGGCGGATGGATGAGGAAGGAGTTCTCCATGCATACTCCTGCCACCCATGTTCCTGCACGCCACCCCTCCAGCCCCCAGCCCCTCACGCACGTCCGCCACCCAGCACCACATACCCACACACGCGCGCCATGCCGCATGCTGCCAGGTGCGCGGGTGACGTGGCGGTACTCGCTGCTGTCCAACATGGTCATCATGTTTGCGGCGCCGCCGGCTGCGGCCGCCTCGTCGGTGCCGCTGCTGCGGCACTGCCTGGCGCTGCTGCGCAGCGACATGCTGCTGCTGCGCCAGGTCGGCGGCAGCGGGCTGTGGCTGCTGATGGCGCAGATGGCGGCGGGGCGCGCCGCAGGCAACCCCGCGCTGCTGGCTGAGCTCAAGCAGGTGAGGCTGCACTGGGTGTGGGGAGGCCAGGCTGAGGGCATGCATTTGAGGTGGTAAGTTGCCTGGCTGTGCAGGCAGAGCTGAAGCAGCTTGGTTAGGAGTCTGCATAGCTAGGGCAGGTGTACGATGGGCATGTCGAGGACGGTCTGTCCTGCCTTAGGTGAACAGCCTGTGGGGCGGAAAATATTATGCGTGACTTGCTGGTGCTGCATGCAAATGTGCGTCAGCGCAGACAGCATCACTACTTGCTGCCGGCGGCGTCAGCAGCACCTGGCATCGGCAAGCATCCTGCTCATGCAGCTGGTGCTGCTGGGTGATGCCACTCCCATCCTCAGCAAACATAAGCGTTGTCTCTGGCTGCTTTGCCCTCTTGATGCTTCGTCTCCCAGTGCCTCAGTTGCAGCTGCTATCTTCCAGCTATATCAGGCTGGCTCGACTGCCCTCGCTATGTCTTGTATCGACAAGAATTGTTGTCCCTGATCAGTCCACTGTGCAGGCTCTGTCAGCGCCCGGCCTGGACGAGCAGCTGCTATCATCTGTATGCCCCTTATCAAATCTGCATATAACCATGTATCTTTATCAAGTTTATTATCGGGTGTTGTCAAGTGCAGTGGTCCCTGATCTGTCCTGCAGGCTCTGTCGGCGCCGGGCCTGGGCGAGCAGCTGATGAGGCTGCTGGTGCTGGACCATGCCAAGCTGGACGCGGCAGAGGCGGCCAAGGGCGGCGCGCGGCAGCGGCGGCGGCCTGGGCGGCACAAGCGGCATGCTGTCGGGCCTGCTGGGCATGACGGCCGAGGAGGTGCTGGCTGCCATGGTGGCCGCGGCGGTCGAAAAGTGCGTCGTTGGCGCGAGCGTGGCTGCTGCCTGCGGTTTGCCAAGCCATGATGGTGCAGCGGCAGGTGCTGCTGCGTAAGCTTTTCATATTTGTAGTTTTGTTGCAACAAGCGTCCGCACAGGAGGCGCCATGCCACCTCGTCATCAAGCCAGCTATTTCAATCGTGGCTCTGTGTGTGCTGTTGCACTGTTGCATCCCCCGCCACTGTTCAAGCAGCAGGTCGAGGCTCGCCCTCATCGCACACCAGTCGTTGCACCCCTGCTGGCGCTGACGCACCCGCCGCCGTGTGCTGCGCCCGCCTGCTGCTGCAGGTGCGACCGCTGGCCAGCCGAGGGAGGCCGCCCGACCGCCACCACGGACGGCCTGTTTGAGGTGGCGCACGCACGCCTGGTGCGCCTGATGGCGCTGCTGTGCCCCGCAGAGCTCTCCGCGGCGCTGCGGGAGCCGCTGGCCAGCCGCCTGGCCGCGTACCCGACACCCAGCGGGCCCCAGGAGAAGGCCGAGGTCGCAGCAGCGGCTGAGACGCTCGCAGGGCTGCTGGCCGCGGCAGCGCCCGCTGCCGCTGCTGCTTCTGGCGGGGGTGGTGCTGGTGGTGGTGGTGCTGGCTGGGCTGCGTCGCTGCTGCGGGAGGCGCTTGCCGGCTCGAGTCTGGAGATGTCGGACGCCTGGAGTGCTGCCTTGTGGTGAGCTGCTGCTGCTGCTGCTGCTGCTGCTGCTGCTGCTTTATACAACAATGGTTGGCTTGCAGTCGCTCAAGTGTCGGCCTGCGGGGCTGATGGTGTGGTTGTGGTGACGGTCTGCGGTTGCTATGCAGCAAGCAACAGCACATCCTGCTGTGCTGCCTTTGTCGCAGCAGGTCCTGTGTGCACGCGTCACGCGGCCAACCAAGGAGGCCCTTGCAGCGCCTGTCCACTGAGCATGCCTTGGACCCACAGCTGACGTTCACCTGCCGCTTTGTCTGCTGCGCGGTGTCGGTGCAGGTACATTCTGGACCACCTGATACCAGCTGTGATGGAGCAGCAGCAGCAGCAGCAGGGCAGCAGCGGCAGCGGCAACAGCAGCAATGGCGGGGCAGTCGTTGTCCAGGACGCTATGGAGGAAGAGGGCGTTGAGACCCTTGATGCATCCGGTGGCTCTGCCGCGTCACCTGCTGCTGTCATGTTGCAGCAGGTCGTGTCAGCTGTCATGTCAGCCGTGCAAGGGTCGGCAGCAGCATCTGGTGCAGGTGATGCAGCAGCAGCCGGTGCAGCTGTTACAGGGGTGCAGGGTTCTGGTGCTTCCGCGCCAGGGGCTCTGCCGAGCGACCTGAAACGCCTCAAGTATCTGATCCACTGCCTGCCCGCGATCAGGAGGCAGGGCACTCTTGGCAATGCCTATGCCAGCAGCATCCTGGCACCACCAACAGCAAGCAACCTGGAGCCTGATGCAGCTACAGCGCATGGCAGGAGCCAGGCGGCCGTGGCAGCAGCAGCAGCAGCAGCAGCAGCGCAGGTCAGGACGGCGCCTGGCCTGATCGAGGCGGTGCCAGCAGCAGTGGCGGCAGCAGGTGCAGGGGCTGGGGCTCAGCGGCGGCTGCCCAAGCCCTGCAGGGTGTTCCTTGCAGCCCTGATGCAGGAAGTCAGCAGCCTTGTTGAGGTGGAGCAGCCGACGGCAATCAGGGAGTGCCTCGGCTCCCTGCTGGGCGATCTTGCAGGGCTGTTTGCAGCACCAGCAGCACTCATGCTGCCCGCTACAGCAGCTGTAGATGCTGGTGGTGGTGCACGAGGCGATCGTGGCAGCGGCGGGGGCGCTGCCAGTGGCTGCAGCAGCCCAGTTGAGATTGAGGTGCCGGCGGCAGCTGCTGGACAGGAGGGTGGTGGCGAGGTGCTGCTGCTGGACAGCAGTGGGTCAGGGCTCAGGGCGCAGGCTGCGCTGCTGCTGCAGCAGGCTGTGCAGCGCTTTGCGGTGCACGCGGCTCAGCTGGAGCTGTTGAAGAACAGCGGTGCTGGCGGCGGCGGCGGCGGCGGCGGCGGCAACTTTGTTGCCAGCGGCAGCAGCGACAACCTGCAGCAGCAGCGTGCGAGCGACAACAGCGATGACGCGGTCATGGTGGACGCTGCTGATGCGGCAGCTGGCGGGAGCGGCGGTGCAGCGGCTCAGCAGCAGCGCGGCAGCAGCAGCGGCAATGGCAGCACGCCGGGGGCCCTGGCAAGCGCTGACGGATTGGCGCAGTCGCTGACGCACTGCGGCGTGGGCCTGCAGATGCTGATCGCTGCCATTGAGAGCGGCGAGACGGGCTCGCTGCGGCCGCTGCTTGCGGCCATGCTGCCCGGCGTGCTGCAGCTGCAGGAGCTGTCCGGCCCCGGCCTGCAGCAGCTGTCGGGCGAAGCCAAGGCCGCGTTCGTGCTGTACAAGTACGTGCCGTTTGACGGGCTGCACGTGGGGGGCGTGGCGGGGGCGGTCCTGGGCGCGGGCGGCAGCGAGGCGTGGAGCAGCAGGGCTGCCGCGATGGTGTTCCTGCAGGTCTTCTGGTTCAGGCACTGCTACCAGCTGGCCGCGACTGACATGGAGCAGCTGCAGGTGAGGCTGCGCGTGCGCGTCTGCGTCTTTGGCGTCAAGGTGCAGCAGTACCTCGTCACAAGCTGCTGCAATGAGAGTGCTCTGGTGCGGGATGCGCTCGTCCGGTTGGCTGTTGGCTGGTGGGCTGATGTAGGTTGGTGTGGGTGATGGTCAAACCAGCGCAGCAGTGAGGTGCGTGATGTGCTCTGCTGAAGGCCACCCCTCGTAGCGCGCCGTGGTGTACACACCTGCCAGCAAGGTCGTACAATGTTGACCTGTGGGCCTGTACCGTTGCTGCTGCTGCTGCCGCTGCTGCTGCTGCCGCTGCTGCTGCAGGCCTTTGTGGTGGGCCGGCTGCAGGACAGCAAGGTGGAGGTGCGTGGCCTGGCGGCAGCGACGCTGTCGGGCATCATCAAGGCCCTGCCGGCACACGAGATGGACGCGCTGCGCCACACGATGCTGGCCAGCGTGCGCCGCCTGTTTGCCACGCCCTCAGCGACGCGCCGCAAGCGCAGCAGCACGCCAGCCAGCAGGCCCTCAGACAGCGGCGTGCCAGCCGTGGCGGCGGCAGCAGCAGCGGCGGAGGTGTCGCTGGATGCGGCAGGTGCGGCGGCGTTTGCGCAGCAGCAGGGCGCCGTGTTCCTGGCCGAGGCGCAGGCCGTGGTGCAGGGCCTGAAGGCCTTTGTGCTGAGCAGCCCGTACGACGTGCCCGCCTGGATGCCGGAGGTGCTCATGGCGCTGGTGGCCGCCGCCAACAGCAGGAACCCGCTGGTGAGAACAGTTGTGCCGTTGACGCGACTGCCAGATGGGTGGACCTGCTTGTGTTTGTTAAAGATCAAAAGGGTGCCGAGCTTTCGAGGCAGGCATGCATGTATGGGCGTCAGCGTGGCAGCCATCCTGGCAGCAGCATGCAGTTTGGTTGCGCGGAGGCAGTCCTGCTCAGGGCGGGGTGAGCGGTGCACAACCTGCCGCTGTGTTGCGCGCAATGTGCACAGCCGGCTGCCAGTCCAACATCATTCTCGCTACCTGGCACTCAACTCCTGCCGCTGCTGCCGCTGCCGCTGCCGCTGCTGCTGCCTGGTGTGTGTGCCGCGCTCGTGCCTGCAGGTGCGCCGCGATGCCAGCAAGAGCCTGTCGGAGTTCAAGCGCACACACGAGGAGGATGCACTGGAGCAGCTGCGGGGCATGCTCGGCGAGGAGCAGTGGGAGGCCATGACGCAGGTCACCAGCAGCGCCAGCTACTTTGTGTGACACCAGGCAGCGCTGCGGTGTGAACTTCGCACATTCGTGCTTGAGGCCTACACGGCATGGCTGAGTGTGCAAATCTGGATTGTGTGTGTAAACAGAACCAGGTGCGGAGTAAAACCTGTGGCTGTAATATGTGGTAGGACGGGCCATGCAGCTCGGTAGGGCGGGCCATGCAGGTCAATATATGTTGTTCTTGTTGTGTTTGCTCTGGGCGCTTTTATCCGGGTCAATTGTTGCTGCCTGCAAGGGCAGGGGGTACGTTGGTGTTTGCAAGCCTGTTGGATGTTGATGACAATGCACATGCATTTACTTCTCATGTTTGCGTCTGCTGCCAGCGGTCGTGCAAAATTTGCTCGAGGAACAGTTGTGTGCCGCACACTTAAGTTCAGCGCTGCAGATGTGTGCAGCCTGAGCAATCAGCCAGTTGCCATGGCCTCTAGATAATGAGATACGCTTATTGTTTTGTTGACTTACGTGAATTCATGTTGCCGATGCCCGATGGTCATTCAAGACACTCTGTTGTTTGCAGTGACGACCTTGGCGTCCATTGTGTGCCGTTCTGGTCAGGGACGAGTAACAAGCTCTATGGGTCACAGCTACTAAGAGCTTGGCGTGGCACCACCAGCAGGCATCACGAGTGCCACACGCTGCATTGCTTGTTCTGCGTCACTGTGGGTAGTAATTTGTTCTGTTGTGTTCAGTATACAGGTATCCTTCGTCCTGTATCCTTCGTAGCAAAGCATGGCCTCCTAAAACCACCGGTAACCTGATAGGACGTATATTTGAGGACTTCTTCGACTGCAACGGTGAGCATTCACATCGCTTACAAAGTGCATGTCTTGCATGCGCGACTACTGGTAGGAGCAGCAACCTCGGAGGCTGCGCCGCAGGTTTGCCCCCTGTTTCACCGCGTTTTCCCCCACTGCCAGCTGGATTTTTACCTAGAACTCACCGGGTACTTCCGGCTGGGGAAACGCGGTAAAACAGGGGAATGTTGTAGCTTTTTCACGGCGCCGTGCAGGTGGTTTCTATTTGACTCCTGCAGTCAGCCCGCCGAAATGCTTGAAAACGCTTGCAAGGGGTTTATGCTCAATAGTGATAGGTATTAACTTGCAATCGGCAGCCAACGCGCCTTTCTGTTCATGGGTGTCGTGATGAAGCATATGCGAATGCGCATTCGCCTGCAGCACGACAAACGCCGCACCTGTCTGCCGCGAAACAGCAACGCACACATCTTACACTTAATTAACACCTTATAGTTTTTGATGTGGACTTTAGCATTGCCAGCCATGTACAGTCGTTGCTTGAACAACAGCAACGGCAACATGCTGCTGCTGCTGCTGCTGCTGCTGCTGCTGCTGCTGCTGCTGCTGCTGCTGCTGCTGCTGCTGCTGCTGCTGCTGCTGCTGCGCTGCTGCTGCTGCTGCTGCTGCTGCTGCTGCAGACAGCAGTGATTTTCAGGATTTCGCCCCAGGCTTGTATTTGAACCCACGATACCTATACATATGTAGCTATTGATGATGCGTTGGGGCTGGGTAGCTGGGGCAAAAAAGCCCTGCATAGTGTGTAATCAGCAGAGGTCTTGCAGCCAGCAGTGTCAACTTGTTTGAGTGACACATGTACAGTACTGTCAACTTCATTGAGTGACACATGTACATTGCTGCTGCTGCCCATGAGCAGCTGTGATGCCAGGCTGTTCGTGCAAGCTATGCTCTACATATTGTGGTGCATTTCTGGAAGTGTAGCCGACTGGCCCAGGAACCTGGTGTAAGTGCATGGACCGAGGATTAGACCACTGGGGTTGTGTGCATACGTAAGGTGCTCACCAGAATAAGTCCTGCTGCTTTTGCTGCTGCTGCTGAACTGCTCTTACAGAAGGGCTCAAGCCATGAAACAAAGGCCATGTATAGATATGCAGCCTGCACCTGTTCCTTGCGGCAACGATCGATGGCATGCTGCTCAGCCAACAGCACACATTGTCAACATGGCATGTACACACCCTGCAAATTGTCCCATTGTCACACCCTGCACACATCTGACAATTTCCTCTTACAGGAAATGTTGGTGATACTATACAAAGCCCCTGAAATAGATTTGGCATGCATGTCCTTAGCACATCATCGTCATCATCATGATACCCATTCCAGCCATAGCATCAGCGCCATCGGCCCCGCCACAGTTGTGCTGTGCTGCTGACTAGCACAGCACATGCGGCTTTCTCTAAGGTGCAGCCACACATGCACAGTGCATGGCATCCTTCTAGTAGGGCACCCTTGGGCACCCATCGGTGATGATAAAGGCGGTGAGGTACACCATGTGACAAACAGTGAACCCCCGAACCTGTGACGTGAACGACATGGCAGCTGCTACACCCTCTCTCCATACAAGGTAACTGTTTTTTGCTGGTTTTCTTTCTGAAGGCTTGGGATGTGCGCGATACTTGCAAACATTCTGGAGCAGTGCTCCCTCCTCCTTCCATCCCAATAGGACAGGGCGCTGTGTCACAGGGTGTACAAGAGGCACGGGGCCAATGGCATTGATGCTATGGCTTGAATGATTCATATGGTGATGACAACCCTCATGCAATAAGAAGTGCAGGTTTGGGCCGCCGTGAATGGGTAATAGGTTCGGGCTGCTGCTGCTGCTGCTGCTGCTGCTGCTGCTTGTTGGTGTGGCAGCTGCTTTTCAGCCATGTATGCCGTCACTGTATGTGCTTAGCACCGTCGCTTGTATGCACTGGTCATCACTAGTAGTATTGCTGGTGTGGCTGTTGGTGTGGCAGCTGCACTGGACATCACCAGCATGCTGCGCAGTACACTGCGCATACGTACTGCTGGCGTGGCTGGGCACTGCAGGATGGCAGCAGCCCTGCATGCTGCTGCTGCTGGGCGTGGGTTGCCGCTTGTAACTGTAACACACCCCAGCAGCGACGGAGTACAGGTTTTTTCTTATAGAGAACACAATGAGTGGCAATTTGCAGTTTGTGGGCTTGTTGTGCGAGAAGTCCCGTTCACTCCCCTTAACTCCTGTCACACCCCTTGTAGCGGAGGGGTAAACGGTGGAAGTTAGTGATTCTGCTTGCACAGCTGTGTTGTACGTGGTCTAAAGGGGCCAAATCAACATAGTGGAAAAATAAACTTCTGCTAACTCCCCACTTCCATAATTCTGGGCTCTCCCAGTAGATTTTACCTCCTGACTTCCTGCTGAAAGCCTCATTTCAGGAAATCAGGGAAAGTTAGTCATCATCATCATCATCATCATCATCATCATATTACCCATTCAAGCCATAGCATCAGCGCCATCGGCCCCACGCCCCACCGGGGCGGAAAGAGGAGGGAGCACTGCTCCAGAATGTTTGCATGCATTGCGCACATCCCAAGACTTGACAAGAAAAGCAGCAATAGTCGGTGACACCATCCGACATCTTCCAGAACTGCCCCAAATATCATCAGATACAAAACGCAACACCTTGATTGACGAATCAACCATGGACAAAACGCTGCGCAACTTTTCAGCGCAACCAGGCAGGGATCTGATCTCAGCAAACATACTATCCCTCTGAGCAGAAGTAGCAGGGCAATCAAACATGAAGTGTGACAAAGACTCAACTTCTGCACCACAACAAGGACATCCTGAAGTGGAGTTGGCTCTGCGACCCCCAAACTGACTAGTACGCTCGTGTACACACAGACAACCCATACGAACACGCAAAAGCAATTCAATACCACGTGGAATTGCCACTGAACGCAAGTTTGGCCTAGGCCTCCTGAAACCAATAGCATCAACATGAGTGGGATGCACATGAGCCAGGGAAAGTTAGTGACACAAGCCAGGAAGTTAGTAGTTGCCAAGCCACTAGTGTTATATGACATCATTTCCAGGGCACAGGCTGCTCTCACCACCGGCTGAATTGACGGCAAGTGCCCATGCGCAAAGCATGCGACGCAGTGGCACCGTGAAGACATTGCTGCTGATTATAATAATAATTGGCTGTACTTGAAGATGGACATCCATCACCACCATCATCGTCATCATGTTACCAATCCAGTTGTAGCCATCAGCATGTACATGTTACAACTCCCCCAATCCGTGGCTGTTTGCACTGACTTCCTGCTTTTGCCTTGCCACTAAATCCCACTAGCTCCCAACTTCCCCGGTTTCAACCCTGCCCACTGAAATAAACTCCCAACTTCCGCTGATTCAAATATTTCCCACCCTTTTTGCAATATGTTGGAAGTTAGTGGAAGCTTAGCACATAGACATCCCTCTGAGGCATGTAGAGCATTTCTGTCGTTTTACATTCACTAACTTCCATCATCTACCCCTCTGCTACAAGGGGTGTGACAGGATCAAAGGGGAGTCAGAGCATCCTTTTGTGCGACATGCTGCGAAACCCATGCACCGACTAGAAGCACGGCATCCACACGAAATCACACTACAGTACTGTACAAACGTACAACAACGTCATCTGTGGCGCGCAGCTGGTTCTGTGCCGGCAGTAACGTGCTGGCCGTTTCTGCCACGCTAGAAACCGCAAGCCACACATGCATCCATGGCTGCGTGCAAGCTCCGCTAACGTGTGTTACACAAAGCGCATGTAATAGATGTGCAACTACTAGTATACTGGTAGGAGATGTGCGACTACCAGTATACTGGTAGGAGCAGCAACCTCCGAGGCTGCGCCGCATGTGCCGTGCAGGTGGTTGCTGTTTGACTCCTGCAGGCAGCCCGCCGTGATGCTTGTAAACGCTTGCGAGGAGTTTCTGCTCATTAGTAATAGGTATTATCCTGCATTCCGCAGCCAAGGCGTCGCCCTGCTCATGGGTGTCGTACTGAAGCACTCGCCTGCAGCACGACAAAGCGCCGCAGCTGTTGACTGCAGCACATATATCGTACACTTGATTACTTACTAAGTGTATTAAATTTAGACTTTGGCATTGCCAGCGATGCACAGTCGTTCCTTGATCAACAGCAACGGTGGCATGCTGCTGCTGTTGCTCAGCAGTACTAGTGCTGCTGCTGCTGCTGCTGCTGCTGCTGCTGCTGCTGCTGCTGCTGCTGCTGCTGCTGCTGCTGCTGCTGCTGCTGCTGCTGCTGCTGCTGCTGCTGCTGCTGCTGCTGCTGCTGCTGCTGCTGCTGCTGCTGCTGCTGCTGCTGCTGCTGCTGCTGCTGCTGCTGCTGCTGCTGCTGCTGCTGCTGCTGCTGCTGCTGCTGCTGCTGCTGCTGCTGCTGCTGCTGCTGCTGCTGCTGCTGCTGCTGCTGCTGCTGCTGCTGCTGCAGACAGCAGTGATGTTCGGGATTTGTCACCAGCTTGGTGTCGAACCCACAGTGCCTAAGTTGTAGCAAGCCGTGATGATATGTTGGGCCCCCCTTTTGCGGCAAAGAAGCCCTGCATAGTGTGTGATCAGCAGAGGTGCTGCCGCCAGCAGTGTCAGCTTAAGTGACACAGTGTTGGTGCTGCCCACGAGCAGCTGCGCTGCCAGGCTGGTCGGTCAAGCCATGCTGTACATACACATAGGAGCCGTTAAATCCGTTCTTTTACATACTGTGGTGCATATCTGGAAGTGTAGTGGGCTGGCCCAGGAACCTGGTGTAAGTGCATGGACCAAGGGTTGACGACTAGGGTTGTGTGCATACGTAAGGTGCTCACTGGAACTAGTCACTAGTCCCTGCAACTCATGTTCTCACTTTGGCGTGTGACCAGCTGGGTGAAGTCATGCCAACAGAAGCAACTGGCAGAGTGAGCTCAGCTGCGGTACACCACGCATGGCTGGCTTAATGAGGCTGTCACACAGCCACTGCCTGCTGGTCTTTGAGTCTCACTCACACCCTATGCAGCCTTTCTCTGACCATGCCCCCAGCCGCCAACCAAGGCATGCTGGCAGCATCCTCTGCATGTTGTCTTTGAACGTTGTAACTAGAGTGAACTTGGCTAAGAGACAGGTACAACGGCATTGCTTTGGTTCTTCTTTCGGCACTCGATATGCATCACAGCTCGAAGGTAATCATGGCGTCTTCATGCTTGGGAGATGAGGCAGTGATGAGGAAGTACTACACAGGGGTGTGCACTTGTTGACACTTCTGCCCTGCAATTCTCTGCGCTACAGGTATGTTTGGATGTTTGAGGCCTTGCTGCAGGAATCCGTGCCTGCATGGCAGCCCACCCGAAGTACCAGGAGAATTTGGGCGGGGGTCTCCTGGTGTCGCATTGCTTGTGGTAAGCAGCTGTGCATTTACCTGGAGCCCAGGTGCCGTTTAGAAACTCGTTCTATTACACAGTGAGGAGGTAGGCCTTGCTTGGCCAAGTGCACCATGGTGCAGAGCATGAGCCAGTCAGCCACTGCAGCAGCCAGCTGCAACCCCGACTGCTGCTGGTGCTGCTGACCTTCCTGTTTCACCAACCGCGCCTCACAAAATAGGTTGCTGGTGACCACAGGGCCGTCACCAAACCTTGGTACAATTCACAAAAAAATCTTGATGTACAGTAGCGTCCAGCAGTATGACCAGCGAACGTGGCATGATTGGTAGACGCGATAAATCCCACAAGACATCAACACAACGAGATGCAGTCAAAACACTCCTTGTCAATGCCCGTCCCAGGGCACGTCGTCGTATCAAAAATGCACCATAGTGTGTCAAGGAGCTCTGCCATGTGTGTGTGCCTGGCTGTGGCACAGCAGCCATGAACCGTGACACAACCGTGACGGGTCAGCGGGCGCGCACTTGTTTCAGTGCATACAGAAAACCACCCCTCTAGTCCGAGTCCACCACCTCTGCTGTGCACCACCCCTGCTGATGACAATTTTGCATGCATGTTGGTCCTCAGCCTCCATCATGGAGGTATGGCGGCCATAGACATCACCACCACCCCCACCCCCACCTCCAGCAGCAGCAGCAGCAGCAGCAGCAGCAGCAGCAGCAGCAGCAGCAGCAGATGCAGCATGCTGCTGCTTACCGCGTGTAAGACTATCACCGCGTCAGCGCCTCATCGGGGGCGACCACTAGTAGGGCAGCAGAGGCTGCCGGCAGTCCAATGTTGTAGCTGCAAGGCTTGCCGGCTGACAGCTGCGGCCGGACAATCGCCTGCTCCACCTGCCCTTGCAGCTTCCCCTCAAGGCCAGCATTATCGTACGTCTGGCCCATCCAACTGATCCCGCCCTTGCTGAAGATGCCTTTGCTGCCAGGGAGCATGCGCGACAGTGTTGCTTTGTTTGAGCAGAACTTGGCATCGACGCGCACGTCAATGTTGCAGGGCTTGTCAACGTCCTTGTTGATAAGGGCGATGCGCACGTCACCGCCGTCTGCCTTGAGAGCGTACACCTGCACGTAAAAGAGAGCCAAGCAGGCAGCAGAAGGCGTGGCATTATCTGAGAGAGGTGGCGGTGTTTCTGTAAACTGGATGTAGACAGAGCTGCACTACCTTGAGGCTGAGATGGTTGCAGGTAAGCAGAGGTCTTTGCAGGTTGATTAACAATCGCGGTGTTGCTCGCAGGGCCCATCTGCATATGCTGCTCAATGATAGCCTGTTTCATCAGGCCAGCCCCTCACCTTGATGTTTGCGGCGCACTTGTCCCAATGCTCAATGTTTGCTGCGACAAAGCTGGTGTCGACCGCCTTGCCGTATCCGCCAGCAGTGGCTATGGTCCAGAACAGGTACCCGTACCAGGGTGCATGCACGCTGGGGTAGGGGTAGGGCTCCTCACCAGCCTGCAGCAGCAGACGGCAGGGGCAGGTAGTGTGCAGCGAATGCCAGCCAGATGACAGCATTTACGTCCGCTGTTCAGTTCAGCCGACCATCACCTGATACACCAAGACTCGTGCTGCCGGCTATATATTTTGCAAACCCCATTCAAATGGCGGAATGGTGATGGCTTTGCTCACATGCGGAAAGCAGTGCACCGCACATGTCAACGCTCCCTGTGCCCTGCACCACAGGAGCGTCACGGCGTCACATGGCTACACACTGACCTTCAGGATGAAGTTTGTCTGCACTCCCACGCTGGGTGGGTTGTTGCCGGACGGTTCACCGCCCCTGCCCCAGTGCAGGTGGAAGCCAAGCGCCCCAGCGTTGGCAAACGCAAACAGCGCATCGATCGTCCAGTACGTCCCCACCATGGTGTCACTCAGCCCAACGCGACCGCCACCGTACCTGCACAACACACACACACACACACACACACACACACACACACACACACACCACACACACACACACACACACACACACACACACACGCACGGCAACAGCAAAGGGCGTTGAGTGGTGGACTTGGATGCTTGACCAGGTTGCAGGTACAGCTGGTTGCCACTGCTGTGTTGGTTGCGCCGCCTGCTCATAAGCTTTGGTGCAGGCACCAGCTGTTTTTCTGTGTGGCAGCCACAAGTTGCAAGTTACAAGCCCTACGCATCAGAAGTTCTCTTCCGTGCTGAAGTTAGAAAAGGACAAAAACAAGCCTAGTGAGGACCTGATGTATCTGTTGTGATCAGTCATCCCCGTCCTACTACGTATTGCTGTGGCAGCTCATACTTCTGCAACTGCTGCATCTGCGCAGGGCTGGGCGCAACGCGCTGATCAGCAGCTGAAGAGCTGTGCTGCCTGTCCGGGCATGGCACATAGACACTCAAGCTGCAGCAGCACGTGCAGTGGGCGGCTGCATGCTGCAGGTGTTGCTCACATGGAGTTGGTCTCACTGATGCGCACAGGCAGGCCCGCCTTCTTGGCAACGCCAACATAGGCCTTGAACTTGTCAAGTGCAAAGTCTTGCAGCCACTGACTTAGCAGCTCTGGAGCAGAGACGGTCTCATTGTTGATGTAGGGGCTGCCGCAGGCAGCAGCGGAGAGGAGCAGCAGCAGCACGCAGCGCGCAGCAGACGACAACATTCAGCAGGCAGCAACCCAGGCAGCCCATTGGTAGCTTTCTGCAATTTTCAGCTTGTAAATGGAATGTTCTGTGCAAACCATGTCAGCTCACTAGGCAACATCATCTGGATGCTGCAGGCGCTGGGTTGCTGCGTTGCTGTGGACATTGCATGTTGTGGAGGGCTGTTTGGACTGCTGCTGTGGCGCGGATGTATGGCGTTTGATTGCAGACTTCATGTACTGGCGTAGCTGACGTGGCACTCACTAGTAGTGTGTGTTGGCCTCCCACATGTAGCACTTGCCCTGGCCCAGCACCTTGGCAAACCAGCTGGGGTCCTGGGTGTTGACGTTGCCTGCAGAGCAGCGCCAGGAGCAGCAGCAGCGGCAGGATAGTGTGCCACAGGTTCATTGCTTCATATGTGTCAGGCAGCAGGCCAACCGTACCAATACATGCAGCAGCGGTGGACACTGTACTGCATTGCATTTCATGCGTTGCTGCATGCCACAGCACGCATGCTGTTGGGTGCCCTCACGTCTACTTCTGACAAAAACAAGGCCTACTCTCCAGCGAGAAGATGGTTGATCTGGTGTGCAACGACATGATTGCATCAACAATGACTGGACCACCTTGCACCCATCAAAGATCCTGCCACTGGTGAGCAAACTGCTGGCGGCACGCGCACCCCAGCCGGGTCCCGACAGGATGGGCTTGCCGTCTGAACAGGGGTTCAGAGCACTGGCCACCCGGTGGAAATACGTGGCATACGCCTCAAAGCCAGACTGCCATTTGCCCTTCTCGTCGTAACCACCCAGCCCTGTGGGCCAGAACTCCGGCTGCAGGTTGCAAACCCGACATAAGCAAGGATGAGCATGATATGCTTTGTTGCCTCATGGTGTGTGGGGATAGCTGTGCACCATGTGTGCTGCAGTCGCTGCTGACTTGCTGACCTGCTGCTGCTGCTGCTGCTGCTGCTGCAGGCTGCTCTGATGCTCATGTCTCAGTGGTGAGGTGGAGGTGACAGCAAGCTATACCACCACAGTACAAGCTGCCATCAGTCTACCAAGCCTGTCGGCAACTGATATGCTGGATGCTGAAGTGCAGCTGATGCAGTGGATCATACTACTTGTTGATGCTGCTGTGGCAGCTGCTGCCTCTGCCACCTGCTCTGCTGCTTATCATCTGCTCACCTCATTCCCAAGCTCGAAGCCCATGAGGGAATCCCCGAGGTGCAGCTGAGCCTGCTCCATGATGTGGTGGCCCATCTCCGCTGCATTCCTCTGCCACAGCGGTAGGCCAATGATGTACCTGAGTCAGGCAGGCAGCAACAACCTCGCAGTCAATCTCAGCAGCATCTCGTGCGAGCTGCATCTGGTCGTGTTGGTGGTGCGGCGCAGGGCACCAGAGGCAGCAGCTGCTCAACTGCGGCCCACTAGCATCCTAAGCCCGCCTGCACTTCATCGAGCCACTGTTTCCTGCACACCGGATGTGGCTACCTGGCTTGTAGCGTTGGCACATGCCTCATGCACCAAAGGGCGTTGTTAGGCCAAGTGCCATGCACCAGCCCCACCAATGTCTTGGGACAAAACAGCAGCGGCCATAGAGTGCGGCCATAGAGTGCACCACTAGGCCTACGCACCTGCAGTTGATGGCACGCTGCAGCTTGACCAGCGCTGCCCACACCTCAGGCCCTGGCACCTCGGTCATGGCATCCTGGCTGGCCCCTCCAATGCGCAGGACTGGAGAAGGGCCCAGCAGCCTGAAGATCTCCGTCCAGGCTGCCAGGTTCACGCCGCCATAGTCTGTCAGCCGCCGCCACTCGTGTGACGTGGCAAGAAACTGCTCAGGGACCTTGGCTCCAATGCTTGCTGGCGACACAGACGCAATGGCGGTTGGCCAGGTTGCGTTGGGCCCAGCCGGCATCAAGGTTAAGGTTGCCGGGCTGGGTGGCGGCGTGGCAGCCTCTGTGGCAGCAGGCTTGGGTGAGGGTGTGGGTGTGGGTGTGGGTGTATGTGTGCTGGGCTTGCTTGTGGGTGGTGCTTTGCTGCTGGCGCTTGTCTCTGTGCTGGACAGACCTGCAGCATGTTGGATGGGGCACCTGGTGTTTACGTTCAGGCAATGCCGAAGCAACAGGCATTGCGCAATGAGCAGCTGGCAGCTGTGTAGGCTGCCAGCTAGCTGCACCTACGGTAAGTTGCAGCAGCAGCTGCAAGCCATTGCAGCAATGTCGGCTGTGTTGTCAGGAAGAAAGGCGCAGGTTGCCGCACCTCCACAGACACCAGCCATGCAGCGCTGGTTGCTGCCGCAGGGCGACCCTTCCTGCAAAGGCCTGCAGACTGTGCCAGCTGCATTGCTCTGAAGGTCTACGTTCAAGCAGTCTGCATCAATGCCAGAGCAGTCATCTGTATGCAACAGCAGCGTGTGCAGCAGTTAGTATGCCGTATGCCGCATGTACATGGGAACGCAATGGTGCTAAAGAACAGCATCATCAACAAAGAAAATGTGGTATGCTGAGGGCTGATAGGCACATCGCAGTCGCTATGGTGGCGTGACAGCAATAGTCACTGATGCGTCTACCAGCCTGCGTGCACTCACATGAGGCTGGGTTGTAATGCCGCCAGTCAGCTGCTGCTGTGAACTTGGCACCTCCCTGGGATACGAAATATTCGTGACAGTGCTGCTCAGCAGCGTCTGGCAGGTGAATGCAATAGTCATCGCTCAATAGCTCGCCGGGCTGCGAACTCTTGGGCTTGGCCTGGGTCACTGCCACTGCCACCACGATGCCGACCACAAGAAGAGCAGCGCATGCTGCGATCAATATTTTGTGTGCTTTTGTGAGCTTTGAGTGCTTCTTGCTGTCTGAAAGCACGGAGAAGCTGTCCACGGAGTCGCCATCGTGGCAAAGGTGCTGGGTGCGATCGCCCGCGCTGGGGCTGCCCTGTTTCATGTTCAATGTTCTGTGTTGATGTAATGTTGCCTTGCAGCTCTAACCTATAGACTCTACTTGCAGCTTCGCCCTAAATTCGGGGTACCAGAAGCACCCGCCAGAACTCGCGCACTGGCTTGATCGCACGAAAAGAGGAAGCGATTGCTAGCACTGATACTTCAGGTTAAATTCAGAGATTGAAATGTCAACAACATGATGATGAGCGTTGTCTTCAACGATAGACACGGGAAGTGACATGCTCGGCTGGGAGGAGAGCTGTCCTTTCGTACGCCGATGCGGTGCCAACGCACACAATGCATTTCAGGGTTAAACTAAAACAATAAAAACTGGTATCCTAAAGGAAGCCGGCGGTATTCCCTACTCCTGCGGTTCAAACCGAATCAACGACTAGGAAGTGATCCACGTGCAGGGAAGACGGGTGCGAAATAACCCGCTGGAGCGTGCACCACCAGAACGATGCTAAAGATGCATACCAAACACACGTGCCTCTGCACGGCCCTCTTGTAATGCACAACCAGCAGGTAGTATGCTGTATGGTGGCAGCTGCAACTGTTTCACAACGCAACAGCTGCTGGTTTCAATGCTGCTGCTGCTTACCGCAGCTATCTAGTAGCAATACAGGCTACGAATTGTAGACCCACGCTTAAACGCAGCAGCAAGCCGCCCTCAGCCTCATCCAGACGCCACAGATGGTGTTGAGCAAGTGCCAGCCACCATCAAAGGTGAAGGTAGTTCTTAGACATGTGTAGCACTGGATTTGTTACCTTGTGGCATTAGACGACCACACCGTCTGCAAACGCTTAGACAGCGCCGCAACATACTTTCTTTTCTCCAATCTTTTCTTATTGCTGCCAACCCGGCCTGTCATCACACATACCGTAACTGTAACACTGACTCATCCCAGCAACACTGACTAATAGCTGTCATTTCACAGCGTAGTGCCTCGGGCTGACACACTTCCTAGCAGGCATGCACACAGCAGCTGCAATACCTAATCACCCTGAAGATCGCAACATACTGCATCTGTGCAAACTGTAACATCTGCTCAGTGCTAGCGCTGTGTGTAGCCTAGCTCTCTCCCCCCTCCCCAAGGGAAGACCGAGGCACAAGCAAGACATGACACTCAAACAAGCATGGCAAAGCACAGCTGATGTATAGTAAAAAAATCAAAGCAACTCCGTCCAGACAGGGGCATGCAGATGCAGCACAGCGGTGGTAACAACACCAAGAATAACAAGCCAGGTAACAAAGCACCTCCCATCACAAGCACCGACAAAAAACACCCAACAGTGGGCTGTGGCGGGTGCGCTGGCTATAGGCAGGCACAGATCTGTGCATCATCATCATCATATTACCCATTCAAGCCATAGCATCAGCGCCATCGGCCCCGCGCCCCACCGGGGCTCGGGCTAGATCTGTGCATGTGTTACGGCTGGATTGTAACAACCAACAGCAGCGCACAGCAACAGCACAATGCTGCAACTTCCACACTACATTATGTAGCACTGGATTTGTTACCACCCTCAATCTCCACCAAATTGAGAATGTTTTTTTTTTCAATGGGGTTGCTCAGTCCATAAATCGCAGACGCGTGTGCGGGGGTTGGGTGCAAACAGACTCTTTATTTTTTTCTTCCACAAGGCCAAACAGCAAACGATAGCACACGTTGCCAATGAGCCTGTATTCTTAACCTAACACCCAACAGTGGGCTGTGGCAGGTGCGCTGGCTATAGGCAGGCACAGATCTGTGCATGTGTTGCGGCTGGATTGTAACAACCAACAGCAGCGCACAGCAACAGCACAATGCTGCAACTTCCACACTACACATGCGTAATTGTTTAAGAATAACTTGCGTAATGTAACAACCAGCCAACATTACCGCTGCTGCTGCCCTGGCCTTTCAACATGCTGCTTCACACCTCGCAATGCTGCTGCTTCCAGCTCCTGTGCATAGCTGCCATGGTGGTGGTCCAGCCAGTACTGTGCATACTTCATCGGACTAACGAGCTTAGACAGAGCAGCAGCAAACCCTCCTGCTGCGCCGCTGCTGGCGCTGCTGCTGCTGCTGCTGCCTGCTGCTGCATCAGCAGCCTCCATCGGGCTGCCTGCAGTGCTGCCACTGCTGCTGTTGCTGCTGCTGGTTGCATCTTCCCTCTGGCTCCCGCCAGGCTTGGGCGCAAGGAAGCTGAGCTCGGCCTCCACCTCATGCGCATCCAGCGGCACCACCTCTGACCCCCCTGCAGCTTGCAAACAACGCAGAGCATACCATCAGCACTGTCTGATGCTAGGGCAGTTGGCAAAGCTCACACAAGGCAGCCGGTAGCTGCCTCCAATGTGCAGCTGCACATCGACGGATTGGCTGTTGTTCCGCCCACGCCGGAGCAGTCAGTGTGACGTGCCACGCGCCAGTACATTCATCACACACTTGAACCACACCGAGTCGCAGCTACATGGCCGTTAGCAAGACACTACGCCTCCAGATGCCCAGTAAACTTATCTAAGGCCGCACAACTTCTGTGCGCCCTGCACAGCGCCTCACCCTCTGCTGTCCACTTGATGAGGTGCACCTGGCCCACGCTCTCAAACAGGAAGCGCCCCGGGCTGAGCGGGCTGCCCTCCCCGACCAGCAGCTGGCGCAGCTGCAGCAGGCCCTGCACCGCCCCCCAGCTCTTCAGCAGCTCAAAGGTGGGGTCCACGGACAGCAGCGCACGGGGCACACTGCAGCAGGCAGCAACGCAAACAGTGGTGGCTCAACCAAGTCATGAGCCCCTTGCTCAGGCCTTTGAAATGAGGGGAGCCTGACTTCATCAAGGAGAGCAAAGCATGCAGCAAGTCGGGCCAAAGTGTCACACAGATCGGTGTGTGCGCTGCCAGCATGCGCAAAAGCTGCAGCAGCCAGCAGCACATGGTGCGGTGTGAACAGTGAGCTGCTGCGGTTATCGCGGAGCCGCCAGGAAGCAGGCCTGCAGCACAGCATACATGTTGATGCAGCTGAAATACGGTGCATGTGGGCTGCCTACTCACGGGTCGTTCTCCAGTACAAAGTTCTTCACGCAGTCTGGCGGCAGCTGCAGCGTTTGCAGCACACGGTGGCCACCACCCCCCTGCAGCAGCAGCGAAACACACACCGGGCTAGACGCCGCAGCATCTGCCTCAATGTAGCTGCGGTTCAGCAGCACCTTCCCACAAGGCTGTCACGCAGTTTTGCAACACATCGCAACCAACAAGCAGGGTGCCCTGCTGGATGCACCAGCCTCCAAGAACGCAACAGCAGTGCACAGCTGCATGCAACCTGCCATGGCAGAGGCATGCACGGACCTGCTCATGCGCCAGCACTGGCGGCGACCCAAACGTATAACAGCTGGGGGGGCTGCCTTGGCGCCTGCACGGCGCAACATGCCAAGGCTGAGCTGTAAACTCGGCTTCCGCATCAACGTCATCATCACGGAATAGCTCACCTAACAAGCTGCCACATCATGTCACAAGCCATGCATGTTTTCGTGACTGCAGGTGCCATGTGCGCTAATGAGCCAGTTGCTCTTCTCAGTGAGAGTGTTGCTGAGTTTGCTGCGGCGATGCAGCAGAGGCGGCTGCAAGTCGGCTGCAACTCACCGCCTGCTCTGCAGCTGGTACTGCACCATCGTCAGCATTGCCAGCGATCCACCTGACATGCCCCAAGGCAGAACAAGTCGTCAGGCAATGTATGCCAGGTTGCCAGCGAAGCACATAGAGCTGTGCCAGACTCGACAGTGGATGCTAGAGTACGCAGAACATAAACAGCACAGCAATGGCTGCGCCAGCTGTACCACCACCAGCAGCAACGACACTAAAGCATAAGACATCCAGTGCAGGCATTCTTGCAAGGTAGACAGCAGATCCAGGCCAATCACACTGCAGCTCTTCTGCATGCCAGATGGTGCTGTGCGCACCTAAGCTGTGTCCTGCAAAGCAGATGGGCATGCCCACGTCATCAGCTTGGTCAACATACGGCCGCAGCTGGTCAAACATTGACTCTGCCAGCTCAGCAACTCCGTCGTGTGCAACAAGCGGCACACCCCCAGCAGCTGCAGCGCCTGCTGTGCCGTTGCTGCTGCTGCCAGGTGCTGCAGCAGGGCTTGAGGTAGCTGCATGGCGTGACTTGGGAGGGGTGCGAGGGAAGTGCGTGGGCCACAACCGCATAAGAGCCTGGGACAGCTTCGTCTGCAATGGGATCCGTGGCAGGCAAGGAGCGTTAAGGAGGCAGCAGCCTCATGCAAACGTACCTGGCAGCAAGCAGCCGCACCACACAACCAGAGAGCAAGCACCAAACTAGACTGCCAGCACAGCGCACCATGTTCAAGTGTTGTCAATGGCAGACCAATCCAGCCCAGTGCATAGGATGCAAGCTGTGCGCTTTGG
The DNA here is from genome assembly GCA_014080715.1 of Scenedesmus sp. NREL 46B-D3. Lineage (NCBI taxonomy): Eukaryota > Viridiplantae > Chlorophyta > Chlorophyceae > Sphaeropleales > Scenedesmaceae > Scenedesmus > Scenedesmus sp. NREL 46B-D3. The sequence goes on along the minus strand of JACERP010000043.1, from coordinate 321,141 downwards.
CGGGCACCCACCGAGTCCAGGTCGTGCGCAGACCACTGCACGCCCCGCATGAAGATGAAGCGCTCACGCACGCCTCGCGCCACAGCGCACACATCAGCGCCACTGTCTGTTCACTGCTGCTGCGGCTGCTGCCGCTGCTCCCTGCTGAGCGCTGCCTGACTGTTGAGCAGAAGTGCGAGTGGGCACTACTCCATCCACTACGAACCTGCGGCATGGCACAGGAGCCGCATTGTCCAGCAGCGTCAATTTCAAGTGCAGGTGCTGGTGTTGAGTGCAGTTGTCAGGTGCTGCAACTAAAGAGGGCTGACAAATGGAACCAGCCTAACACGGGAGCTGTTCACAACCTGGATGGCAGCAGAGAACTGGTGACGGAATCTAGTGCTGTGGTGTGAACCAATGCTTCTGACACAGACTTGCAACCACTGCTGCTGCTTTCAATCAGTTCAGTCCGTTTGCAAGTTCTGCGGCAGCGCTGCACAGTTGCACACACGCAGAGCGCCCCTGCAGCATGCTGATGCCTCAACTGACTTCTGCTGCTTCTCCTGTGCATATGCAACAATTCAGACGAGCATCGTGTGCCATGACTTGTAAGCGCACCAGCTAGTGAATGCGTTGCGCCCATGTGCCACCAGCGTCAGCTGCGCGTGCTGCTGCTGTAGGCGCCCCTGCAGCTCCCCTGGCAGCACGTAGCAGAGGCCAGACCAGGCAGCTATCTGGGCAGCACGGTGCAGCTCCTGCCAGCTTAGCACCTGCTTCTGATGGATGACACCTGCTGCTGCTGCTGCTGGCTGCTGCTGCTGCTCGCTTTGCTTTTGCTGCAGTGACTGCGGTTGGGATGTGTCTGTTGAGAATGGCTGCTGCACCTGCAACACCTGCAAGCGCACGTTTGAAACACAGGGGCAGTGTCTGAGACAGCACCTGAATGCAGTTGTACTGCAGTCGCTGGCAGGTCCTGTGTTGAGCCCTCAACTAGCCTCCTATGCAGGTGCTGCCGGGTGATTAGGCTTGTCAAGTATTAGCCTTTCAACAGTGTGCAACTGCCTGTCTTTGCTGCTTGCACCTCATGCTCAAGCAAGACAGTGGTGCTGTTACCACTGGGGAGCAACCAGGACAAGGTGATGGCACGACGCACATGCTACCATGGGACAACGCACCGATGATTGAAAGCTGTTTGCTGCGCTGTAGGCCTGTGCTGTTGCCAGCCTGCCCCAGCACCGCTGCCGCAGCAGCAGTGCAAGGCTACTGCTGCTCATAGCAGCAGCGACACATTGGGCGCAGACCGATAAGAGACGTGTCAGCTAATGGTCAGATTTATCTAGATTTGTTTGCTGGAGGCTCACCGTGCAGCGGGTGCCATGCTGCTGCTACTGCTGGTCTGCTTTGTCTGAACGTTGGCAGCTCTTGCCAGGCGCATGGTGAGCGCTGCTAGCGTCCCACTTTGATGGGTCAGCACCAAAACACAGCACATATATTGACGGGTGGTTGATCAGGCGTTTTTGGTCCGCGCAGCTGTGCGTTATCGGATGCTGATGTGGCTCGCTTGCAGCTGTTCATATACTCTGATCGCAAGTCAACCGGAACTACGAGCACCGACCAGCATCATAATGTCAACTCACAGTGCAACAGCGCCTCATAGGCAGCGGAACCCTAGTGCCTGCTGACTCAGCTGCGGGCACGGCAAGTGTTGTCACTGTCCATGCAGTGCAGGTGGGTATCGCCACAGCAAGAAGGGCTGCACTACGTGGTGTGGGTTTTAAACTAGAAACACCAACATTCTTCCAGAACACTTGATCAGCGCTCATTGGACAGTATCAAATGCCAACCCAACCGTTGCATCACCACATTGATGCCATGCATGCATCGCACAGTGATCTGCAAGGACCTCTGCTGCCAGCGCCTCATAAGGTAGCCTCAACCATTCATCTATGTCAAGTATGTTTCACTTGTGTGATGCCCTTCATCTACTTCAACTTAGGCACACAACAAGTCCCAACATCGACATCTGCAAGTTTGGACAGAACATGCAACAGCACAGGCGTACCCAGTGGAAGGGGAACAGAGCAAACTCAACAGCACCACTCTGATATACAAGTACTGTGCATCATAAGCTTCTGAGCAGCACTCCAACAAATATGTCTCATCATGCCTGCACTGCCTGTTCTATGAATTGGTTGTGCAGTACTGTGCAGTATTGTTGACCCCACCTGCCTCCCTGACCAAGCTCAACCACCCATCCAGCTGTCCAACGACTGCCTGGCGAACCATGACCCGGTTGCAGCACAGAGCAGCACAGCTGGCAGCGTCAAACCACTACCAGCAATCTGCTGCACCCCTTGAACACAAGTCGTCGTTCCTTACAGGCCCGGCACCAACAATATGTTGTTGATCACACATGCTCAACATACATGTGGCTGCATGAGCCCTGCAGCCCTGCACGCAAGCTGCCTGGACAACCGCCTACTTGCTGCCTCCTCTCTGGCGTGCAGCAGCGCCGATGCCCGCTGCCGCCTGGCTGTCCTCCTCTGTGTGCGCACCTCCCAGTCGGCAGCTGCCTGTGCAGCAAAGAGGCGCCTAGGCACTGCTGACTGAACACAAAGCACCCAGACAACACCCAGCTGCTCTGCCGCATCATACAAGCATCGGTCACTGCCCCTTGAGCTTGTTCTGCATGTAGATCTCACGCCGCTGCACAAAGCTCTTCAGGTTCATCATGGGAGACAGCAGCAGCAGCGCCAGCGCGCACGCGCCATCAGCGTGTTGAAATATGCCGGCCAGCCGTAATCCTTGACAATGATGGACAGGGGGATGCCGGCGTTGGCAGCACCTGGAGAGCAGCAGCAGCAGCAGCAGCAGCAGCAGCAGCAGCATGAGGACATGCACCGCACACAGTAGTGGGGGCGCCACACAGCAGTGAGACACACCTCAGGAGGCAGCAGCAGCAACCACCTGCAAGCAACTTGCCCAGCACCTGGGTCTCGCGGTCAATCGCGATCTCGCCGTGCGCGGCAGTGCTGCATGTGTGTGCCCCATGTGACACACCCCTGCTGTGTTGCTCCAACAAAGCGAGGCATGTGGTGGGGCACGCTCAGCACCCAGGGCCTGCCCGGGAAGCCCTGGGACCTGCCACTCCGCCATTTGTAGCCCTGCTCCTAGTATGCCATACATGTCATCGCCAGCGGCGGGTTTGCCTGCCCTCTCACTCAGGTTTGCAATCAAGCTCATGCGAGCCAATCTATGTTGCTTGGCCGCAACTATCTGACATCTCCTTGTATTCCCTTGCAGGTGCGCATCAACAGCCAGCTCTGGCAGGCTGGGCGGCACGCGCACCTAGGTACGCGATCCAGCCCAGGAAGCCCTCGGAGGCGCCCACGCTGTCGGGGCCCACCAGCTCGGCACCGCACAGCCCGATCAGCATCTGGGGGCCGTACAGGAAGAAGCCGATCATGAACACGTTGAACCACTGCAGCGCGGCCGCGCTGGCGGGCACGTACTGGAAGCTCAGCAGCGCCAAGGCGATGCCCACGGTGTATGCCATGACGACCTGCCGCAGCAACGCAGGCAGGGAAGGCGAGCGTGACGATGGTTTCAAAGGCGAGCACGCAGCGGTTGGGGACAGCAGTCGGATGTCTGCCGTGTGCAAGAGTGGTGTGCCGGTGCGAGATGTGATTGACGTGTACTGCGCCATGCTCGTCCTGCACGGCAGCACAGCTGTTATGCAACATGTGTATCTGTTGATGTCACTCAAGTAGCACCAGCCAGCCGCTGCTCGCTCGTATACGCTCTTGCAGCCCAGCACCTGTTGCCCTGCACGCGCTTGTGCACCTGCCGCCTGTCAAGCACCCCACTTGACCCAGCGCGACCCTGCTACAGCAGCTCTGTCCAACCCCGCATTGCCCACCTGCACACGCTTGCCGACTGCGCCGCCCTTGCCCCCGCTCTTGTTGATCATCATGTCGCTGACGCGGCCTGCGATGAGGCTGCCCACAAGCCCTCCCAGCTCCAAGCCTGACACGCGCACTGCCGCCTGGGCCGCGTCAGCCACGCCCTTCTCCTTGATCAGGTAGAACACAAACCAGGACGTCACCCCTGCACGTAAGCGACGCAACAACGGCGTAGGCAGCAGCAGCGGGGTGTCACTGTCATCTGCAGTACAGGTCTCGTGCGTGCTCATGTGCCGCATGTGCACCTTGCACGCACAGGAAGCTGTGCTGAAGTGGCACAGTGTTTGACGAGTCGACAGTCCCCTTGTGATGAGCAGATGTGTTGACTCTACATGTCTGCCGTCCCGCTCAAGCCTGTGCCTGGCTGCCCCGACGCGCTCACCTGGCGCACGATGTAGATGAAGAAGTACGTCAGCGCCATGCCCCAGATGAATGGGTTCTTCAGCACGTTGTTCAGCAGCTGCTTCAGCACGTTGGGCTTGGGCTTGGCCTCTGCGTCCTTGGGCTTTGCAGCGGCAGGCTCGACAGGGGCAAAGCCCAGGTCCTCGGGCTTGTCCTTGCTGCAGCATTCACACGCAGGCGAATGCAGATGACATCTCCCCCTTGACACATGCCAGCAGCAGACCATGTGCTCATGGCAGGGCGGCCCTTGTCCTTGCTGCAGCATGACGTGGCCAGGCATGTGCATTGCTGCTGCTGCTGGCTGACCATTCTCCTGTGCAACAACTGTGTGCTGTCCTTGCTACTACTGCTGCTGCTGCACACCTGCTCTTGGCTCCACCACAGCCACTGCACCACTCTCTCCTCATCACACAACCTTGAGCAGTCTGCCTCCAACAGCTCCAACATGCAGCCAAAAGCAAGCGCGCGCGTATACAGCCAACAGGCACATGTACTGCACCAGCACACATCCTGTCCTTTTCCGCCCGGTGGGGCGCGGGGCTGATGGCGCTGATGCTATGGCTTGAATGGGTAATATGATGATGATGATCCTATCCTACAGACGCTGTCACTGCCGCTGCTGCTGTCACTTTGCCTGCCTGCCGTGCTCACCACGCCAGCAGCACAAACACGCCCACCACCAGCCCGATGATGCCGGGCGCCCACATGCCCCACTTCCACCCCATGCTCTTGGCGAAGCCGCCGGCAACCAGCGGCGCCGCAAAGCCGCCCAGGTTGTGCGCGATGTTCCACATGCCCCAGTAGGTGCCGCGCTCCTTGCTGGCAAACCAGGTGGTCAGAATGCGCGCACAGCAGGGGCCGCCCACACCCTGCGGCACGCATTAAAAATCACAAAATTCATCAAAAGCACAGGTGTGCGTGCGTGTGCGCGTGCGCGCGTGCGTGTGGATTGCATGATGCATGTGGCCGATGTGCAGGCGTACAACCCATTCACCAAAGTCAACAGATCCAATGTTCATGTGGTGCTCAATTTTCCCGCTGGGGTGTGGTGTGCACGGGCGGCAGCATACAATGCAGGAAGCTGTTCTGACTGTCGTGCTGCGGCTGCCCCTGCAGCTAGCTTGCCGCCTGCTGCACCACAACAGTCAGAACAGCTTTGTACAGTGTATGCCCATGACACAGCTTCAGAATTTTTGTTGCTGAAGGAGTGACAAACAAATGAAGCATCCACCCGGTGTGGCATGCACAGTGCTGTAGTTCTCCTGCAAGCAACGCAGCGAGCTGCTGCCGCCGCGCACCTGCAGGGTACCGTTGAGTGCCCAGAAGAAGCAGAACCAGGCCAGGCTGGTGCCAAACCCAAACGCGATGTTGATGACCGCGGTGGCCATCAAGCCACCGGCCAGCAGCACGCTGGGACTGAAGCGCGCGCCCAGCACGCCCGACACAAACTTGCTCATGCCGTACGCGATCGGGAAGATGGACGTCATTGCTCCGATCTGTGTGATGTCCATCGCCAGCCTTGGGTCTGCCACCATGACAGGCGCTGTGTAGGTGAGGCTGTTACGGGTCAGGTAGTAGCAGGAGTAGCTGTAGGGGCAAGTCAGCGCAGGGGGCGCAGGCAGACAGCGGCAGGCAAGGCAGGGTCAGGCTGAGAACAGGTGTTGCTGTGAGATGCAGTACGATATAAACTGCATCACAAGGAGTTCAATACCTCTGCGGTGCCACCTACTCGTGCACAGCTCACATACGCATTGGCATGTCAAACATTTGGCATGAAAGTTATGCAAGTATGTTTTTGTTTAGTCGCTGGTGATGTTGGGAGCTTGCAGCGCAGCTAGCCTGGCGCGTGTCACATGCCGTGTGCCGGGTGTTGTGTTTGTGGTGCATCTCACCCAATGACAATGCTGATGAACACCACCAAACGTCTCCTGATGAATTCGGCGCTGTACACTGGTGTCGGCGCATCCGAGGCAGCCTGTTGAGGTTGCAGGGCGGTGGCACACAACCGACCTGCTTCGTCAGATCTGGTGGACAACAGAGTGATTGTTTTGGGCTGCAAGGTGCGGCTGATTTCATGCATGACAGCATGCTCGAGCAGGAGACTGCAGTTCATGTTGTTATTTTGCAGGCGTACGGAATGATGTACAACGTGCAAGCAAGCGTACTCTCTGCCGCAGTACACTGTGTGCTGGTGTGGTGCAAGCATACTGTGCTCCACAAGCTGCAGGGAAGACACAACAGTGCACTCCACAATCAAGTGGCTGACGTGCCAAAATCAGTCAGCGGCGGTTTCCTGGCCTGTTGAAACTCACTGCTGCTCCGCCTGCGGCGCATGATACATCTGGGTGGTGCTGCTGCTGTCGCTGCTCTGACAGCTCAGGCCATTGCTGCTGCGGCAGCGGCTCCGGCTGTACAACTCCTGGCAGGCGCCTGCAAAGCACACCGGAGGCAAACTATTGCCGCCAGCTGTCCAAGTGAACTGCTGGGTGAACACATACGCATACACTGCAACTCATTGCACGTTCGACAGCAGCAGTTAGCAGATGCTGCACACCGCACCTTATCTGCACGTGGGGCCCGCGGGCCAGTGCTGAGCGCAGCACAGGAAGTGCTGATTGACTTGGCCGAGTGCAACTGGCCCGGAGCCGCTGTGTCTGAGCTGACAGTAGCATGCTGTACGCCTTTTACTGCTGCTCTTGCCGAAACTCTGGTCGACACCCTGCGTCCAGCGTGACCAGTAAACTATGTTGATCAATGTTGTTGCAACGCAAGGTAGCACCGCAGAGGTTCCGCACTAGTCCTTTGGCTCTGCTGCGAGCTGCAACCGTTGCGTGGGAAAGCAGATCGTGCTCTAGCAGCACTCAGTTGATGCGCTTAGGCCTCCTTGTGTAGTAAGTAGGTGATCAATAGCTACTGACAGCCTTGAAACCAGGACGCGCTGCTGATCAGTAGTCCCAGGTATCTTGTCAAGCGTTGTCTAGCACCCGACTCAGGAGTTCAGTAAGCAGAGCGCACCTTTGCCAAACTTAATTATACGTTGCAGGCACGTCAAGCAAGGCACAGATCAGACGACAAGACGCTATGACTCTTTGGCGTGTCTATGAAGTTCAGGCACCACGCCTGCACCAACTCCGAACAAAGGTTACCTAATAGCCTATTCGTTGCAATGAAAGCAGTGGAACAGCAGTTTCCTCAAAATCACCTGCGTCTGTGCGTTATGCGTCGTGCTTTGGGGTGGGGTTTTCGGGGCACAAGGCAACGACACTCGGCCCTTTGAAGGCTACATTGAGCAAAAATATGTTACCAACACCCTGTGTCGCAACCGCGCGTGTAAACGGCTGCTGTCACTACGTCAGCGTAGTTGAAGTGGTGCAAGCAAACAGCTTGACAACTCAGCTACTGGGCACACCACAGCACAATTCACCACCACCACCGCATGCCGTTTGTGCTACTCTGTAACTTTCATTTTAACTTTCTGCAGCAACTCCTGCTGCTGTTGCCTCTGCCTTCTCATCTGCTGCTGCTGCTGCGCCTTCAGCAGCTGCTGCACCTGCGGCATCCCCGTCCTGCTTCACTTCTTGCTTCACTACTTCCTGCGCTGCTGCTTCTGGTTGCTTCTTGTCCTCTGCTGCTGCTGGTTGCTGCTTCTGATCAACTTGCTGCTCCAGCTCATCCTCCGCCAGCTTGCGCACGTTGAAGCGCGCCAGCTCCTTGTAGCTGTCCAGCACGGAGATGCAGCAGACCGTGCGCACCAGCTGCACCAAGATGGTCTTCTGGGGTGTCTTGAGGTTTACCCTAAGCATGCGAAGAAACCAGCATACAGGCAGGATGTTTGACCGATGCACTTAACTGCCCCTCAACAAATGCTTGTGTACATGACGGTTCATATGAAGGCAGCGTGTGTGTTGAACGAACTGTGCGGCGGCTGAGCGCGTGCAGCAGGGAGTGCACAAACAGTCAACACAAGGCATTGGTCCCAAAACCAGGCTGCAGCACGCTACCGTGAGAGCTTCTATTTCTGTCAGCTCACTTGTGCGGCGGCTGCTGCACTGCCTTGGCCACGATGTCAATTACCTCCCGCCGGTCCAACTTGTCACTGGCGCGGTGCTCAAACTCGACAGCAAACTCTGTGCTGGCAGCGCCTTCGCCTGCGGATGACAGTCAAGTGTTGCAGGTTGCGAGGATGCATTCCCGCAGATGCAAGATCCTACATGGGTGCATTTATCGAAGGAACGCAGGTTGAGCACAGCTGTCACCGACTCATGGCTCAACCACAGGGTGTGTATGCACGTGCTCAGCCGCCATCAGCTGCGCCGCTCGGGTTCACGCAGCACGCCACCCCTGACCATGCCTCAAGCAGCACCGCCGCAGTCATCATCCCAGCCACTGCATGCTCAGGAGCTGGCGATAGCCAACCCACCAGTCAGCCAGCCAGCATGCCTCCTTCCGACTAGCAGGCAGCCTCTGTGCATTGAACCAAGTGGCATCTGCTAGCACAAAAACACCAACAGCAACAAACCACGTCGGCAGCCGCACCTGTTGGGAAGTACTTCTCTGCGACTTTGGCCGCCAGCGCGGTGATCTCTTCCTTGTTGATGCCACAGGTGTGCGACACAGGGAGCAGCCGCATGAGGTGGCGTGAGGGCAGCGACTGCGTGGCCTGCACCTGGCGGCAGATGTCCAGCACCACCTCCTCAGGGCTGGGACAGTCTGCAGCAGCAGCAGCAGCAGCAGCAGCAGCGGCGGCAGGTAATAATAGGAATACATCAAACACCTGCATGCATGTAGTGCTGTGTCCTTTTACACACGAGCACAGTATAGGATTGGATGCGCCTGCTGCCTGTCCACCACCATGCGCAGCGCGACCATGAGTACTCGAGTCTGATGCTTCAGACGTGGGATAGCCTTCAGAGTGCCCTCCGTGCTTTGCCTGCAGCTTCCCCACTGCACATGCTTGCAAGTGGTTCTGTCCCAAGCCGGCTCACCATCTTCCGCTGGGAACTCCACAAACAGTGTGCCGCGCACGCCACCTTCACGCCGCTTGAAGCGGTCCTTGCGCTTGTCCTTCAGCTCAGCAACCTCAGCAGCCAGCATGTCTGCGATGCTGCCGCCTTTGCCGCCCTCGGCGCCAGCATCTGCTGCTGCTGCTGTGTTGTCGCTGCGGCCCACGTGATCCTTGCCCAGGCGGTTGAAGGTCTGCACAGCATTGCAGACAAGTATGACAGGACACAGGCTTTCATAAGCAGGGATGACATGCTACACCAGGGGATACACACACTGGCAAGAGCGAGGGTGCTTGCTAGCTTGGCCCCTCAACAAATTCAGACTGTACATGCCCCTACAACTGCTCAGCCAGCCAGAAATGCACTGTTCATCAGGGCCAAAACATACCTCCTCCAGCATGGAGATCAGCTCATCTGTGGCCCTCTTGTCCTTGCCACTATCGCACGTAGCGTAGATACCGACAGATCCTACTGCAATGGCCTGCCCTGAACCCTTGTACTGTGAGACCAGCACAATCAAGAGCAGCAGCAGCAGCAGCAGCAGCAGCAGCAGCAGCAGCAGCAGCAGCAGCAAGATCCAGCACCATCAATACAAGCAAGGCTGTTCTGACATGAGGCAGCCAGTAAAGCCCTACACAAAGCTCAGTTTGTTCTCGTTTATGCCATCACCACCGCTGAGCTGCCAGAGCCCTCACCTGACCACCCCAGTGGCCCTTGGGCTTCTTGTGCGGCGCACCCCCCTCGCGAGGCCCCGATCGTTTTTTGTTATCCGACATAATTTGATGCTCGTCGTCAGGCAATGCAGTTGAAGGCCACTCGGGGCAGTCGACACCCGGAGGACTGGCAGTTCAGGCAAACAGACGTTTGGTGGCAGCAGCTGTAACACTTGAGTGCTGGTATAAGGATCCCACAACTGATTCTTCGTGACGCGCAAATGCTGCTGAGGCTGCACTGCTTAACTTTGGGATGAGGGCTTCTCATGTTTTATGCGTGTACATCTGCGTGCCCGCAGCAGGCAACACCACGACCTGAGCACAGCCAATTTAGTTCTGGTCTTTCTTGATGACGTTGCAAGAGTGATTGCACCCCTGCTTTATACGTCAGTACTGTCATCACGACAGCAACCGTGTAGACACAGTGTGGTCGTGCTTGCTAATATCATTGTGTAGTGTTGACACAGATCCTTCCAATTGTTTGGAGTGCAGCCGCTGCTTGCGAATTGGGCACCCAAAGTGACTGCAGCTGGTGGTGCTGGCGGCGGCAGGACAGCAGTGATGGCACCAAAAAAGAACATGAATGAAAAGGTTGAGGCAGCCAGGTAAGCAATCTTGCACCAAAACACATTATTCAAGCAGGCAGTGTTTGGCACACGCACCCCTAGGCCTGCAGCTGCTACCATTGTATGTGTTCTATTGCAATGTGGTGCATGCACATGCTACGGCAGCACTGCATGGACACTGGGCCGTGCAGCTGCACTGGTGCTGCGGCCGGAGCAACAGAAGCAGCATCACCTCATAAGCGTCTGCTATGCTGTGTCTCAACAGGGAGCGCAAGGCTGCTTCCAAGGATGCAGCGCAGAAGAAAGCATCAAAGGATGCAGAAGACGCCTACTGGAGGTCAGCTGGGGAGGGTGCAAAGACCAAGGTGTGTGGCTGGCAGCTGAGACAGCTGCTGCGGGAACGGCAGACAATGCATGAAGTTTGTTGCATGGAGTTGTATTGTCCTTGGTGATGCATGTTCTGGCACTGCAGCAACTGCAGCATATTTGTGTGAGATCTAAACATGCAGCCCACATCATGTACTTGCTCTCAGATTACTCGTATGCATGCAGCAGCTGGTGGGATATACTTGTAGCTGCTTCTCTGCCAGTGTTAATGCAGCAATGCAGCGTCAGCTGTGCTGTTAAGGCTGCGCCAGCGTGCATACGGCAGGCAGCTGCTCGTGTGGCTGATGTGCCAACCTTATCGCCCTTGCTGGTGTCACACACTGCTCACACTGTGCTCTGCGTACATGCATTGCCTTGCAAGCACATGCACTGGCATCTCAACGCCTCCACCCCCTCCATCTGCTGCTGCTACTGCAGGCGCAGGCCAAGCGTGAGGATGAAGAGCGTAAGCGTCAGGAGGCAGCGGCCCGCAAGGCTGAGCTGAAGAGGCTGCAGGAGCAGGAGGAGGCTGCGCTGGCAAAGCCCAAGCCAAGCCTCAAAGCAAACAGGGTGTCAGGGCCCAAGGTAACTGGCGGGCGGCTGCGGTGCTGACGCGAGGAGTTTGTCCAGGGATGCGCGAGCGAGCCACTGCAGCAGAGGCGGGGCTGTGTTTTGGCAGGCCAGCAGCTGCCTGGTTGGCGTGTTGACCACAAACTTGGGAATCGTGGGTGCATGTGTCTTAGAGTGATCATGCTGCTGCTGCGGCTGCTGCTGCTGCTGCTGGTGTGCAGGTGACGCACCACGAGCTCGACCGGCTGCGCGAGAGCGAGGCGGCAGAGAAGGAGGCGCAGCAGCGCGAGCGCGCCATGGCAGCACGCCGCGAGGTGGGCGCCCAGAGCTACAGCCGCATGCTCGGCGTGGAGAACACCAACAGGCAGGAGGACGGCGTTGACGCGCGCAGCATGGAGCAGGCCATCGACGCGCTCAGCAGCCTGGGCGTGAGTGAGGCGGCGCCAGCAGACAAGCACCCAGAAAAGTGAGTGCAGCGCCTGCTGCGGGGCTTGGTGGGTTGACGCGTAAGCAACATAGGGAAGTGCACTGCAGAATGCTTACAAGGCCGTGGGTACTCAACAGTACTTTTGCGGCATGGGCGTCAGTCGTCAAGCAGCCGGAGCAGCGAGTTGCGCCAGGACCAGGTGAGATGGCCTGTGAGTATGCTTGTGGTTCATTGTAGCCTGGTTGCTGGTTGTGTCGCCGCGGCCATGGTGCGTGCGACATCGACCTGTAAAGGGCCGCTGCAGGTGTGACCACGTGCATGATTGTGCACCTCCAGCATTCAGGCTGTGGGCAGTGCTAGCGCATTCGTGCTGGGGCCGTTCAACTGCTGGATCTACACTTGCTGTCGATGCTTGCAGCCCCTTCCGCCTGGCAAGACACTTGCAGCACCCTCACACTGGGTGTTGCCTTTTTGAATTATTCACCGGCTGCTTTGCTGCTGCAGGCGTATGCGTGCTGCTTGGAAGGCTTTTGAGGAGCACAACCTGCCGCTGCTGCGAATGGAAAAGCCCAACTTGAAGCAGACGCAGTACAAAGACATGCTGTGGAAGATGTGGCAGAAGAGCCCGGACAACCCAGCATACATGGCCGGCAAGCAGTGAGATGCCGTGTGGTTGTGTGGCTCCAGGATTTGGTATAGCGTCGAGACGGACACGCGCTGACTGGACTGCTTGAATGGCTGCATATTTTATGTGTTGTACAGGTCTGCTGAGCGTGTTGAGGCATCCAGTGTGCATGCATGCCATATGTCCTGCTCTATGTGTTGTGGTTGATTAGCATTGGGAGGGTGTACAGAGCTGCACATTGTATATGGATGGCATTGTTGTTGATTTGCAGCATCCACAGCACTGCAAGTGGCGATTGCTGGGGCTCATTACGGTACAAGTCGTGGTGCTCTGTGAGCAGCAGGATGCGCCATGCAGTGTACCCTGCTGCATGGTGACAGATGTAGCGCTGACCGCCGCTGCTGCTGGTGGGCTTATCTTGCAAACAGGCCGCAGCAAAACAGTTTTTTTTGGAGATGCTCCTTGGAGGTCTTTATGCTTATGAATCGCAGCTCACGCATCTGATGAGGGACGTTGTGTGTTGGCGACACCATTTGTCTCTGTGCACCGCTCAAGCCTCGTGCTGCCACTACAACTCATGGCAGCCTTGCACCCTATTTTGGACGTACTGTTTGCTGGAGTCTTCAACCTGCAGCCTGGCAACAGTTCAGATCATGCACTGATGCACAGTGCGTGCCAGGGTCTGGCAGCAGGCAGTAGTCAGGCTGTTGGGCCCCAGGGCCTCCAGGCATGAAGGCAGTTGTGCTGGGCCACGCCAGCTGGCACATCAGCCCGGTGTGTTCTTTAAATGTGAATTCAATACAGCATGATGCAGGCCTGAGGTATGGGCGTGCAGACTGGTACTCAGTCAAGGTCCCTGTGGTGTGCTGGCATGCACATGTGTTGGGCAACACCCGCACAGTTGCACAGCGTGGCCTGACTCAGGCGCCATGTGGTGCCCCTGTCGCACACCAGTAGCCTGTGCACAGCCACGTGCGGCACTCCTTGGCATGCATGCAGTGCTGTGTCTTCCTGCACCTGTTGCATGCCATGCGCATGGTGGCCAGCACAGCAAGTTTATATCTGCAGTGGCGTGCAACAGCGCAACATACGCTTGCTTGGAATGCCGATGGCGCTGTTGCTATGGCTTGAATGGGTAATATGATGATACGCTTGCTTGGAATGCGCGCACTACTTGTGAACATTCTGGAGCAGTGCTCCCTCCTCCTTCCGTCCCGGTGGGGCGTGGGGCGGTGGCAATGATGCTATGGCTTGAATCGGTATGATGATGATGATGATGATGATGATGATGATGATGATGATGATGATACGCTTGCGGTATGTTTCAGCATCCATTGGAGAAGAGCGTTGATAAGTTTTCAAAGTGTTTGTTCCCAGCAGTGCCTGCAACACTGCATGCCGCTTGTGTGCAGTTGGCAATTCAATCCAGGCTCGCAGTTACTATTGCTGCCTTGTTGCCCACCAACCACCACAAGCAACCGTTCAGATTGCACATGGACTGACTGCTGTCACTTACACTGGGGTGCATGTTCATCACTATGATTCTGATGGCTGTGGTGAAAGGTCTGAACAATTGATGGCGTTCATTGTGATGTGTGTAGCCAACAGTACATGTAAAAGGACGAGTTTCAAACGCGCATGTGTAATCATACGCGCCCACCGTTCCCTGTTGGCAACCCTGATCATCAGCGGGTATGATACCGCTGCTCTCAGGCTTGCTGGTGAGACACCGTTGCCAGCCTGGTGGGCACCACCACGATAATTGCTACATCTGCTGCTACATCAGCCAAATAAGCAGCCCCACAGCATACCAGTGCTGATATTGCTGAGGTGCTGCACCCAAAGAAGCATTTACCTGGAGCCCAGGAGCTGTATAATACTTGTGCTTGTACAAAAAGATTGGTACAAGAAAATGTGTGACTTAGGTAAAGCATTTCCAACGACTGTTTTGTGATCATCACAAGCATGGTGCATTGGCACCGCCATCACTACTGTCACCAGGTGATCAGCCAAGAGAACAATCAACTACTACGTGTGTCACTATGAAGCATGCTGTGCACATGCTACCACAGTCAAGACGCCGACACCTTCCACTGCGGCCGCAAGCAGCTGACACGCAACAATGCCGTGCTGTGCAAAAACAACAGCTGCACATGCTACCAGCATCAGATGCTGGGTGCTGAAGATGCCCTGAAGCGTGCTGCCGGTGCTGCTGCTCTGCTGCTGCTCTTGTATCATGCCAGCGTTCAGCTGAAAATGCCCTCAACCTCTGCTACTGCCTCTTTTGCTGCTTGCAACTCCTCTGTATCTGCTGCATCCTGTGCATTGTCGGCCTGGAGGGAGCATGGCACAGGCACAGCATGCAGTGGCAGCTGTGGCGTTCACTTGCCAGTGACATTTCCGGAGATGATATGTGCGCGCGCTTTCCACGTTGCTTGTTGCACAGCAGAAGCAGATCAACCGCAGCGGAAGCATGCAGTAGTAGAGCTTGATGCCTTGCATTGCAGCCTGTTGACACATACCCCCACCCACACAGCACGATTGTACTCCCAGCATGGAGGGGCACCTTTTATGCTGCCGTGGGTCTAAGGTGTTTCACAACACCAGCCCCGCTAACATTCACTGCTGGTACACCTGCTGCAACGTCAGCTGCGCAGCTCACCACAAAGGACTTGAGGTCTGACAGAGCTGCTTCCAGGCGCTGCCGCGTGTCTGGCACCATCATGGCAGACTCAGCCAGTACTGTCTCCTGCAAGCAACATGTAGACAGGCCATGCAGGTGTATGGCATACAGCATGCAGGCTTGCTGTAGCAACTTGCAAGGCACAAACTGCCCGGCGGCACAAAACATGATGGCACAATGCTGCTTGCACAGATGCTGTTCCTTGATGAGCTGGGCATGGCACCAACTGCAGCATGCTCAATGGTGTAGCATTCATCACCTGCACGCCCAAACATGAATACGCATCAGCTTCACAGTGAAGGCTGCCACCTGCTAGCAGCATGCTGCCGCCGCTGCTGCATGGGTGCCCTGGCATGCAGCGACCTCTACGTACCGCTTGCCGCAGGTCGTGAGAGTCTGCTCCAGCGGTTTTCATCGATTCCACCCGAGCCTGCTCCTTCTCGGTCTCCTTTTGGTAGTACACGTACTCTTTGTGTATCCTCTTCAGTGTACTGGTCTTGATCTTCATGTTCCTTACGATCTCGGCACTTGACATCTTTACGACGGTAAAATTAATACTTGTTTGCCGAAAACTTGCGGGTCTGGAACCCAGCAGTGCAACAGGCAGGACTGGCGGGAGACTATGGTGCAGCGGAACAACAGTGCGGTGGTGCCACGTACAGAAAAAAAGTTCACGTACTCAATGTGGTGAAAGTACGGTAGTTTAAGATCAGATGACAAGTGACCAACGGAACGTAAAGGCAGACAGGGCAAGTGACAATTGCTGTGTCACAGCAGAGGGTGCTGCTCTGTCCCTTGTAACAAGCAGCAGCACTCTCTGAAACAGGAGGACATAGGATTCCAACAGCGAAGCAGAGTCACCCGGCCTCCCTCACGCAAAACAGCTGCATTGATCTGCAAGCAATGCTGGCGCTCATCCTCCACACACGAATCTCATTCGTTGGATCACATATCTGGTGTGCTATTTCTGCCTTGCCATCACAACAGCATGACAATTACACCACGCAAACGCACCAAACGGCCACCGGACGTGCGTCTAAACTCGCAGATGCACTTCACTCGCAGATGCTTGGGTGCTGTGCCCCGGCTTCTGCTGTCTGCTACCTCAATCTAACAAGGCAGGACCATTCTTTGAGCATGCACCTGACTGCCTCTGAAAAAGAACGGGGGGGGGGGTCTTCTGAGCTGATTGTGCGTTGCACTAGGTAGATTCTGTGTTGACTCACATGCTGGACACCCGTACCCTGCTGTGTTTGCTCACAGATTTCAATTGATGGACACCTGTAGACACCTGTCAGCACATGGCGCCCGCTAGGCTGGAGGCCTTCTCCTGTGCGCCAGGCCAGCAGGAAGTGTAGCAGGCTGTAGGAGTTACAGTAACATGACATGTGACAAGCCCTGATTGCACACCTTATGACAAGCCCTGATTGCACAAGGTGCGCGTTTCTCAAGCAAAAAAAATTCTTACGAAAGAACACTGACAAGTACAGTCTACAGTGCTCAACACTGAGCAATTGTTGCTTGTCACCAAACTTTGAAAGGGTTACTACCAACACTGCAGGCTTGTGCGTGCGCTCAGGTGCCGGTCAATCCTTCCACGTTCAACTTCATTTCAACCTGAGAGTTATTTCAACAGCCCACGGACAGCACCGCGTTGGGCAGTGCCGGCGGGTGCCGCAAGTCGAGCCGGATGGCTGCAGAGCAGGGCAACGAGGATGTAGCCCCCGTGAAGGTCACAGCAGAACAGCTGGGCATTTTTCAAGGGTAAGCTCTTAGTTACAGCAGCCTCTTCGGCCCGGCAGCGACAGCAGCAGCAGCAGCAGTGGCAGCAGCAGCATGGCCGCATCCCATGCTGCCCGTGCTCTGGCCTGCACGCGACCGCGTGTGTCATACAGCTGCCACGTCTATGCCCACGCACCTGCAAGCAAAGGCCAAGGTGCCAGGCGCTCTGGAGCTGATGCTCTCTACTTGCTGTGCAGCACACATGGCATCGTCTCAGTGATGTGCGTCAGTCATCAGCTGCCGCGTCCTTGGGTAACCACCATGAGTGCGTACCACACATGCATAGCGCATTGAACATGTGTCAGCTGGTTTTATGTGGTGCAGGAGCGACTACAGCGGCCAGCTTGAGTTTGATTTAGGCAACCTGTCAGCGTACGACCCCAGTCCCATCAACCAAGAAGAGTATGCACCGCTGCACCGCGATGCAAAGTGTCACGAGGTGGCAACGGCCATCACGCAGGCGCTGGTGGGTCAGCTGTTCAGCCTGCCCAGCGAAGCAGTGCAGGGAGGTAGGCTGGCGCAGCTGCCGCTGCCGAGCACGCTGCTGCCGCGGGAGAAGCCCATACCTAAGCCCAAGCCCCTCACAAAGTGGCAGAAGTTTGCACAGGTGGGCCAGGGCAGGGCCAGGAGCTTGGGAGTGCCTGGAGGGGGTCCTTTTGCAGCTGGCTGCTGGCAGATGCTCGCGGTGCATTGGCTGGGGCAGCTGGGGCAGCTGAGGAGAGCACATAGCAGCAGTAACACTGTCTGGCAAAGCAGCAGCAGCAGCAGCAGCAGCACACTCGCTAGCAACAGCAGCTGCTTTCCAGTGCCTGCAATGAACCTGCGAGGCATGCTTGCACAGCCATCATACCTGCAGTAGCATGGCGTAGCAGTACAGTCGGGCTGTGTTGCCAGAGGGTACTCTGCTCACACCTGTCAACATGCGGCTGATCCTGCTGCTTGCAGGAGAAGGGCATCCGCAAGCGCAAGCGCAGCAAGATGGTGTATGATGACGAGGCCGGGGAGTGGAAACGCAGGCATGGCTACAAGCGCGCCAACGATGACAGCGAGGTGCCTGTCATTGAGGCAAAGGCAGGAGACATGGTGAGGGCACGGCACTACCATGCAACTAGTCCTGCAGTTGTTTGTCAGTGCTCCGTGGACTGAGCTCCCTGTGCATTCAGGGGCCTGTAGCATGCCTTTCTACCGCCCAGCAACTTGCATGTGGTCTGCTAGCAGGATCAGCACAAGCCATGCTAACCAGCTGGCTCATGTGTGTTTGTTATGTCAGCTCAAAGGCTGTGCATGCAAGTTGGCAGGCGCCCACAACAACGCCCGCCTGCCTTCACCTGCGAGCACGCGCCAACACCTGCCCTTTGCTTCAACTTTTCTGTTGCTGCCCTTGCTGCCCTTGCTGCTCATCGCTGACGGTCCTGCTGCTGCAGCCTGGTGAGGACCCTTTCACGCTGCTGCGGCAGGAGAAGAAGGAGCGGCAGAAGAAGCAGAACAAGCAGCAGCTGGCGAACGTGAAGCAGGCCCTCAAGACAGGCGGCGCAGCAGCGGTGCCTGCGACGCTGCGGCTTGCCGCCACGCTGCCTGACAAAGGCAAGGGCAAGCCCACAAAGCGGAGGGAGCTTCGGGATGAGGTGAGGGCGGCACGCTGCCGCACCAAAACCGGTGACCGGCCGCTCCCCCTGCTTACTCAGCTTCAATCGACACCGGCTGGCTGCGAGCAAGGAGCCGGCCTATGAGGTCGGGGAGCTGTCAAAGCAGCGGCCCATCTGAGCATGGCAAGCACAGCGAAGGCCTGTCTGTGGTCGAGCGTGGTGTGCCACGGTCTAGTGTCAGCTGTGAGGCGTGGGGCGCAGGGCAGTTTGAATTGCAACATGCCACAGCACAGCGTCCAAGGAGCAGATGCCCTGAGCTGTGACAGGCGGCCGTCAAGCGGCTACGCCTGTGCACCAGCAACCAGCATACCCTGCCATGAGCCCACTGCACTGCCCCAGCAGCAGGCGCTCACCAGGCGCGCCTCTGTGTGCCGCGCTGCAGATCAAGACGGCTTCGTGGCTGTCTGGCGTGTCGACCGCATCCATGGGCAAGTTTGACAAGAAGCTGGCAGGGGAGAAAGAGGGCGAGCGCAAGCTGCCAGGTGAGCTGCTGCTGCTGCTGCTGCTGCTGCTGCTGCTGCTGCTGTTTTGGTGTTCCAGCTCGGAAGTCCATTCTGCAGTGGAGGTGCAGCCGTGGGTGGTTGCGTCTGCCTGTCCTCAGCAGTGTGCAGGTGAGTGGGTGGCGGCAGCGACTGCTAAGGAGGAGGGTGGCAGCAACAGCACTGCCACCAGCGGCAGGCATGGTGCATACAAGCTGGATATTGCATAACTTGTGACTAAAGTAAGCCGCATTTCTGCTGCGCCACCCTCGTTGCTTCCCCTCCACCCTTGTCCCCTGATCCTCTTCTTCCCGCAGGCAAGCGCCGCAAGTTCCTGCCAGTCACGGATGCAGCAGCTGAGCGTGCGCTCGTCAGCAAGACAGCAGACAGGCTGCTGCGTGAGAAGTCTGATGACGTGCTGGACATCAACAAGGCCATCGGCAAGCTGGAAGCAGAAGCACGCCAGGCGCGGCATGTAGCGAAACGCTCAGCAGGCAGTGATGATGAGGATGGGGGTGGCGGCGGCGGCGGCGGGGGCAGGCGGGGCGGTGGCAGGGGCAGAGGCCGCGGCGGCGGCGGGGGCAGGGGCGGCGGCGGCAGGGGTGGTGGCAGGGGTGGTGGCAGGGGTGCAGCTGGGGGCAAGCAGATGAAAGCCAAGGGCGGTGTGCAGAAGGGCGGCAGAAGAGGCGGCAAGGGCGGCAAGGCCAAGCGCTGAGCAGTGACAGAAGCGGAGCAGCTGCGTCAGCAAGGTGGCATCATGTGTCGTATCATCTACTGGATGGCAGTGCACTGACGGCAGTGCACAAACACATGCTTGACATTGCATTGCGTTGTTGACGTGTCAGGTCAGTCTGACAACGTGAGTGCTGCATCTGCTGCGTTGTGCTGTGTAATGTGTGCTTCTCTGCAACTTATTACACTTGTCATCTTGTGCCTGGCATGAGGCTGCCGCATGATGCTACAGGACCTGCTGTAGCACCTGCCACCTGTACAATGACCTGCTGTCACACGTGAGCCAGCAGACCTGCGACCATACTTCATTGGCCGAGAGGGGCAGCTGCACCAGCACGGCTCAATGAAAAGACATAAGGACACGCTGGTGTTGTGTTGCAGCAATCCAGTGCGACGCAATTGGCGCAATGTACGTTGTCACCCATGACTAGAACCCACGCCTGGCGCCGAGCAAGCCAGATTGGCGCGCCTCACCAAATGCGCCAATACATGAAGCGTTAACTACAGATGGATTGAAGTTGTGTGAACGTTTACGCACGTTTGCGTGTATCGCAGATCGTCCCCCCCCTGCAGTATCACGGCCACAACTTAGCTTTTCCACTTGCAGAAAACATTAATCAAGACTGCCACGGTCACCGCCGGTCTGTGTTGTTGTTGAAGAGCAGCACCTCAGTAGAACTTGCCGTGTGATGGGAGAGTCCCAGGCAAAGCTGATTATTTGGTCAGCAAGGCCACATATACGGCCCTTTGCCTCCTTCACTCAACAGGCGAGTAGAGGCAGCGGCCAGGCCCAGCGCTACACTGTCAGGCTTCAATCGTCGGGCTAGCCATGATCCGGCACCCCACCGCCGTTCCAAACTTAGATCAATGTAGTAAAAAACTATCTAGGCGACTCAACAACATCCCTCAGCCTGTACTGCCCGGCGCAGCAGTGGAGGCAGTGGGCCACCGTTACAGGGCAACGAGCGTAGCAGCGCGTCCTCTGAATGCTGCCTAGGGTAGCATCAGCTTTAGTTTAACTACAATTTGACAATGAAAGGCAGCGTAGGCGCTTAGGCTGGGCTGGCAGAAGCGTTGACTGGTTGCCGCTTTGTTTGCTGCAGAGTCAAGCCAGTAGGCCAAAGGCACCAGATGCTGGAGTCAGCTCTGGCAGCTCTGGGTCAGCAGCAGCAGCAGTACCTGACAAGCCAGCGCATGATGTGGTTGCTGGCGCTATGGCACGTGCAGCCAGCCAGAGCACGATCCACCCGCTTGACACCATGAAAGTGCGCATGCAGGCCGGCAGCATGCCAGGTGCGCTAGCTGAACCCAGTAGGAGCCAGAAGGTTCCACATGATTGGGAGCGTCGTATTGACGGTGCAGCATCAAACATGTTTGCAAGACGTATTGGTGGTGTATGCTGCCAGGTCATTCACAGCTGCAAGTTTTGCCAAGCTTCACTGTGATCAGAACAAATTAGCTGGTTTGCTGCTGATCTGCTGACAGGCCGGCTGCAGTCAGTGATGTATTGCTCCTTACACTTTGAATGCTTGCAGGAAAAAGCTCCCAGCCAGCAGCAGCAGCAGCAGCAAGCAGCGGCAGCTCAGCCAAGGTAGGCAACAGCAGCACGTCGCTGAGCCTGCAGCGGGGCCTGACAGAGGTTGCCAGCTTGTACAAGGGCGTGGTCAGCGCTGCATCAGGCGCTGGCATTATCATTGGCGCATATTTTGCGTTCTACAGCACCAGCAAACGCTTTCTGAGGAGAAAAACGGAATGGAAGGAGGGTGAGTGCTGTGTGCGAGTGACGCTTGGGTTGCAGGAGATCTGCATCATGTGCCCTGGCAGATAACAAGCTGTGGTGATGTGCTGATGTTACTGTAACAGTGCTGCTGTTGCTGTGAGGGGTCTAACAACAGTCGACCTTCTTTGTGACTGCGTAACTTCAGGGCTCCCGCACCTGTTTGTGCACACAGCATCGCATGTACCTGGCTGAAGTGAGCTGCGCAGGCTCTGTGAGCTGGCCGGCAGCTGACAGGACGCCCGAAGTTTCGGACAACCATCCAGCTTGTCACAACCCAAGTTTTGCGTCAAATGCTGACACGCTTGCAACTGCTGATGCCTCTGCAGGCCAGATAGCTTTTGTGTCGGGAGCTGCTGCTGCTGTTGGCAGCGGCGTGGTGAAGGTGCCTATCGCTGTGTGCATCCGCAGCGTGCAAGCTGGCGTGTACCCCAACGTCGTGCAGGCAGCCCGCAGCATAACGCAAGCAGCAGGCGCACGGGGCCTCTTCACGGTGAGGACGCGCATGTGCTTTGCTGCTCTTGCCTTGCCTGACGAGCTTCTTGTTGTCAGTGACCTCTATGCTGCTTGATGGGCTCCCTACGACTGCAACCAGTGATGAGCACTGCTGGTTGACGCGCTCTCAACCAAAGTGCACACCAGGGTGCTTGTGAGGGTGAAGCTGCAAGTCTGACTGCGCATTGGTTGGTACACTGAAGTCGCCTTCATTGAGCACATCACGCAGCAGTGCCTGGTGCGCCCATCATCAGCGGGCACGGCCATTCACACAGCAGCCGGACACTACATGTGCCTGCCTTTTCTGGCTGACGCAGTGTTGTTCTATAATACACCTGGCTTCACAATACCACATCGCTTCCCACAGCAAGCACCCATGCGCTCATCTGACATATGTGCTACTCCACCGTGCCGCACACCCCACTTTGAACTGCTGCCTGGCAGGGATTCCTGCCAACGCTGCTAGAAGACGTACCTGACATGGCAGTCAAGTTTGCAGTGTACGAAACCATGCGCCTGACCCACCGCTCCCTCGCCAGTGAACGGCAGCCCAGCACTCTGGAAGACCTGTTCATGGGTGGCTTCGCAGGCGCGGCTGCAGCAGCAGCCACCACCCCCCTGGACGTGGTCAAAACACGCATGATGTGCACCGCAAGCAGCCGGCCCACGCTGCTGGGCGCCGCGCGCAGCGTGCTGGCAGAGGGGGAGGGGCTGAAGGCGTTTTTCCGGGGCGTTGGGCCCCGTGCGCTGTCAAACGGGCTGAACAGTGCGGTGTTCTTCTGCTTCTTCGAGGCGATACGCAGGGTGGGTGGCTGCTGGTGGCTGGTTTGGGCCTTGCACTGATCAGCTGAGCTTGCGCGAGCGCTGCATAAAGGGATGTGGAGTTGCGTTGGGTTGGCTGGCTGGAGTCAAAGGCTGGTGCAAACTGCTTGCACTGTCAGCACGCGCGCGTGCAGTGCCAATCTTTGACAGCACACACCAGCAGCCACACAGCAGGCTGACCTCAGCATCATGTCCGCACTCACACAGTCGACACACAACTTCATTGCTTCTAGGCATGTCTCTTGTCTGCCAAGTACACTGTGCTGCTGCTCATGCTGCTGCTTGTCATTGCAGGTGCTTGTTGCTCGGCAGCAGCAGGCTGCAGAGCAGGAGGCAGTGCAGCTGCGGCTAGGGCAGGAGCCGCTGCTGCTGCCAGAGCACAAGCAGCAGCACAGGAGTCTTGACCAGCAGCAGCAGCAGCACCGCCAGCAGCCTGTGCTTGCGCTGGCTTCTACAGGTGACAGCAGCGGCAGCAGCATCCACATCGGCAGCAGCATCAGGCAGCCACGCAGCGGGGGTGGTGGCAGGCTGGCTTGCTTGTCACTCGCTCTGCCTGTGACGCCAGCAGCTCAGTGGTGGTGAGGTGCGCGCTGGCGGTGCCCCTGCTGCTGCTGCTGCCAAGCTACGGTGCTGTTCTGCGTAGATCACTGTGTGACAGGCTCGCAGTAGCTGGCGCAACACGTGCATTCAAGTGGGGCTACTGGTTGACGCAACAGACAGAAACAACGGCGTGTGTTAAGTGCTACATTTGAAGTAGTGAGGTACGTGTTGTGGTGCTACTATTAGCTAGTGAGGCAGCAGCCACATGCCGGCAGCAGTGCCTGTGTTGCTGGTGTTTGTCAGGCACAGGTGTGTATGCCACAGCTAGGCTGACAGCCGGTGGCCCTGGGTTGCGTGTGCGCACGTGTAGGCAACTACGTTGTTCTCTGTGTTTTTGTGCGTGTGTGTTCGCGTGCTACATGGGCAACGCTCTGTCTCTGCTGCTGCGGCAGCCGCAGCTTTAGCGGTGACGTTTGATGTTTGTGCTCTTCTGGGTGCTGCTGCAGCAACTGCTGCAACTGCAGCAACTTGCACTCTTTGTCCACTTTGCAAATGACTGCTCAGTGTGCAGTTGGCTTGTGGATGTGTGTGGTTTGAACCTATGCTCAACTATGCGAGTGCACATGCATTGGCGTTGCCATGCTTGCTGTGCTGCCAGCTGCATCCTGTAGCAGCTGCTGCGTCAGCACTTGCAGCCCAACCTTGCAGCACCATAGCACCGGGGATGCCAGGCAGGACTAGGCTTGGCAGCTGAGAGCAGTTGGTACTGGCTTTCGTGCATGCTTCCGTGACGTCGCGGCAGGGCAGCATGTGCATTGGAGCGTGATTAGTTGTGGTCAGCAGGGCGGGGTGTGGGGGGTGAGTAGATGTTGGCGTTGGGTATGGTTTGCAAATGGGTGTTAGATCGTGGTATGGTGCTACACATTGGTCTGGTGCACTAAGCGGTGCACATGGCCTCAAAATGGGCGTGTGTTTGACTTGTCGGGCGGTGGCGTGGAAAGTTCAGTCGTGTCCTGCGGTGTGTGTGTGTGGTGACGGCGTGCGACACGGCTGCAAACCACTGTGTTGAGCGCAGAAATGCGCAAGCAGCCTGTGGTGGGCATTTGAGAGGCCACAGCATGGTTCGGGGGGATTGCTGCTGGCTCCAGGACAGTGGTGCATTGCAGCTGTGGTGCTGTTACTGACGCAGCTGCATGACAGTGAGTGAGAGCGCACCTAGAGTAGCAGGCACCCTGTGCTGCGGGTTTGAGCACCAGCCATGACGGCTGGCGGTGTTGTCAGGCAAGGCAAGTGTGGTAGAGGGCTCTTGTAAGGCATCACCAGCGTGTGCGTTCGTCATGTCTTGAACTTGCATGGAACTGTTTGAAGCATTACATGCAGCACGAAGAATATGTCCGCTGGGCTGGCACATCACACAATTGAAGTATCTTGGTTATGTTGTGGGACGTCCAGTGACGTACTTTGAAAGCTGCTGGTGTTCTGGTCCTCGGCCTACATTTGTTGCATACGAAGCAGTAGCGAGTGTGAAGGACGTTGAATTGTATGCGCACTGCGGCATGCAGGCAGTAGTGTGCTGTGGCGTCCAGCAGGGTGCACGCTGCATGTGTCACATTTGTGCTGCGGAGGCACGTTCTGGCGGCACAAGGATCGGCCCCAAGGTGGTTAGTCATTGCAGCCAGGGTGTGCTGTTGCCTTCAATGCAAGTTACGCCCCAGTTTCCTTGGGCTGTGCTAGGCGAAGACCCCACGTGATACAGCAGCACAGCCATGTCTGCTTCTTCTTCACAGCCAAGTCAATCAGGCAACCTGTCAGAATTTGATTGGTTTCATTCATGGTGGTCGGTATACTTATCACATTGCTCGTCGGGCCGGACCTGCGAGAAAAGGGCCGACTTTTAGCGCTAAAAGTCCCAGGGGGGCGCCCTGCAGACCTGGAGGTCGCAGGGTCGAACCTGGGCGCCTGCGCTTTTTCCGGCGTCCGCCTTGGATGCTGACGCAGAACTCGACGAGTTCAGCCGTCGGACGCTGCGCTAAAAGCAGAGACTTGTATGCTGAAACGATCTTCAGGTCGATCTTGGCCGCCTGCGCGCCCGCGTGCGCTGCTGACGCGGATTACGCGCGGTGACGTCCGATGACTGGACTGAGCTCCCTTGGCGTTGGCCGACATATATATATGACGACTACAACGTAGTGGATGGCATCTTTGTGCGCCTGTTTCATGCGGTCTATACTTGTGTCACCAATGCTGGGCAGCCATTGCAAGGGCTCAGTGTGCCGCATGACGAGCGAATGCCCCAAGCGGCAGCTGCACTGTGTGCTACGGGTGCTGCAGGGCCTACTGCAGCAGCGGCAGCGACAGCAGCAGCTGCAGATCATAGCCTTGTGCCTGTAGACGATGATTACAATGCAGAGGACGCGGAGGAAGACATGCCAGACTTCCTGCCGCTGCTGTAGTTGTGCATGCTGCTTATCCTGCCTGTTACATACCTGGACTGTTTTCGTCATCAATGCCTACCATATTTTGGAGTGTTTGACGGCTGTGGTGGCCGAATGCTGGCCGCCTGTTAAATTTGTGAATTTTCACAACTGCAGACTTTTTCGCTAAAAGCTTTTAGCCTAAAAGTCTATTTTGCGACGGCTCCATATATAATTATATATATATAGCCCACTGCTGGTGGTCAGGAAAGCACACGCATGCGCTGCACACTGCGATGCAACGTGTGTAACTGGCATGACATGCCGAACTTGATTCAGTGATGTGATCACTGATGACGCCATCACTTGTCTGCGGAAATATGTGCTTCTGCCAGTTGGTTTTGCTCACCTACTGCACAGCGCGTGCTGTGCGACCCTGTGGTTGTTTGCTGCTATGACATAGGCTGCCCAGGGGAGCATCAAGTCAACACCTCAGCGAGCGGCGCTGCTCTGCAGAAGCACCTGAGCCATCTAGCGAGTTGCCGTCATGAAGGGTCGCTAAGCAGCTGCATCGCCATAGCTTTTGGGAGAGAGCCAAGTACGCTGTCGCCGTCCCTGCTTTCCTTGCAGTGCCCGGGCATGCTCAGTGAGCATGCAGAGCCAATGTTACCTGGCCCAGGGGGTGCTGATGTGGCCCACCGGGTAACATCACAAGGCCCACATGATGCACACGCGATCACATGGAAAGTCCATCTGCTTCTTGATCAGCGCTAGGTCTTCTGGCTTGTGTAAGCTCGCACACCCGCCTGTTCACACGGCAGCAACACCACTCATTCAGTCTCCTCTCCGCATTGGCCGATCACAGCCTTTTTGAACTTCTGCTTTGTTGTTACAGCGTTTGTTCAGCTTGGTGTTGCGTGTACTCGTTGCATTGGTGAACCCACCATCCGCACATGTGGGCTTCCCCAGCGCTATAGACAATTGGCCACAGTCCTAGTATGAGTGTGTTTGCATCACGGCCTCTGAACACCGGGGGCCTTGATGGCCAGTGGCAGCAGCGAGTGCTGCAGCAGGCGGGTTGTGGCAGGAGCTCGCAGCTGCGACAGCACCTATCACAACCTACTAGCTGCATCAGACGCGGTGCCTTGAGATGCAGCAACCTCAGCAGCAGCTCGGGACTTTACACTGGAGCATTCGGGCGGCAACCGCCCCAGCAGCAGCACCAGCAGGCTCAGCTGCTGCAGCAGCAGCAGCAGCACCGCCACTCCCTTGTCAGTTCTGCCCCATCTGCTGTCCCCAGGCTGCCAGCACGACGGGTTCGAAATAGCCATGTCCCTGCAGCTGCAGTGACTGGCATCGTGCCGCTGGGTTATGATTTCCTGACATTCCTCGCCACGACAGTAGCTGTGGTGCCAACATGCAAGTTTCTGAAAGTGTCACCAGTGCTGGGTTTCCTTGCTGCTGGAGTTGTTCTGGAGCAAGCTGGGTGAGCAGCAGAAACACAATACCTGAACGCTTCACATGCAGCAGTATGCCTTTGTTGAGTGCAATGGTAGGGCAGGGCATGTGTGGTAAGCAGTGCAGCTGCACAGGCAGCACCTGTGGTGCTTACATCGCAGAGTTCTGGCACGGCAGAAATGAAGGTCTGCATGCGGCAGCGCGGGGCAGCAGCAGCGTGGCAAATCAAGGCTGGCAGGACACGCCACCATCAGGGGTGGCAGGGGCGTGCCGTCAGCCTCAGCATGCTTTGGCTGCAGAGTTGCCGCAGACCGCGCAGAGCACGAGCTAGGGCAGCTTCAAGTGTCAGTACCCTCCGCTCCACTGTTGTGGCTGCGGCCACATGTTGGCAGCGCCACAGACGGCAACAGCAGAGTCGACCTGTCATGCAAGGCATTGAACAACAATATCCTGCATCAGCGCCCCGCCCGCAGGCATGGCATGACATGCATTGGGCGTGGCAGGCTGCTGCGTGCAAGCATGTTCACAGTCCCAGCGCAAGGCGCAGCATGTGCTGGGCACACCATCCTGTTTGTGCCCAGCACATTGTTTGTGCCCAGCACATGCTGCGCCTTGCGCTGGGACTGTGAGTATGCTTGCACGCAGCAGGCTGCCATGCCCGATGCATAGCATGTTGCCAGCTGCAGCTCATTAGGCAGGTGCCATGCAGGGACAGCCTCTACAGCAGGGCAGCAGCGGCAGCAGCAGCAACACTAGCAGCAGCACTAGCTCCCGAGTAGGCGTGCTGGTGTCACAGCGGGGCCCACTGCAGCAGGCGCCGTGTTACAGGCCATGCCAGCAATGGCTGCCGCAGGCACTGCACAAACCTCTCGACACCAACTGCTGCCCATACCTGCTGACTCTGCCATCATACTGCTGCTGCTGCTCGCTGCTGCTGTTGCTGTTGCCTTGCTCGTCGACTGGCAGCATGCTGAAGGACCTGAAGGACATGGAGACGCTGAGTGAGCTGGGTGTGCTGTTCCTGCTGTACGAGCAGGGCCTGGAGCTGTCCCTGGACAGGCTCAAGGTGAGGCCAGGAGGATTTTAGGGTTTAGGGTTTAGGGTTTAGGTTGGCTGGCGAGCAGGGCCTGGAGCTGTTTCTGGACAGGCTCAAGGTGGGGCCAGGAGGTTTTTAAGGTTTAGGGTTTAGGTTGGCTGGCGAGCAGGGCCTGGAGGTGTCCCTGGACAGGCTCAAGGTGAGGCCAGGAGGTTTTTAGGGTTGAGGGTTTAGGTTGGCTGGCGAGCAGGGCCTGGAGCTGTCCCTGGACAGCCTTAAGGTGAGGCCAGGAGGGCTTTTTGTTTGGTCGGCCGAGGGCCAAACAGGGTGGTGGTGTGTGCTGCAGGCGCGCACGGCGGTGTGTGGGGGTGCTGCGTGGTGGTGGCCGTGGGTGGACGGGGCTCGGAGGTGTCATTAAGGGCAGCAGCTGACGGCAGCGCAGTGGGCGTGCAATACAACCAGGGCGGGGGCAGTGCTGTGGCGGTGCGTGGCGGTGGTGGTGTGACGCAGGGGTGTGAGCATTTGGCAAACAGGCCTGAGGTGCTGGCAAGGGGTGCAGGGGTGCGGTTGTGCAGGGGGTGGCAGTGTCAGGACTGCCTGTCAATCTGCTGCTCGTGCTGCAGCTGCTGCACCACCGCCGCATCCGACGCTGCCCCGTGCGTGCGCCTTGCTGCGCAGGCGCTGTCCAAGTATGCGTTCGGCATGGGGAGCCTGCAGGTCATCCTGAGCACGCTGCTGTTCACGGCGGTGGCGCTGCCTGTGGGGTCCGGCCTGGGCACGTGGTTCCTGGAGGCTGTGTGCCACGCGCCGCCTAGCCTGGTCAGCATCAGGACTGTGGATGAGGTGCGCAGCAGCTCTAGGGTTTAGGGTTTAGGGTTAACCCCAGAACCCTAAACCCTGACCTGGTCAGTATCAGGACTGTGGACGAGGTGCGCAGCAGCGCCAGCATCAGGACGCGCGATGTGGTGCCCATGCATGTGTATCGATCAACGCAGCGCGTGCTTGCCCCCCCGCGCCGTGCGCAGCACCTGCACAGCGCTGCGGCTGCCCCTGGCGCTGCTCCGTGATCCAGCGCAGCGCACGCAGGAGAGGCGCGAGACACTCAGCCGGCCGTGGTGTGTGGCTGTTGCGGTCCCCGCTGCATCTCGACTGCAGGCCGTGGTCATTGCCGCGGCGCTGTCCATGTCGTCGAGCGCCTTTGTGCTGCAGCTGCTGTCGGAGCGCGGCGAGGCCCCCACCCGCGTGGGCTCGGCCACGCTGGGCATCCTGCTGTTCCAGGACATCGCGGTGGTGCCCTTCCTGGTGCTGCTGCCGCTGATCGAGAGCAACGGCGGCATGGAGGGTACCACGCCGAGCACGCTGCTGCAGGTGAGCGACACTGCTGGGGTGTGGGCCGGAGCTGCAGGCTTGTTTGGCAGTGCGGTTGAACGTCTGCCCTCCGGCCTTGCACCAGGTGGTGGTGTGCGGCTTGCATGCAAAGCGGGAGTTGAGTTATGTGTTGCTTATACTCACCATATGAGTCATAGATATGACACGATGTGCGTATATGACATAGCCAGGCGGTGTGGTGGGTGCGGCGTTGAGGCGCTGCAGGGTGTCGCCGGCTTTGGATGTCGGCACAAGCGCTCTACTTCTGCTTTGGACCTCCTCTGTCAGGCCGCCAGCGTCATTGTGTATTCAAGACCTGCCCACAATTGCAAGCTTGCCAAATTTGGTTTAGCGTGCTGGATATGCACACGACTGGAACATGGAGTAGGGTAACATCAGGTGTCCACAAGGCTGCAGTGCGCGCGCACCCATGTTTCTCTGCATATGTGGGTGCACACGTTCGTGTTTGCTTGTGCTGTGTGGACGCACTTTGCCGCTGTGCTGCTGCGCGCGGCCTGCTTGCGGCCCTGCTGCAGATGCTGGGCCCACGGCCGCCACCTCGCTGCTGGGGCTGGGGGCACTCCTCGTAGGAGGCCGCGTGGTGCTGCGGCGCATCTTTGAGGTGAGGCCGCAGCCGAGCCGTGCTGTGCTTGTGAACCGAATCGCTCGGTCGACAACCATCTGCAGGAGCCGCTGCATGTGGTGCCTGCGCTGTACTCGCAACAAGCTGTCTGCTCTGCGTGAGCTGCTGGCTGACCCACCCAACCTCGCCAGACTCCGGTGCAGACGGCTGCAGCAGCCCGTGGTTCTTTGATATGCAGGCAGCTGGTCGCAGCAGTGCATGCACACAGCCCTGCTCTGCTGGTGGCCTGCAACATGGTGCCAAACACTGTGTGGCGCTCCCGTGCGCAGGGCGCTGCTGGGTGCTTGCAGATCATCGCGGAGTCGCGCAGCAACGAGGCGTTTGTGGCGCTGTGCCTGCTCACCGTGGGCGGCAGCGGCCTGCTCACCAAGATGCTGGGCCTAAGCGACACGCTGGGCGCCTTCATCGCTGGCGTGCTGCTGGCCGAGACGAGCTTCAGGACGCAGGTGGGGCGCGGCACGGCGCTGCTCGACCACAGCTCATATGCCGCATGCCCCTGACCTGCGCGTGGCGCGTCGTGACGGCGTTTTGTCACAACACCAAGCAGTCCACGTGCGTTCAGGCGCTGCCTGTGGGCATGCTGTTGCTTGCGTCCGACGCTGTCACACCGCAAACCCAACTCTCCGCTCACCCCATCCATCCCTGCACCCCGCAGGTCGAGGCGACATCCGGCCGTTCCGCGGCCTGCTGATCGGGCTGTTCTTCATGTCTGTCGGCGGCTCCATCAACATGGGCGTGCTGCGTGACAACTGGGACGTCATCGCGTGGATGCTGGCGGGCCTCGTCAGCCTCAAGGCGGGCGTCAACATCGCCCTGGGGCCGCTGTTTGGGCTCAGCAAGTGCGTGCAGCAACGCCGGCCGGCTGTAGTGCTGCTGCTGCTGCCGCTGCTGCAGCAGCGTTTAGCTGCTGGTTGATGTCCCCTGCAGCTGTGTTGAGGCGAGTGCGTGATGAAGCGCTGCGGCTGCCTGCCATGCTGGACGCAGGCTCCTGCCTGCCCATGTTGGCTCCTGCAGGTCTGGTCTTGGTGTTGATGGTCTGCAGAGCCTGTGCCGGCCACGCCGCCTGCCGACATGCACAGCCCAACTGCAAGTTTGGCGTCAGCTTGTACCATTTGCCTCCGCTGCTGATGCGTCCGCTGCTGCTGCTGCCGCTGCTGCTGCTGTCTGCGCAGGTCTGAGTCCATCCGCACCGGCTTCCTGCTGAGCCAGGGTGGCGAGTTTGCGTTTGTGCTGCTGAGCCTGGCCTGCCAGCTCAAGCTGCTGCCCGAGGAGCTGAACCAGATCCTCATCATCACAGGTGGGTGCGCCGCGCCGGTGCTGGCTTGTTTGTGGGGCGGGGCTGGCGGGTTTGGTTGGTTACTTGCGGGCGCATCTGGCGCGCCCTATGCAGGTGCTTTTATCGCCGTGTGTGTTTGTGGCGGGCCAAACTGTCATCAGAGCATTGCCACTGCACTTGCAGACGGGCTGCTGCCTCAGGAGCGTTTGCCACTTCTCCTCCACCACAGGATGACCTTGCTTGGCTGTGTCACACCAGTCACAGCAGAGCTGCGGCCGCCTTGTGATGCCGCTCAGCTGCGTGCTTGTGCCTGCTGCTTTGATCAAAAGATCAAGCACCAGCTGTTTAGCACCCTGCATCGTTCGTCTGACCACCCGCACCCAATAATTAATAATAAAGTCGGCCCCGGCCGATCACACCGCCTGCCAATGGTTGTTGGTGTGCTGTGGGCTGTCTGCTGCCTGCTGCCGGCCCCTGCAGTGGTGTTTTCCATGGCGCTGACGCCTGCGCTGGCGGAGCTGGGCAGCCGGCTGGGTGCTGCCGTTGAGGCGGCGGAGGGCTCCACGAGCAGCATGGACGAAGCGCCGCCGCCGATGCTGGAGGTGCGACAGAACATAAACACAGGCCTGCAGCTGGTCGTGGCTGCTGCTGCTGTGTGTGCATGTGTGTGCATGCATTGGGTGCCTGAACAGTTTGGCCGCCGCTGCCGTGCATCACCAGCCAGAACAGCGGTGCGGTTTTGGTGACCCAAAGCAGGCACGCCAGCCATCGTTTGAAACAAAGCAAGCACAGCACTCTCTGCACACCCCATGTGCCTGGATGTCTGTGAGGGTCGGCTGCACTCACACACGCCTGCGCAGTCACCTTTGTTCCGCCATCACCCCCACGCTGCCGGCCACTCTGCACTCCCGCAGGGCGATGACCCCGTGGTCATCCTAGGGTTTGGCCCGCAGGGCCAAATGCTGGCAAACATGCTGGCCAGCCCGCTGGCGCAGTCGGGCAACAAGCCGCGGCACTACATCGGCTTTGACCTGGACCACGCCGCGTCAGCGCCAGCAGGCGCGCCGGCTTCAACGTGCGTACGGCAACGGCGCGCGGCCGGGCGTCCTCAAGGCTGCCGGTGAGGCGGCGGGCGGCAGACGACGCGCTCATATGTGTGCAGCGCAACCTGCCGCTCCTGCTCCTCTGCGGCGTGGTGCAGGCTGCCGGGCTGCATGCTTGCTTTCGTGTGCTGTTGCGACGGCTGCACACTGTGCGGCGTCACGTCGCAAGCTGGCTTCGGTGGCGGATGCTGGGCCTGCCTGTTTCACGCAGGCGGTGGGCCGGTCATTACTTTGTCAGTGGCTGAGCGCTGCTGTCGCGCAGGAGCTGCAACGCAGGCCCTCTGTGAAGCACAGCAGGCTGCAGCAACGGCCTTGCTGCTGCTGCTGCTGCTGCTGCTGCTGCTGCTGCAGGTGTGAAGCGGCCGTCTGCCATCGTGGTGTGCCACAGCCAAGAGAGACCGCGCTCAAGGCAGTGGAGGGGCTGCGGGCAGAGTACAGGGGCGTGCCCATCTACGCGTGCGCACAGAACTTCAGGTGAGGCGTCGTCTTGGCAGCTGCACAACAAACGATGCACTGCAGACCAGCAAGACGCAGCTGCACGGCTGGGCCACAGTCGCTTGCCCTGATCTGGCACCAACAATGCGCTCGCATGAATTGGTCGCCGTTTTTCAGGACAGCTGCTGCGCTCGTATTTGCTGTTTGCTGCTGCTGATCACAACCTAAACTCGGCTTGCCTGCATCGCCCCGCTGCCGCTGCGCTGTTCCGTCGCGCCAGGCACGCTGCCGAGCTGCGTGCCGCCGGCGCCGACAAGCTGTGCATCGTGAACAGCGAGGCCGGGCTCAACCTGGGCGCGCAGCTGATGTCCGACATGGGCAGCTCGCAGACGAGCGTGGCGCTGCTGCGACGCGGCATCAACGAGGCCCTCGCGGTGCGCACCGCAGCCGACAACTTGCGCCGGGACGGCAAGGAGGCGCCAGCCCCCTCTGAGGGGCACGCAGCAGCGCTGAACGGTGCCAGCGGCAGCGGCAGCAGCGACAAGAAGAAGAAGAAGAAGCAGAAGCAGATTGAGCTGTTTGTGTTGGACGGGAAGCATACGTATGGACAGCTGCGCGCTGACTCGCTGGCGCGCACAGTCAGCCCGGACCTGCCGTGCACGGAGTGCCCGCTTGTCAAGCAGGAGCTGGACATGCTGGGCAGCCTGGATGAGTCGCTGATGTCAGGGGACATGCTGGGCAGCAGCAGCAGCTTGGCATCAGTCGCAGATGTGGACGTGCCTGATGCGACCCCTGCAGCAGCACTGCCTGCTGCTGGGCTCAACGGCAGCAGCAGCAGCAGCAAGGGCTCGGCTGTGGCTGCCAGCACTGGCAACAACGTTGCTGGAGGCCGTGGCCCTGGCAGTGTGTGAGCCATGCGCATAGGCGCTGCTGCTGCTGCTGCTGCTGCTTGGTGCTATGTTCTGGTGCTTGCATGCACGCTATCGTTGGTGCCGAGTGTGCTGTGCTCATCATCCACTTCGGTGTGACAGGGTCCAGGCTTTGCCTTTGTTTGAGTAGGCAGCTGAAAGACAGCTGCGTGTTGTCTTGCCTGTGGCCGCAGCGTTGTTCCTGCTGCTGGTGTCTGTTCTGCAATATTAGGAGTGCTGTGCTGCTCATAACTGTTGGTAGCTGAGCTGGGCTGAGCCTACCAATTAAATTGTAATGCTTGCTGCCGCTTGCAGTGCCTTGCAGGCAAAAGACGCAGCAGGTGTGCATGTGTATTTACTGCCTGAGGTGGCAGCCCGCTGGCTCGCTCGCTAGCTGTGCTTGGCTGTCTTGTGATGGTGATGCTGTGAGCGGGGAGGGCTTTGAGGGTTTTGCGGGTAGGCAGGAGGGTTTTGTGTGGGCTCAGCGGCTTGCCATGGTTGCTGCCTTGCATGTGATACACGGTATCTGAATGAAGTGCGGTCAGAATATCAGGCATAGCCCAGGTGTGAACCTGAACCATGGTGTATGGTCTGGTGCTGTGGGATGCGCCTGGTGTTCTGTTTGCGCACACTTAGCCTGCAGGGGTACTGCAATGTGAGTGAGAGAGCTGCAGCGGCTGCTGTGTAAGCCGCATCGATGCTTACATGTGCATGTCTGTACTGCAAGGAGGGGGTGTGCGGTGTGTACGTCTGTCATATGCTGTAGGGGTTCGGCCAGAACCCTGGCGTGGCTGCTTGTGGTGTACCACACATGTACTGTAGTGTGCAGCAGCCTCTGCCGCAGCTTATGCCTGGCCGGTTGTCGGTTGCTGAGGACCAACCGCATGGCTCAAAGCCTTGGCTGTCCAGCCGCCAACAGCGGCACTGGCGGCTGACAATTCCTTACAAGAACTGCTCATATGTTGGACGCATCTCGTGGCTGGGGCATGGCCACCAATCAGCGCATGCGCTGCCGGAGTTTGCGGTTGTAGTGCTGTGCAGCTCAGTTTTGTGAGGCAGCAGCAGCTGCTGCTAGGCGGACTTCGCCTAGGGCTCGAGGGCAAGGGCTCGGAGCCCTTTGCAGTGTCAGGTCCAGCAGCATTGTCAGCAGCTGTGTTACTGTGCCATAGACATATCATCACGGTGCATGTTCCTGGGTTGAGAGCTCTGGCTGCAGGTTGAGCAAGTACTACTTCGGTGAAGACAGAGGCAGGTTGTTTGCCGTTGGGCCAATGCCTGTGCCGCGGGCAGAAATTTTGTGCTGTGTCAAGCTGTGCTGTTTTGTGCTGTGGGTGGGTGTGTGCTTGTACGCTAGTTTCATTCTCGCTCATGCAGCAGCGCAGCAGTTTGCCTTGTGGCAGTGGCAAGCAGTGTGTGCTCCACATTTTGCAGCCAGGGAGTTGGATGTGGCCGTTTTGGGGGTGCATGTTGGCATCAGGGTGTCACCACGTCTTGCATGACGGTGGGCTGCAGGTACAGCTGGAGAGTATGTGCTGTGCTGTGCTGTGCTGTGCTGTGCTGTGTTGTGCTGTGCTGTGCTGTGTGTGCATAATGAGGAGGCGTGCACACACGCCCCTTACCAGCAGCTGGAGCCTTGCTTCTAGGGGGCTGGGATGCAGTCACTGCAATGCGCAGTTCAGCAGGCAGCTTGCAGGCCTCTGCCAGTCCCCAACGCACGACTGGTTTCTCTCCGAAGGCTTTGTTGTTATGTTGTTGAAGGCAAGTTACTGGTGGCAACTTTTCAGTGGTTCACTATTTAATGTGTATACATAAGTTCCTGTTGATCTATACAGCTGGCTATGCTGCCATTTATTCAGTGCAAGGACTGCCAAGGGCCACATTCCGCTGGACCGGTGGCCGGCTACAAGCTCAGCTGCGGCACCTTGCATGGGAAGGTGGCCAACCCGCAATGCTGGTCCCGCATGGGTGGTGGGCTGTGGGCACTCCTTCTGCTCATGGGCACCAGCCAACACAGTGTCGCTCACTCAAGTTGACACTGCTGGTGGCAACACCTCTGCTGTCTATTACCAAACAAAAACTAGGCAGAGCTTCTTGCCACAGCTACCCAGCCCCAACGCACCATCCCTGCGTGCTACAAACGTTCAGTCACTGTGGGTTTGACAACAAGCCAGGGCCAAATCCTGAGCATCACTGCTGTCTGCAGCAGCAGCAGCAGCAGCAGCATGCCACCGTTGCTGTTCTTCCAGGAGCGTTCCTGCATCGTTGACAGTGCTACTTCTACATAAATCACTCTCATCTATCAGTGAATTGGACGACATATGTGTTGCTGTCTCGTGGTAACAGCTGCGGCACTTTGTCGTGCTGCAGGCGAGTGCTTCATTACGACACCCATGCACAGGGAGCCGACTCGACAGCGGAACACATGTAGTTACCTACCAATTTTGAGCAGAAACCCTTTGCAAGCGTTTCCAAGCATCCCGGCTGGCTAGCCGCAGAAGCCAAACTGCAACCATCTGCACGGCACACCTGCGGCGCATCCTCGGAGGTTGCTGCTCCTACCATTAGTCGCTCGTAAGTTACATCCGTGTTTTTTCAACAAAGAATAACTGAGCGTACATGCAACCATGTACGCTTGTATGGCCTGCGGTTT
Organism: Scenedesmus sp. NREL 46B-D3; assembly: GCA_014080715.1. Taxonomy (NCBI): domain Eukaryota; kingdom Viridiplantae; phylum Chlorophyta; class Chlorophyceae; order Sphaeropleales; family Scenedesmaceae; genus Scenedesmus; species Scenedesmus sp. NREL 46B-D3. The sequence continues at coordinate 284,281 of JACERP010000043.1, read as the reverse complement.
CTATTGTGGCAGAAACGGTCAGCACGTTCTGCCAGCAAAGAACGAGCTGCGCTTCACAATGACTGTATTGGGTTTCTATGCCGAAGTACTGTGCCAGTACGTGCGGATGCCGTGATTCTGCTTGGTGCATGGGTTTTGCAGCATGTCGCACGTCAATGTGGTTTCGCAGCATGTCGCACGTCCAGCCGACAAAGTGCAAACTGCCACTGAACACACCGTGCATTCTGTCACTGCTGGAGTGTTTTACAGGCGGCAACCCACGCCCAGCAGCAGCAACATGCAGGGCTGCTGCCATCTTGCAGTGCCCAGCCATGCCAGCAGTACTGCTAGTGATGACCAACTTGGGCATACTGAGTGTGCAAATGCATTCAAGCGAAGCTGCTAAGCATGTACAGTGATGACATACATGGCTGAGAAGCAGCTGCCACACAAACATGCAGCAGCAGCAGAAACATTGCATTATACTGAAGCTGGACGCAACGTTAAGCACTGAAAGTAGCGCGTTGAGGCCAAAGGAGCCGTTTTGGGGGCACCAGCCCTTCCACATCCAGAAAGCAAAGGTAGAGGTTACGCACTTGAACATCCCCAAAGATTACCTCAAGCAAGCCGTTGTGCCTTAAAAACCGGTTGGGTGGGCGGGTGGTTGGGCGGGTCACCCGCCATGCAGGCCAACCTGTCAAGAAGAAGCTGTGTACACCTAGGTCTGGGTTGCTCAACACATGACGTGCAGAAGCATTACCATCATGCGCTGCCACGCTACGCTAGGTTGCCAATTATGCATGCACCACTGGTGCCTGGCAGGCAGACTTGGTGCGGCGGCATGCCTATCAGGAGAAGGCAGCTGAACGCACAGGTGTACACAACGTGGGTGGAGCCAGCTTTGCTTACATGAGCAGCCTCGCATGCAGGGGTAGGGAGACGCTTGCCTCTTCATGCTAGGTGCTGTTCTTCTTCACAACAGCCAGCGTCTGCATCAACAAGCTATTGACGAGGTGTGCACCCTGAGCTCGTCATAATCAGCAGTATGCATCAACCAGCACAACTGTAAGTGAGCATGCACGCATGCTCAGCACATGCAGGTGTATAACAACAAGAAGCTGAGCCGCCAGTCGGCTTGGCACAAGCAGCAGTAAATGCTGTGCAGGGGAAACAACTGCTGATCATGCACGGCGTGCACACTGACTAAGTTGCCTGCACAGCAGGTTGTTGTTGTTGTTAGGTGTGCACGCCATGCATGATCAGGGTGACCCACAAGAGCAATAAAAGAGGAAGAGCTTGAAGTTGGCAAGATTGACATCACACAGTTACGTTTACGTGTTCAAATGCTACTATGTTGTCTCGTCACATGCTGCACTAGCGACTTGCATGAGATGCTTACAACGTAATCATTGTGAGAGTCATTGTCGGGCGATGTGGTGGGCGGCACCACAAGACAACTTCGGCTTGCAAAATCACACAGCACATTGTTCGTTGCCTCCAAGCAGAAACAATGCTGGATTGACCCACAAACTGGATGTGAATGAACGAATGACCTACGCAAACTGGATGTACAATAGACGGCACACTGCAACGGCACACTGCAACGGCAATGTACACGACATGCCCCATGGTCGTGTACGGTTGCACAGCTCAAGCAAGAGCTGTCATTTCTGGCTGTCAGAGGGCTGCAAGCAGCTACACTTCGTACTCTCCGCACCAGCCTTGCTCAATGCCTGCTACATCGACTGCCACTCAGCGGCAGCACGAATCAGCGCCTCCTCTTGAAAGCTTTTGGCTTGCGCTGCACATCCTCTGCTGGCCCTCCTTGCATGTGCTGCTGCACCCGCTGATGAGCCCCACCCCTGCTGCTGTCCCCTGCCGCACCTGCTGCTGGTGCAGCCAGACCGGTAGCCGCGCCCCCACCTGCACCCACATGCTGCGCTGCTTCCTGAGGAGCTGCACCAGGTGATGTGCCATTCACTTGCTGCTGTTTCAGCAGGTGCTGCTGGCGCTGCAGCTCAAGTGCTCCCTGAGCATCATCATCAAGCAGCTGTGTCGCCTGGTCAAGGTCCATGGCGTCAACAGCCGCCGCTTCGTGTGAGCCTGGCTTGGCCGCTGCGCCAGTTGCAGCTTCAGATGCTGGCGGCAGTTGTTGTAACGGCTGCTGCAGTGACTGCTGATTCGACGGCAACTCCTCCTGCTTCAGCAAAAGTGGCTGCTGCTGCTGCTGCTGCTGCTGCATTTGTTGTTGCTGATGAACGTCTCCCTGCAGCTGAGCTGGTTCATCCGGCTCGTCATCTTCCGTATCTGCATTGTACACTCCTGCAAGAGCTTCATCATCTGTGCTGTGCGCCTCCTCACCCTGGGGATGACAGCGGCAGCAGCGACAAAAATGCTGGCATTGTTTGAGTCTCCACAAGCAATACACATAGGTAAACAGCTCCTGACACGCAAAGCGTGCAGGTATGCACGTAGAACCTATCCACAGGGCCTTGCGTATGCGGAAAGGACAGTAGCCATCTCATCACAGCTGGGGGCGTAAATCGCCACCTGTAGTTGCTCCAGCTGCCGCGCCTGCTCTTGCACTGTGTTGGTGAGCGCCTGTATCCGCTCAGTCTTCTTGTTCAGCAGCATGGCAAACTGCAGCATCAAGCAGCACAGCGGCAGCAACAACACCGGTACCGTGTCTGTGTCCAAAGCAGTAATTCAACATGTGCATGTCAGCACCAGATGTAGCAGGCTACGAGCCGGTTGCGTGTTGTGGTGTCCAAAGACAGAGCCTCCACTGCTGCATCCTGCCGTTCAAAAGAAAAAGGGTTTGTTGTGGTTCCTTGGCAGGCACACAGCAACGCAACAGCCACCAGCACAGAAAGGCACCTTTGTGAACAGCGCCTGCTCCTTGCCCTGCCACTCCTGCGTCTTCTGCTGCAGCTGCTGTTTCCTGTCCCTGAGCGAGCGCTCCAGCAGCAGCTGCGCCTTGCGCGACTCGTCCATGGCAGCCTGCCAGCAGCAGTGGCAGCAGCAGCAGCCGCAGCAGCGGCAGCAGCGCCAGCACACGTCAGGGCAACCAACAGGCTGGTTGGACCACTCGCAGGTTGAGATTGGACCAGCTTTGGTGCATCAGAGGTGGCATCGGGTGTCTGATGCAGGGTGTGACGGTGCACAGCGCTGCCCTAGCTGCCTGCTCGCAGCCAGTGGAGCCACAGGTATCAGCGCGCTCACCGTCATTGCACTGTAAGAGGCCATGATGTGGGCCATGATGAGCCTGATGGCGCTGCTGCTGTCCTGCTGCTGCTGCTGCTGCAGCAGTGGCATGACCCGCATCATCTCCCGCACTTGGCTGTTGTTGCGCTGCCAGGACCACGTCAGCTGCAGCGACAACGGCAGGAGGCATGAAGAGGAGTGGCGGCGGCAGTTGTGTCACGTCATGTGTGAACTGGCTGAGATTACGCATTCTTTCATCATCTGCTTGGTGGTGTAGCATCTAGCATACATGCATGATGTTCAACGCGGACGAACGAGCTGCTGTTTGCTTGCAGGAGTGCCTGCACCCTGACCCAGCCAGGCCCCACCGCACCTCAAGCTGCTGCTCAGGGCCGCGCGGGGGGGTACGAGCGCTGTGTGTATACTGTGTTGACGCTGCCGCTTCGTCTCCAAGTGCCTCCTTTGTCCTCCTCCATGCTGCAGTAGCATCCATGGCCTGGTAGGCAACACTGCAGCCTGCAGGAAACAAGCATGCGACATGCGTTTAGCAGCACATGACAACGGCAACACAGCAGCTGCAGCATGTTGCCAGCAGTGCTAGTGTTGGGTGCAGTGCGCCTAGGCGGACCGTGTGCATGATTCAGCAAGCACACTGGGCCTCCGGCTAATCCCAGAGTCGCAAACCCCAAGATTCTTACGGAGTGTCACAGCCAGCAGCGGCAGCTAGGCTGCGGGCGCACCATGCTGATTGAGTGATTCAGCACCTTCACGTGCTCAGCTCCCAACCTGTTGCACTCCATGCAAGGCTGCAGTCTGTGAGCCAGATGTCGAACAGTCTGCTGTCTTCATGCCAGTGCACCAGCACAAAGAGTGGACCTGCAGGGCCTTTAGCATCTGCATTGCTGAGGGTCCTGCAAGAAGCTGAGACGGCAACTACAGCTGCCATCAACGGCGTATTCAATGTAAACCTGCTGGCACGGCAGGGACAGAGTCAGCAAGCAGAAAACAATGACTGGACTTGTACAGCAAGGCCGAGGTGGCGATTCGCGCTCTCAGTCTGCCTTGTGCGCTTCTCGAACTGCTTGTGCTCAGGATCGTAGGCCTTCCGCTCCACCAACGGGTTATCTTTCAAAACTGGTGGGACGCATAACACTCTTGACACAACAGCCTTTTGTCAACTGGTGTCTCTATGTTTTTCACGCCATGCTTGATAGATTTACGTAATCTTACTGGTTCAATGACGATTTCAGAAACACGGTGACCGGCCCAACGTTTACTGCTCTGGCGGCATGAAGGATTGAGTTGCTCCCTCTCCCGGACCTGTTGATGCTCCTTTGTAGAAGAGTCCTGTGTGTAGCTATGGCTCAACAGCCTGCTGTTGACAGGGCAGCCTTCAAGCAGGTCATCAAGCTGCCTGCGCTGCGGGTGCCCACCAAGGCATGCAATGACCTGATGCGCAAGTTACGTGGGTGAGCAGCAGTGCAGTACATATAGGGCCAAGAGCACCACAATCAGTCAGACAGCACCTCAGCCAGTTCTAAACTTGCAACATACGGTGCTCAGGCATGTCAAGCCAGCTGTGCTAGCTGCTGCACTAGACAGCGGGTACAGCATGTGACGGCTGGCAGTAGCACGCAACTGGCAGTGACAGCTGCTCCACCAACACCACTCCTGCAAGAGCACATTGCTGAAAAAGGGCAAGGCTCACTATTTCACTGTTTTTTAATGCTGTTTTATGCTGCTTCGTTGGTCTGCGTAGCAGATTCACGTTTGACCTGCCAAAAACCAAGTGCATTGTGCACGATGGTGACAGGCAGGATGTGCGTTTGCTGCTCTTGAGTCAAAAGGTGGACCCGCAAGGTGAGCCGCAGCAGCAATCAGCAGCTGATGGTGCAAAAGCATTGATATACTAGCAGCAAGGGTGTGATGCAGTGGCAATGGCGGTGGCAGTGGCGGTGGCCAAAAGCCACTGTAAAGCAAACTGGAGAACAGCTCCCTTTTGAAGGGCAGCATGAACGCCAGAAGCTTGCAGATGGCAGCACCTGGGTACCTGAATGCTTGATGAACCATCCTTAGCGTGCCCTGTGCAGCCTCAGCCGCTTATAAACAAGGCTTGCTGCCTCGCTCATGTGTGGCGTGTGTGCATGCAGTGTCGCTGCCAGCATACTCTGCAACTGCAGCAGTACTGGCATGTTCTAGTGCCCCATTTGCAGGACAGGCTTACCTGCACAAGCCTCCTTCTCCTCTTTGCTGAGCACTATTGTCTGGTTTTCATCTGGCTGTCTGGGCGCCTGTTCTCGCCCTGCTGTAACCTGCATGCAGCGTTCAGCCCTGAGCTGCAGGCAGTGCTGCAGCAGGTTGAGGGCTGGGAGGTGTGCAGCCATGACATGCAGCTGGACTACCAGCACTTCACAGCAGATGCAGTGCTGAGGGTGAGGCCATGCAGCAGCAGCAGCAGCAGCAGCAGCAGCAGCAGCAGCAGCAGCAGCAGCAGCAGCAGCACTCGAACCAGCAGTCACATCCTGCTGTGCAGAGCTTGCAGTGGCACAGCCAGCATGTCACAGCAGATGCATTGCTGTGAGTGCTGCCAGCATGCAGCACAGCGTGCAACGCCTGTAAAAAAAGCCACAACGTGATGCAGCAGGTAGCAGCAACAGAGGCAGTCAGAGTTTCCAGGCCTCCACAGGAACTCAACTATCGGTGCTGCTGCTAGTCATGGCATGTAGCGCTACTGTGTTGGTTGCAAGTGCGACAAGCAGCTGCGTCTAAGCTCTTTCCATGCAAGCATCTGCACACTGCTCACCATGTCGTCATAGCTTTACTTCCCTACCCTGACTGCCTGCCCTGCAGAAGCTGCTGCCTGAGGGGGTTGAGGTGCCCACCTCGTTTGAATCCATTGGCCACATCGCGCACCTCAACCTGAGGCCAGAGCAGCTGCCACACAAGGCGCTCATAGGCCAGGTCATCATGGACAAGAACCCTACCATACGCACGGTGGTCAACAAGGTACCACAGCTGGCACTTGAACTGCTTGCGCAGCAACACGCGTATGGCAGTGATGTGCGGCAGCATGGCGGCCATCCAAGGGGTCAACAGTCGCATTTCCACCTGGCACCCCTCGATCACAACGCTGGACTATTGCCTGAGTCTCAAGGTCTCCTGGCGCTGCTGCTGCTGCTGCTGCTGCTGTCCATTTGCTGCAGCTGGGCAGCATAGAGAATGAGTACCGCGTGTTTGACATGGAGGTGATTGCAGGAGATCAGGCTTTTGAGACTGAGGTGTCCCAGCATGGCGTCAGGTTCAGGCTGGACTTCTCAAAGGTGGGCTGCTGACGTGAGCTGGCCCTCTGGTGTCATTTGACCTTTTTTTCAACTAATACTGGAAGGCTCAAGGCAATTTCCTGCTGACATGGCCAGTGCCGCGCCCCAATTCAAGAGAAAATTTGCGTCTGCATTGGCGCTCACGAGTGCTGCCAGCCAAACACCTCACAGCAGGCACTGGGTGCAGTCTCCAGCCGTAGCAATGATCCGCCAACCCGAGCACCATACACGCCAGCTTCAATGCACTCTATATTACAGCCTGATTCGTAATGCGGGACTCAGGTGTACTGGAACTCGCGGCTGGAGACTGAGCACGCGCGGCTGGTGTCCAGCTTCCAACCTGGCGAGGTGGTGGCTGACATCATGGCAGGCATCGGGCCCTTTGCCGTGCCAGCAGGCAAGCACGGCTGCAAGGTGAGGCCTCCGGGATCTGCCTTACTGCAAGTGCAGTAGAGGCACTGGGCAAGCAGGAAAGGTACTGCAACCAACATGAGGCGAGGCTCCGGCATGCCACAGAACCATTGCCTGCAGCACACCTTGCGCTGCACGTTTTAGTAGAAGCACAGCTTCTATGGACACATGTTGTCACCGTCACAGCTATCACTGTGTCAACCGAGCTGATGCTGCTGCGGCTGCTGTGCTGCAGGTGTACGCGAATGACCTGAACCCTGAGAGCGCCAAGTACCTGGCCCTCAATGTGCAGCTCAACCGCGTGGGGGCCCAGGTGCTGCCCTTCAACATGGATGGCCGCCAGTTTGTGCGCCTGCTGCTGGCCACGCCAGGGGGACCAGTAGAGCAGCTTCAGCCACCACCAGCAGCAGATGAGCCGGCTGCACAGCAGCCTCAGCAGCAGCAAACACCTCAACAGCAGCAGCCAAACCAGCAGCAACAGGAAGGAGTATCAGCTGCAGCAGCCCACCCCAAGCAGCAGCAGCCAAAGCGCAAGCTTGTGGCCGAGGTACCTGCCGCGATACCGCCTGGCTTCAGGCCACCGCCTGGCGGTGTGCTGTTCCAGCATGCCGTGATGAACCTGCCTGCGTCGGCTGTGGAGTTCCTGGACGCGTTCCGTGGCGCGTTTGACCCTGCCAGCTGGGCGGGGCGGCAGCTGCCACTGGTGCATGTGTACACGTTCATGAAGAGTGAGACTGAAGCAGGTGAGGCAGGGCTTGCGAGCCCGGCGCTATCGTCAACCTCTGCTCAGCGCTCAAGTGATGGCACAGCTTTTGGCTAGATGACTGGCGCTGTGTTGCCGCTGGCAGGCACAGCTCTGCATGTGCTGGCCCAGCATACCTGCATTGGCACTGGCACGGGTACAGTGCTTTCCCAACACCCCTCTCAGAGGGGACACGTGGGCGCAGTCACCGTCTTAGACGGTCTGAGCCACCCGCAAGCGAGCATGGTTTCCACGCGTGAGGTAAAGATGAGCGCACAACACAGCGGATTGTGTCCATCTAGGTACATGCAAAGGCTCTCAGAGTATGGTATGTTTTTCTGTTCCTGGCTTTACCACACTTGCCACCCCATGAGCCACCACTGCTGAGCGTGTGCATGCTACCATGTGACTGCAGACGTCATCACACGCGTGGAGGCAGCTCTAGGGGGCAAACTTGACGAGCCCCCCAGCATACACACAGTGCGGGATGTGGCACCCAACAAGCTGATGCTGTGCGTGACATTCAGGGTGCCACAGGCGGTGGCGTTCGCTGGCAGGCAGCTAAGCCAGCAGCAGCAAGAACAGCAGCAACAGCAGCAGGAGACGCAAGGGCCAGCACCAGCACCAGCAACCCACGCAGCAGAAGGCAGCCCAGCAGCAAAGAAGCCACGCACTTGAAGGCTGCAGCTGCGTCTGTGAGGCACATACCTTCCGTTTGCAAGCAGGAGTTGAGAAAGTCTGTGAGGTTACAGACTTGGTGCATAGCTGCACCAGTGGCGGTGCCCTAGCAATGTGCAGCACTGCCTGCCTGCCACATCACATTCCACGTCAGCATGCTGCTTGCAGGACAAGGGTGCAGCAGCACCAGCTTGTTCAGTCCAACAGTCACTTACGGTATTGGTGCTGCTAGCAAGAAGGCTGCCCTTGTGCATATGCGCGTGGCCAAGTGACCTCCAGGCACATTACACCACAGCGATTTGCGCTTGGTGTTGCTATAGAGCAGCCTGGCACATTTTGTCATGCAGGGCCTGTTGCAGCAGCAGCATATCATGGCGCCTGCATCCCACTCATGCTGATGCAATGCGCCGTGCAGCCCACTCATGCTGTTGCAATGCCTTTCAGGAGGCCTAGGCTATATATGCGTGTAGGGGCACCTTCACTTGGCGTTGAGTTGCTCATTGATGTTCGCATGGGTTGTTTCATCATCATCATCATCATCATCATCATCATCATCATCATCATCATCATCATCATCATCATCATCATCATCATCATATTACCCATTCAAGCCATAGCATCAGCGCCATTGCATGGGTTGTTCGTGTGTGCATGAGCGTGCAGTTCAGTATGGAGGCAGCAGAGCTAACCCCAACCTAGCATGTCCTTCGTGTGGCGCCACAGATGTTGGTAAGGCAGCCGGTCAGTAATGCTGAACTTGGCAGCAGCAAACACAACCAAGCAGGGGTCGGCAAGCACAGCAGGAGAATGCATCAATGAAGTAGACGTGAGCAGGAAGCGTTTGTGGTGACATCGACTTTATCAGCCCTGGGAGCGTTGCCGGTGCATACTTGTGAATGCTTAACTTGTCAACAGTTGCTGCTGCCAGCCGGCAGCGCTGTTGCTCGTAAAGACTTGCTGTGTGGCAGCAGCCTACTAGGTGGCACCGATGCATATATGAAGAAGCAGCACTCTAGCATGAAAAGGCAAGCAAGCACTGCTTGGCAAGCAGTGTCACCCTACCCCTACATGCGAAGCTGTGCATGTGCTGCCAAAATGTACACACTCACCGAAAGCAATATTTGTGCATTGTTTCATGCGCTGCAGTGTGACTCACAGTACATTACTGTAATGCAGACGCAATGCTAGCCGCACCGGGAGCGCACATGTTCATTGGCAGCATCATCGCCAGCACCGATGTTCTGCTGCTGGAGAACATGGGGTGGCAGGCAGGGTGCACTGCAGCCTGGTGTTGTGCTTTCCAATGCATGCATGTGTGCGAACATGGCGTGTTGAGGTTTTTTGATGGTGTGTTTGTTTGTTTCCTGTCCCCTGCTCGTGTCGCAAGACTGCTATGGGTTATCAGTTGGAGGTTGTTTTTACTGTGGAGTCAGTGACATGTCAACGCCTTCAGCTGGACTACAAGAACCGCAGCAAGCGTGGGGTGTGGCTGGCACCAGCTCACCTCACACTGTGCTTGTCCACTGAACTTCTGCTCGATCTTAAATGATTTACGGGGGAAGTCGAGTGCGTGCGTGAGCAGCCATCAACCTTGTGTGCTTCCTTGGACGTGAAAGGGCTGGGACCCCTGCAGCTCCTTGCTTGGATCGTGGAGCTTACAACGTGTCTACCGTGCGTGTAGTGTGGAAGTTGCAGCATTGTGCTGTTGCTGTGCGCTGCTGTTGGTTGTTACAATCCAGCCGTAACACATGCACAGATCTGTGCCTGCCTATAGCCAGCGCACCCGCCACAGCCCACTGTTGGGTGTTAGGTTAAGAATACAGGCTCATTGGCAACGTGTGCTATCGTTTGCTGTTCGGCCTTGTGAAAAAAAGTAAAGAGTCTGTTTGCACCCAACCCCCGCACACGCGTCTGCGATCTATGGACTGAGCAACTCATTGAAAAAAACATTCTCTGTGAAATGACAGCTATTATGTCAGTGTTGCTGGGATGAGTCAGTGTTACAGTTACGGCATGTGTGATGACAGGCCGGGTTGGCAGCAATAAGAAAAGATTGGAGAAAAGAAAGTATGTTGCGGCGCTGTCTAAGCGTTTGCAGACGGTGTGGTCGTCTAATGCCACAAGGTAACAAATCCAGTGCTACATAAGTCTCATCGTAATGCGTCATTTACAGTGGGTGCACGCAACAGAGCTTGCATGTGGGAGGGTGGTAGACTGTGGGGGCACTCTTTTTGTGCATTTTACTAGCTGCGTCGCTACATGCCTAACGGCTGCAGGCTGGTTACTGCTAGCTGACACTTCAAGTGACCTGGCGTCTGTCCTGGCACTGGCACCTCACTGGCACTTCGAGGGGTGCTGCTGTCTTGCCTACGCCAGGATCATCACATTTTCACCACGGCATTTTCACAGTTGCTCCACAGGCGCGGGGTGGCTGCCCAGGTGCTGGCGAGTGACCAATTCCTGGCTCACTGCTGACTGCCTGTCATTTTCCCGCGTCTTCCCCCTATTTGTAACGAACTACACCTAGACTGGGGGGGCACTCATTTGCATGCATACAGTGCTTTGTCCTTACGCAAAGTAACATGAAAACACCGCTTGGTGGTTGTGATAGCTCGCGGGCCCTCGTTCTCCACAGTCAAGCCTGGAGTGGCTGGCATCGCACTTACGGTACTCCCGAAGTTGTGATCTGCCCGGGGGCCGACAGCTCACGGGCCGAAGGCCATCTGGCAGTCGTAAAAAGCAGTCGTGTCAGCCAAGGCAGTTCAGCTCTTCTGCAGCATCCTTGGGCCAACAACAGCAGCAGCAGCACAGTTACGACAGCGCGCGTGTGCCTTCCGACAGCGCGCCGTTGCATTACGATGACAGCAACAGCACACTATTTATTGGCAGCTGGTACACCAGCCTATGGCGAATTGTAACAAGCTGTCCTGAGCTCACATGTGGCGGAGAACACCCTGTGAGCAAGCAGCGGTGGTGTCCGCTTCATTTTTGCATTGTGGCAGCTGTGATGCAGGGGCAGTGCTAACCGCGCCGAAGCGCACATGTTCAATGGTAGCATCATCGCCAGCACCGATGCTCTGCTGCTGGAGAAGGTGGGGTGGCAGGCAGGGTGCACTGCAGCCTGGTGTTGCATTGTCCAATGCTTGCATGTGTGCGGACATTGCGTGTTGATCTCTTCTGATGGTGTGTTAATTTGTTTCCTGTTTACTGCTCGTGTCGTAAGACTGCTATGGATTGTCAGTCAGAGGTTCAGCGACTGTCAACGCCTTCAGCTGGACTACAAGAACAGCGGCAAGCGTGGGATGTATCTGGCACCAGCCCAACTCATACTGTGCTTGTCCGCTGAACTTCGGCTTGATTTCAGGTAATTGCGGGGGAGGTCAAGTGCGTCCGTGAGCAGCCCATCAACCTTATGTGCTTCCTTGTAAAGGGGTGGCAACATGAGGGCTTATTGTATCACATGGCAGCAGCACCATGGGTTTCTCTTAGCAACTGGTCGTTGACAAGCAGCAAAGGCAATGTAGCAAGCACAACCAAGACTGCAACAAGCAGCACACATGTCTTTGGACATACCGAGGCTCCAGGGAATGCTTTGCTATTCCTGCAACCACCCCTCGTCATCTTGTGCACCAGATTTGTTTAAGCACAACATCGCTTTCCTGCCTTGACCTGACAAAATGCAGACATGGTGGCGCTGACGGCCTGCCAGGTGACCTCAGAAGTCATCTGCTTTGCGCTGGAAGACCACCATGCGCCTGTCAGTGAACTGCAGTGGTCACCAGACAGCTTGAAATGGTCTTCCAGCGCACAGCAGATGACCTCTGAGGTCACCCTGCTGCGTGCAGTGGCGCTGACCTGCCGCTGTGGCGAGCGCTACCCCATCCGCGTGCCTTGGCGCTCGGTGCTGGCACGCGGCAGCAACCGAGAGCCTGTGCTGCTGAGTGTGATGAGCCTGTCAGGTGCGCACCTGTCTCTCGCAGGGTGAGCAAGCCTCCTCCGCTGAGCCTCTCCAGCGGGGCAGTCTGCGCATGCGCGGTGTTGAAGGTACGCAGCAGCGGCAGCAGCGTTCAGGGTATGTGCACATGGCAGCTTGTGTGTGCACATGGACTGTTCCTCACTGTGCACCCCTAGCTACTCATACTTGCCGCTGCTGTGGTTGTCAGCACGGTGGTGTTCACAGAGCTGGTTGCCCATCCCTGAGCTGGCAGAGACCACTGAACTAGGGGCCCACCAGATGCTCGCACAAGTTGCGCACATTGAGAAAACCCTCAGGCTTGTTTGTGCAGGTGCTGAAGGAGGTCAGCTCACACAGCGCGCATTGCGTAACACATTGAAAAAACCCTCAGGCTTGTTTGTGCAGGTGAAAAAGCAGGTCAGCTCACACAGCGCGCATTGCGCAACACATTGAGAAAACCCTCAGGCTTGTTTGTGCAGGTGAAGAAGGAGGTCAGCTCACACAACACAGCGTGCATCGCGGTTGTGCATGCCTTTGATCCAGCCTGGTGGCAGCCGTTGGAAAGAAGCTGGTGCTTATAAGCACCAGGCTAGGCATGCACAACCGCTGTGCATGTTGCTCTGTACAGAGCACATGTGTCAAGCAAGAGACTTGCAGCCGCATGTTCTTGTCAATTGTGCTGCACCTGGCAGTGCTGCGTTAACATGGTACTGTTGGTCAAAGCAATGAAACAATGGGTGCTGGTATGCAGGGCCGGCACGCACCCTCACCTCAGCAGCTGGCTGGCGCCCTGCACCTGGCACTGCCGCCGGACTTCTCAGCAGCAAAGCAGCTTGCCGCACCACACTGCCGACAGCAGCCAGTGCAGCTCAGCTTGGAAGTTCACATCAGCTGCCACAGCCCGCCCACCCTGACGCAGCACAGCTCAGGACCTACCTGCCTCCTGCTTCCACGCTGCTGCTGCATCCACAGGCAGCGCAGACCAGCAGCAGCGACGCGCTTAGCCTGTTGCAGGCAGCACTATATGCCGGCAGTGGGGTGCTGCAGGCAGAGCCTCCAAGAGACAGCTTAAGGGACGACCGGAGAGAGCACTACCAGCACGTCATAACGATGTGCAAACATGCCGTAGCGCTGCATCAGGTGGGGGCGGGACACGTGCTGACACTGCTGCAGCAAGCGGCCTCTGTCGGCTGCTGGTATGCTGTCAGAGCTCTGTGCAGCCTGCCAGGCGCACAGCAGTTGGAGGCAGCAGCAGTACAAGGGCTTCTGCACAGTACAGTGACCTGCACCAGTGTGAAGCAGCTGGCAAAAGGGTCAGGATGCAGTCGAGACGCTATGCAAGCTGCCTGCTGCACAGGTGGCGTGCAAAATTCAGTATAGCGGCTCCTGCAAGAGTTAGTTGAGCGCAGGCATGCACAGCCATGGGAGATGGGCTGCTGCATGAAAGAGCTCTGCAGGCTGCCAGTAGTGCAGTTGGAGGCAGGTGCAACCGTTGATAACACAGTACAGACATTACTGCAGTTGCCAGTAGCAGGGCAAGTGCAGCAGCGAGCACTTGAAGTCATGCCAGCTGCACTAGCAGAGCTGCTGCTGCAGCCTACTGCGAGAACTGTGCAGCCTGCTGTGCTGAGTTTGCTGCTGCAGGGGCAGTCGGTAGCATGGATGCTGTGTCTGCCAGGGTGCTTGTGCAGCTGCTAGCAGCACAGAGTTTTTGTTCTGATGTTGCTAGGGGCCTGCATAAGGTCGCTATGCTGCAAGCAGCCAATGCAGCTGACCAGGCTTGCGGGTTTGACGCAACACATGCTGCTCAACTGGCTGACATGTTGAGCTGCTTGTAACATGTGTACTGAGTGCAAGCAGGATCATGTTGGTGAACCTTTCACCCAAACTATGTGATGTTATGCCTGTACGTGTGGCCGTGGTCATCAGGCCAAAGTAGTGCACCAGCAGCTGTTGCGGCAGGCCTTGCTGCAACAACATACTGCTTGTGGCTTTGCTTTCTGCACTGTTCCCGAAGTCTACGGCAGTAGCTATCCAAGGAGCGGCCAATCTGATGCTCGCAGTGTGCCTTCTCGCTTTTACACTGACATACAGCAATAATGGGGTGATGGCTTCCATGGACTCACCTCTGAACAGTTGTCTGCTCGTGTGAAGAGGCGTGTCCCAGGCACAACTGCTGCAGCTCCCAGCATGGCAAAACGTAGATAAGTTAAGTGAGCGCAGCGAGCGGAGGAACTTATCTACGTTTGGCAGGGCACTGACCGCCAGAACGTATGCACTCTCTGCAGCCTTGTATGCTTTGCGTTTTACCAGTGAGCAGCAAAACAGCCGCTTCCTGCAGTCGATAACCGGGTTATACCGCAACTTTGTCCTAAACAACAAAGCAGACGTTCCTGCCAGACTTGGAACGGAGTGCTACAGGATGAGTGTGGCCGATGCTTCCCTACACCCAAAGTATGGCGGTGTTGGTATGCTAGACCTGCCCACATATATTGCAGCCATGCGCTTTGGGACACTATTGCAACTGATGCGATTTACAGAGGCTAGGTGCCTTCACATTCTTAGGGCGGTCCTGCGGCTGGTCACGTTCCCCTTCAACCTGGGCATACACGCACTGTTCTGCTCGCACCCTTACATCACGAGGCTACTTGCTACTTCCCCAGGACTAACTGCACTACACTCTTATGTGCGTCAACACCCGCTGCACAGGCGTACACATGCCCTGACCAGGCGCCAAGCAATGCAGGAGCCCATATTTTTCAACCCGTCTATCTCATTGGACGCTCTTGTTTTTGGCAACGCCCCGTTGCGCACATGGCAGCGCATAGCAGCAGCTGGCTTCACGCATGCTGCTCATTTCATGCGGCCTGACCTTGCTCTGCTCAAACAACAGTGGCATGCTGCGCTTCCGCGCCTCGCAGACTCGGAGCCACGTCTCCTCAGCATTCTGGCTGCCTTGCTCCCACTCAACCTCCCTGATGCACCATTCGCAGGCCAACGCATGCCGCTAGTCACGTGGTTGGATACATGGGAGCTACAACCAGGCGCCGCCAAGTCACTCGCTGCATTGTCGGCCAAGGACTTATACACTGCTGCTGTGCTCCCTCGCGCAGATCCCTCGCCACGAGTGCTGCGCAAATGGCGGCACTTGCTGCCTCAACCTCTCACGACACTACATCGTGCTTGGTTCAAGAAGGTTTGGCGCACTCACATGCCTCGCAGGTGGCTGGACACGTTGTATGCGGTGCTCAACAACTCACTGCCCACTTCAACTAAAGTCTTGCATCGGAACCAGCCATATAGCTGCCCGGTGTGCCACCAAGGCCCTGACGATATCCCTCATATCTTGTTTTCGTGTACAGCTGCGCAGGAAGTGTGGTCGTGGGCACAGCAGGTACTGCAAGCCTGGCTCCCGGCAGCACGTCTGCTGGGTGCTCCCACCGACTTCAGGCTGTGGCTGTGTATCACCCTAGACTTCCCTCACCTGCAGCACCCCTGGAAGTGGCTATTCTGGTCAATCCCAGTCCTACGCGCGCTATGGTTCAGCCGTAATGCACAGGTGTTTAATGGACGACGCTGGTCCTTGCCCGAGGCTCAAAATTACTGCATCTCACAATGGCTGTCCACTGCGCTGCTGCTGTCACAGCACTACCCGGTGGCGGCTTTCCAGCCATTAATCGGATTGGATTTGCGCACGCTCACACCTCACTGGCATGGGCCTGCTGCATGAACGGAAGCCTGCGTCCACGGGAACTTGCTGTTGCCTGCCCTGCACATGATGTCTGCAGGAGCTGGAAATAGATTGGGGGCACATGCCCCGCAGCGACACCGACCCAGACGAGGCTGCACTGCGCGTCCCGGTTGTGCTGTGCGCCTCTATTGCCACCGCACGCGGCCAGTGGCCGGAGGGCAGCATGGAGGACATCAAGGGCTTCCTCATGGCCCGCATCATCAATAACTGGAGGAAGTGCGGGCTGGAGGAGCTGGTGGAATTGATCAGCTCGGTGCACGCGTCAGCTGACGCAGACAGCGCGTCCCGCAGGTCGCCCATCCGCCTCACGGTCACGTTCACGCGGCCGTCAGCTGTATTTGAGCTGCTGCCAAAGCTGCTCACGTCATCGCCAATGCTGCTTGGCCTGGCCCCAGCTGGGGACCGTCATACCTATGCGGCTGTGGCTCTAGGCCCCGCCAGCTCGCTAGTTGTGCGTGTAGTCTGCACCATGGCAGCTACCTCCTGGCTGGCTCCGGTGGTGCAGCAGTCGTTTGCACGCATACACATATCAGGCGTCACGATTTTGTCCGAGCCAGCTGTTAAGTACATTCTCGAGCGGTATAACAGGTACAGGCCCATGTATCAAGAGCTGCTGTCATTTGGGCCTGACATGTCGCAGGCCAGTGTGATTGACGGCAAGCTGCTGCCTGGCAATGACTTTGTGGCAATTGTGCGTAACTGCAGCCTGACTGGTATAGTCAAACAGCAGGTGCCGGTGCGCAGCATCCTGTCAAACTTCGCTGGCTTGACGGCTGCTCTGCCTGAGAAACGGCAGGTCACGTTCAGCCGGCAGCTGGCCATGCCATCTATACCGCGGCCGCGCAAGCCGCAGCTGGCACGGCCCGCACTCAGTGCACAGACCTCCGCGGCCAAGCGTCAGAAGGTCTGATTGGACTGTCTCCGCATTGCTGCACTACTGCAGCAGCCCTGCACCATGGTACTGGGTGCGTGCGAATCACATAATGATCCCTTGTGTGTAGTGCCTGCTGGGCAGTGTCCATCATTGGTGGTGTGTCCAATACGCTTATAGGCATGTGTCTGGCAATGGGGGCGTGTCGATCACATAATGATGCATTGTGTGTAGTGCCTGCTGGCCGGTATTCATCATTGGTGGTGTGTCCAATACGTTAGTAGGCATGTGTCTGGCAATGGGGGCGTGTGGATTACATAATGCTGCGTTCTGTGTAGTGCCCTCTGGGCGGTATTCATCATTGGTGGTATGTCCAACACGTTTGTAGGCATCTATCTCACACACGTAGTGCATGCTGTCAGCTGCAGATTGGTTGCTGCTAGCTGACACTTCAAGTGACCTGGTATCTGTCCTGGCACTGGCACCTCACCGGCACTTCGAGGGGTGCTGCTGTCTTGCCTACGCCAGGATCACCACATTTTTCCACGGCATTACCACAGTTGCTCCACAGGCGCGGGGTGGCTGCCCAGGTACTGGCGAGTGACCGGTCCCTGGCTCGCTGCTGACTGCCTGTCATTTCTCCGCGTCTCCCCACTGTTTGTAACAAACTACTACTACTGCAGCTCCCAGCATGGCCCCCAGCAAGGCTTCAAACACCATACGTCCAGGAGTCTTTTGAAAGCGCTTGTGGTTGTGAATAATGAAGAGCAGTAAGCGGAAATGCGCCAAACCAGCAGTCCCGCAGTGCCTGGCGCTTAACCGCACTTAAAAGACTCAGATTGTATTTACAAATTGGAAATAATGCCACGGTGCTCTTGCAGGGGCGCTCTCGGCTCGGGCGGAGTCATGGAGTTCAAGCCTTGTAGAAATCCCACTCCAAGTTGCTGCTGCACACGTCCTGAGTTTTTTGCAGGGCATGTGTTCACTTAATTGCACTTGCTTCAGCTCCATCGCGTTTCGGGGGTTCCTGGGCGCTACCTCCGCTATCGGTTATCCGAGTCTGTTTGTATGGTGTCACGAGCAGCTGAACACGTACAAGTACCGACTCATTCAATGGTTCATCAGCAGTTGCTGCAGTCAAAGTTATCAATTTTCTTACACACCGACGACAAACCTTCTCACAGCCTTCTGCTAATGTCGTTTGGCAGCAAGCGAGACACCGCCCGCTTGCAAGTTAATTGGCAGTATCTGCATGATGCCGTCTTTAAAAAGCATCAGACGGTTTCTGGCTGGTGCTATGTACAACAAGCAGGAGCTGGGCGCCCCGACAGCTCGAAGCGCAGCTTTTGCTTCAGCTGTGTGCAGCAGGTGAGCTGCGACTACATCATCAGCATCAATGAAAAGTTGCCGCAGACACGCTGGGCGCCCCAAACATCGCTTCATGCTGTACGCGTTTACACTGGCCAGGCACCTGTGCAGCAACGCAGCAGGCCGGACATTGCATGAAGAGCCCCAGTAGGCTGACGGCATGTCGTTTTCGCAGGACCCCAGCCTGTCCTCGCTCCCCTGCCATTATATGCACTAACCAATTTTGCCCTGCCTGCTGTGCTTGCTTCCCTTGTCTTCCATGCCTGTAGCTCCTGCCCCAGCTGGCCAGCATCACAAGTAATGAGACAGCAAGTTGAACTGGTTGGGCCCTGCAGGTGCAGCTCGTGTCGGCTGCTACCCCAAGCGCACAGCGCCAGGTCCCTTATCTGTCAGCAGCAGAGGGGCACCCACGTACCAGGCCTAGGGTGCAGCAGCATCAGCATCATTAGCAGCAGTCTGGTGTTGCCACCAGACTGCTGATGATGATGCTGATGCTGTTGCACCCTGGGCCTGGTACGTAGGTGCCCCTCTGCTGCTGACAGAACAGCAGCTGCTGTGCTGGCCAGCACAGCAAGCAGCTGCGCAGGCCTAGGTTGAGCCTGTTGATTGCCTCAGGTGACTTCATGGCACCTGAGGCAGGCAGCGGCAGCCTCTTTGCTGGCATTCCCAATGTTGGATGTGATGAATTCAGCAACGCAGCAGCAGCAGCAGCAGCAGCAGCAGGCAGCAGCTCAGCTAAGTTGCTGCCGCTGCTGCCGGCAGGAGGCATACATGCTGACAGCAGCAGCAGCAGCAGCAGCAGCAGCAGCAGCAGCAGCCCTGCGTCACCTAACACCCCGGTTGCCAATGAGCCGCAGCCAAGCGGCAGCGGTGCAGTGACAGTAGCGTCACCAGCGGCGCTGTCACTCCCACCAGGCGATGGCCAGGCATCGGTTTGCCAGGAGGCGTTCAGCGGAGAGCTGACAGCCACCGGCAGAACCATGCTGGTGTACAGCAGCGCTGTGCAGGAGGCTGGCAACTGGCGGGGGGCGTGGACCTGCACGGTCTACCTGCCGTCAGGCACTGGCCGGGCATCAGCAGCAGTGGCGGGCGTGAACGGCGTGGCCCCAAGGACCCGGCCAGCAGGCAGCAGCAACGGCACCCCCAAGGCTGCCTTCAGCGGCCAGCTGACAGCCAGCGGCAAGACCATGCTGGTGTACAACACCGCTGCGCAGCACGCTGGCAACTGGCGGGATGCGTGCACCTGCACGGTCTACCTGCTGCCTGGCGGTGCGCTGTGAAGGCGTGGCGGTGTGCGCCGCCCAGGCGCGCCCTGCACTGACGGCTGCGCTGCGGCGCGTGGGCAATGTTGATGGTGCGTGCTGCTGGCTGCTGCTGTGCCTGTTGCTTGCATTGGCTGCTGCGGTGTGGCGCAGCATGGGTGCTGCTGCAGCTGTTTTTTTGGCACCGCAGCTGGTTCTGCTGCCGGCCGGCATGCGAGGCCATGCAAGGGTGCAGCACGATTGTGTCACTCCTTGCTGGTGGTTCTGGCTTGGTGAGATATGGGAGCTTTTGGCCCAGTGTGTTGCTGCAGCAAGTTCCAAGGATGTCGGGCTTGTGGTGGACACAACGTGACGTGTGCCGCCTGGTGCTGCTTTGCGTGTACCTTGCATTGGCGGCTGCGGTGTGGCGCGAGGCACAGCTGGTGCTCAGGTTCTTCCCATTATTGTTGGGCCCCGCAGCTGCTGCTGGCTGGCATGCATGGCCACGCAGGGGTGCAGCGCCGTTCTGCCACTCTTGCTGTGCGACCTGCATAGCTTGCACCGGCTGTGCATGCAGATAGGTTGCAGTTGCTGGTTTTTTAAGGTTGCAGTTGCTGGTTTCTGAAAACACAGCCGGTGCAAGCTATGCAGGTGGCACATAATGCTGGGCTGGCTGGTGCAGTTTTAAGCCACCCGGCATTGTGATACATGGTTGGTCGATGGTGATAGATTGATTGCACAGCATAGTTGATCACTTGCGTGGGCCGGAAGGAAGGCATGGGAGGAGGCATGGACGTATGCATGGGAGATGGGGCTGGGTTGGGCCGGGCAGGAGTTCACGTTGTGTGTTGCAGAATGTGCATGGGTGCCATGGAAGCTGTCGTTGCGGCTGGTTTTGCTGGCCTGTAGTCGTGCACTAGAAAGTAGTTGCTGTAGCGTTGCAGCAAGATGGTGATTGGCTTTGCTTCTGCTTGTGCTGCTTTAGTTGCTGCTGCCATCACCCTGCTGTATTATTTGATTGTGATGACATGCTGGGGTCAGAGCTGGGTGGTGGCTTGACACCCCATGCTGAGGACAACATGCTGGGATTAGAAGTGGGGTGTGACTTGACAGACCATAGATGCAGCTCATGCGTATCCAAGGAACTTTGCATGTACCTGGATGGACACATTGTGATCCATCGTGCGCTCATCTGTGACTTGCTGCTGCTCTTCTACGCTTGCCAGGGTACAAGGGCCTAAAACTGCATGCCATGCATATGCATGTATCAGGGTAGTGTTGAGCTTTACAGTTACGTACTAGTGCATGAAAGCAGGAGAACTGCAAGTCGGTAGGGCAGCATGCTGAGGCACCTAGGTGGCGTGTGGTTTGGGCTTGCTGCTTGCATGGCTGGTTTGGTTGCTGCGAGCTTGCTGGGTTAAAGACTTTTGCTGGTGGTTGAATTAGCTGGTGATTGAAAGTGGACACCTAGATGCACTTGTCATGAGTGGGGTCTTGTACTGGCTTGCCAGGGCCCTTGGGCGCAAGGGCCTTGGACAGCATGCCATGCATCTGCTTGGATTAGGGTGTTGTTGTTTGGAACTGTACAGCAGAGCAGGAAACCTGCAGCTCGGTGGGGCAGCATGCTGCCGCCTTTTTTCCGTTGCTTGGGCTTTGGTTGCTGTTGGCACGATGGCACAAATGGAGCGGCCAGGTAGCGGGACCATTGTGTTGAGTTTGGGTGGTTTGGGAGACACTGCAGACAACTGAGCAGTTCAGAGGACCCCAGCAGCTGCTAGGTAGGCAGCTGATATTATTGTGGCACCTAGTTGCCAGGGCTGTCTCTGCTGACTAGCGATGTCCGTAAGAAGTACTAAGCAGTTACCATTCCTTTGTCGTGCTGCGGATCAATTGTGAAACATCAGTGGCTCTCTGGGTAGCCTGGGGTTGCGGGGCAGGTGATGAGGGTGGTGCGCTTGCCGGGCTATGCCATTGCACTCGCTGCAGCTATCACATCAGCATGGTGGTTGAGGATTCAACGGGTTGACCAGGGCAGTTTGGAAGCTCTGTGCTTGCCGCATGCTGACTTGCATGGGGAAGACGCTTGCCTGTTGTGCATCTGCTGTCAGGCGATGAGTGCCCGCAGCGAGACACATGCGTGTTGCGCCAGCTGTGGTTATGGTGTAGCGCGGATGAGTGTTGTGTGCACCGTCGCTTGCGAGGTTTGGCTGCGGCAATATGTGGGCTGCTGCTGGTGTTGGTCGCCCAACTGTCTGGTTGGCATGTTGTCACCTGCATGCTCTTCTGGTTATTGAGCAAGTACATGTGATGCTCAGCGAGCAGTCGTGTTGCGTTCGCCTGGGTTGCTCCTGGTCGGGCGACGCCCTCATCATCATCATCATATTACCCATTCAAGCCACAGCATCAGCGCCATCGGCCCCGCGCCCCACCGGGGCGGAAAGAGGAGGGAGCACTGCTCCAGAATGTTTGCATGCAATGCGCACATACCAAGACTTGACAAGAAAAGCAGCAATACACGGTGACACCATCCGACATCTTCCAGAACTGCCCCAAATATCTCAGATACAAAACGCAACACCTTGATTGACGAATCAGCCATGGACAAAACGCTGCACAACTTTTCAGCGCAACCAGGCAGGGATCTGATCTCAGCAAACATACTATCCCTCTGAGCAGAAGTAGCAGGGCAATCAATCACGAAGTGTGACAAATACTCAACTTCTGCACCACAACAAGGGCATCCTGAAGTGGAGTTAGCTCTGCGACCGCCAAACTGACTAGTACGCTCATGTACTCACAGACAACCCATACAGTACAGGAGTCCGGCCTTGTTGCAGACTGGGATGCATTTGATCAGCAGCGCAAGGCTACTGCACAGCTTATCAAAGCAGCTGAGAAGCAGCACAAACAGCGATGCGAGCATGCAATCACTGCAGCGTACAGAGACCGCTTAAATGATGACAGCACGCTTGGGGAGAAGGATATGTGGCAGCTTGTGCGTCGCCTGTGCCCTAAGCATGTCAGCGAGGCCGTGTACAGTGTCATGCAGCACCCCTCAGAACAGACTGCTTCAACCCCTGCAGAAAAAGCAGATGCATTCAAATGCCACTACCAGCGTGTTGGTAGCCATGCAGCGTTTGCCGCCTCAAACCCCCAGTTCGACCCAGCGCACATGACACAGGTTGCCGCCAATGTACAGCAGTACCTTCATGACTCAACCGCACCTCATGCTGCCCCACCCTGCCCGCTGGACTTGCCCATCACTGCCGCCGAGGTTTCTGCATGCTTGCAGCGTCTACGCACAGGCAAAGCTGGCAACCCTGCAGAGGAAGGCATTGTCAACGAGCTTTTGAAGTACGGAGGCAACACAGTTGCAGACATGCTGCTGCAGTACTGCAGCCTCATGTGGCAGCTTGAGCAGGTACATCAGGTGCCGGGGACAGTCGTCAGCATGCCTAAGAAGGGCGATCTGACAGACCCAGGCAACTACCGCGGCATCACCCTGCTCAGCGTGCTCTATAAGTTCTACACCAGCGTCCTCAATCAGCGCCTTATCAAGTTTGCACAGGGCGAGCAGCAGGAGCAGCAGCAGCAAACACAAGCACAGCAGCAGCAGCAGCAGCAGCAGCAGCAGCAGCAAGGCCAGCATTCAGCACAACAGCAGCAGCAGCAGCAGCAGCAGCCACGCGCAACTGCTGCTACAGCAGCAGCGGCGCCGCTGCTGCACGAGAGTCAGAACGGATTCCGCCCCAAGCGCAGTTGTGCTGACCATCAAAGCGTGCTCAGCGAGGTCCTTAATGGCAGGAAAGCTGAGGGAAAGGAGTCATATGTGTTGTTTGTTGACACCTTCAAGGCATTGCCTACGGTCTGGCTTGATGGCTTGTTCCAGAAGCTGTGGGATAAGGGTGTGCGTGGCAAGATGTTCCGTGTCTTGTACAACTTGTATCAGGGCGCGCTGCGTGTGGTGTCTCATGAGGGTTGCACCACGGATAGGTTCACCTGCGACCTTGGCCTGCATGAGGGTGATGTTATTTCGCCCACACTGTACCTGTTGTTTATCAACGACTTGCTGCGTGACGTGCATGCAAAGCACCCTGGCGTTACCCTCATGGGCCCTCGTGACGAACCTGCAGGCCAAGTTGTGGCAGCCATGCAGGCTGATGACTTTGTTGCTGTCTGCGGGTCTCTGTCCGAAGTTCAGGCTGTGGCTGCAACTGTTTACAGTTGCCAGTGGCGCTTCAAGCTCCACAGCTTGAAGTCTGCCGTCATGCATGTGCTGCCAGCAAGACAGACCAGCCAGCTGGTCGACAACAGGCACAGGGACATTGTTCCAAACAATGCTGCGAGTCGACCAGCTGGCTGGTCTGTCTTGCTGGCAGCACATGCATGACGGCAGACTTCAAGCTGTGGAGCTTGAAGCGCCACTGGCAACTGTAAACAGTTGCAGCCACAGCCTGAACTTCGGACAGAGACCCGCAGACAGCAACAAAGTCATCAGCCTGCATGGCTGCCACAACTTGGCCTGCAGGTTCGTCACGAGGGCCCATGAGGGTAACGCCAGGGTGCTTTGCATGCACGTCACGCAGCAAGTCGTTGATAAACAACAGGTACAGTGTGGGCGAAATAACATCACCCTCATGCAGGCCAAGGTCGCAGGTGAACCTATCCGTGGTGCAACCCTCATGAGACACCACACGCAGCGCGCCCTGATACAAGTTGTACAAGACACGGAACATCTTGCCACGCACACCCTTATCCCACAGCTTCTGGAACAAGCCATCAAGCCAGACCGTAGGCAATGCCTTGAAGGTGTCAACAAACAACACATATGACTCCTTTCCCTCAGCTTTCCTGCCATTAAGGACCTCGCTGAGCACGCTTTGATGGTCAGCACAACTGCGCTTGGGGCGGAATCCGTTCTGACTCTCGTGCAGCAGCGGCGCCGCTGCTGCTGTAGCAGCAGTTGCGCGTGGCTGCTGCTGCTGCTGCTGCTGCTGTTGTGCTGAATGCTGGCCTTGCTGCTGCTGCTGCTGCTGCTGCTGCTGCTGCTGTGCTTGTGTTTGCTGCTGCTGCTCCTGCTGCTCGCCCTGTGCAAACTTGATAAGGCGCTGATTGAGGACGCTGGTGTAGAACTTATAGAGCACGCTGAGCAGGGTGATGCCGCGGTAGTTGCCTGGGTCTGTCAGATCGCCCTTCTTAGGCATGCTGACGACTGTCCCCGGCACCTGATGTACCTGCTCAAGCTGCCACATGAGGCTGCAGTACTGCAGCAGCATGTCTGCAACTGTGTTGCCTCCGTACTTCAAAAGCTCGTTGACAATGCCTTCCTCTGCAGGGTTGCCAGCTTTGCCTGTGCGTAGACGCTGCAAGCATGCAGAAACCTCGGCGGCAGTGATGGGCAAGTCCAGCAGGCAGGGTGGGGCAGCATGAGGTGCGGTTGAGTCATGAAGGTACTGCTGTACATTGGCGGCAACCTGTGTCATGTGCGCTGGGTCGAACTGGGGGTTTGAGGCGGCAAACGCTGCATGGCTGCCAACACGCTGATAATGGCATTTGAATGCATCTGCTTTTTCTGCAGGGGTTGAGGCCGTCTGTCCTGAGGGGTGCTGCATGACACTGTACACGGCCTCGCTGACATGCTTAGGGCACAGGCGACGCACAAGCTGCCACATATCCTTCTCCCCAAGCGTGCTGTCGTCATTTAAGCGGTCTCTGTACGCTGCAGTGATTGCATGCTCGCATCGCTGTTTGTGCTGCTTCTCAGCTGCTTGATAAGCTGTGCAGTAGCCTTGCGCTGCTGATCAAATGCATCCCAGTCTGCAACAAGGCCGGACTCCCTGTACTGTGTAAAGGCCTGCACCCTGGCCTGCACAGCATTTGTCAGCTCCTGTGTCCACCACGGGAAGGACTTGCCAACCCAGACCCATTTAAACCCAAAACTGGCATTGACCGCCTGACGAAGCGCTCCCAGCAGCTGCTCATGTGCTTGTTGGACTGCAGCATTCGCCGGTAGTTGAGCTGCAGAAACCTGCTGTTGTAGCACGGTGATAGTGGACGTATAAGCAGCGCCAAGCTGTGCCAGGGCCTCCTGGTACGCCTCAAGTTCGGCCGATTGCTCCCCATTGCGCACTTTGAAATCATTCGGCTGTGCATTGAGGCGCAGCTTGACCTGTTTTGCAGGGCGACGTGCCACAGGCCTTCGAATGCAAGCAGACACTGGCAGATGGTCAGTAGAACCCACTGTGTATGGCCCAACCTTGGCTGTTGGCCTGGCGGCAGCTTGGCACAGCATAGCAATGTCAGCACGACGCAATGATGTAGTCATTGAGGGACCTCCGCGCTGTGCCCCTGTGGGACCTGTCACATGTGATGTGCTGGTGGGGAGAGGTGGGTGCTGTGCGGGCATTCAGTGAGTAGAGGTTGACGGCATTGAGCAGCGAGAGAAGGAGTTCGCCATTGTTGTCTGTGGTTGTTTCGCCATGCATGCCAATGCGATCTGTGGGGCTTGCACCTTGCCTGACCCTGGCGTTGAAGTCACCCATGATCAACACAGAGCCTCTGCTCGACAGGTATGCGAGGTCCTCCTGCAGCGCTGAGTAAGCAGCCCTCCTCACTGGCGCATGCTTGTTCATATCAGGCAGATACACCACTCCAATAAACAGCTTAGGAGCACCATTCTGCCCTGGCATCACTAGCCACAGTGCATCCTCGTATTGCTGATCAGCAAAAGCAAACACTTTCACAGCATTTGCAACAGCGGCATGCACAGCAACCGCAACACCACCACTGGCACACCCATTCTCCCCAAGAGGCCTGGCCTTACTGATGTATGTGTAGCCCGGAATGAGATCGGCAGGCCGCAGCTTCCCTTGCGCCTCCCTGGTTTCCACAAAGCCCATGATGTCGCAGCGCAGATCTTTGAGTAATTGGCAAACTTCCACCAGGCTTTGACCTGCCTTAGGCATGTTGTTCACATTGAGGACGCCGCACACCAATCCACTGCTACCTGGCTGCACCGGTGTCCTGTTGGGGCGGTGGCGGCGATGCTGCAGGGTCCTGCGGCTGGGCCTGGTGTTGTTGGAGCGTTGGCTGTGCCTGCAGCCCTGCTGCTGACCTGTGCTGCGCCGAGCAGGTGCTGCCTGCTGAGTGCCTGCGGGCTGCTGTTCCTCGTCCTCTGATGCAGGCACAAGCTCATCTTCCTCATCCTCCGTGTAGGCCTCAGCGGCGTAGTCATCACCCTGCAATGCGGCCTGAGACAACTCAGCATCGGGCTCGAGCACAGCATACTGGTTAGAGAGCACCAGGCCGGCGCTCAGCTGCTCACGCCGGCCCGCTGGAGTGCGGCCTGCATAAGCCCCGCGTGCTGACAGGATGACTGCGCCATTGAAGGTAAACACAGCGCGCCAGTGCAGTACACGCTGAAGCTGCTGCTTCAGCATAACCACCATGCATGCTGTCAGCTGGCGCACTGCCGATGACGGCATGGTGAACACAATGGCTGTCTGCCCCGCCCAGAAGGCCCTGCCAGTGAGCAAGTCGCATGGCACATCTCCTCCTGACATCTGTGCAACAGCATTCAGGCCTGCGGCCCGCACCTGGGCGACGGTGGTTGCTGTCCTGCGTGGGCCAAACAGCTTCACCTGGTAACCCCAACTGTTCTCATCCCTGGTTTGACGTCTCTGGGCGCGGCTAGACCCAGTGATTGTTCCGCTGGACGGTGCAGCCTCAATCTCAGTGGGGCTACCAGGTGCTGCGGTGGCGGCAGGAATTTCGGTATCCGCAGCTGCAAGTGGGTTTGTAGGGTTGGTAATACGCGCAGCAATGCGGGTTGGTCGGTTCGCGGGTTGGGGTGTGCCCACGTAGCCACCTGCAGCAGCGGCGGCATACGTGTCAATGCACACCTTGCGCCATGCACCCTGCAGCCACACGTGTGAGCTAACGTCAGGGCAGGCAGGGGCGCTAGATGGGCCCCCGCCAAAGCGAGGATTGGTGACGGGATGGCAGAAGCCATCAATCACCACATATTGCCTGGGCAGGCGAGTCACAGGACCACAGGGGCCAGGAGCTGGCTGCTGGCCTGCAGGGGCCCCTGTGGCCCTGCCGGTCTGCACTGCCAGGCTGCACTCCTGAGACATTCTGTGGTCCTGTGTCATGTTCATAAGTTGCTTGTGAAGCAGGGGCGGCAGGGTAGGCAGCAGGCACACTTTGTGAAGGCAGCAACAAGCAACAGCGGCACCGACAACTGTTGTTGCAGCAGTAGCAACAGGACACGCCAGGTACAGCATTAGACTCGCCACAGGATCGGCCACAAGGCTGGCGAGACACAGCTCAGAGCTGGCCATGAACTGCTGCCGCATTTGCAACCACTGCTGCATGAGCCTGCTGCTGCTGTTGCTGCTCTGGCTGCTTCTGCAGAATGGCAGGTCAATCCAGGCTGCTGGCACGGTTGCAGATGCACGCATCACGCTCAATGCATTTTCTTCCCACTTGGAGCTCCTGGCGGTACTGGCCCGCCAGACAGTCCATCGGTCTGTTTCAGTCATGACCGTTGAAGTGGGCGTGCCTCCCCTAAGCACGTTCGCATCAATGCGGTGTCATAGTTATGTTCAATGTGCCTTCGGTTGACATCAACGTCCAAGCAGCGTAGCGCTGACCCAAACGCGTTCTCAGTGGAGTGCCTGCTGCCCTGTGCCCAAGATCCACCAAACCAGCCCTGCACGCCACCTTACTTCACAAGCATCACTAAAAAAAGGTTAAGGAAGAAGAAGCGCGCCCGCAGGCGCGCTAAAGGCCAAGTAAATCCGAACTGAGAGTTCGAACTTGAGGTGGGCGCTGAGCTCTGGTCACAGCCTGCACCGGCCTAGATCTTCGCAAATAATTTGATCGTCGGTTGAAGAATGTCTTTTGGCTGTTTGACACGCACTGGCCTCCAAGGTCGCCACCCCCGCAAATGGAACGATTGATTGATTGATTGATTGATTGATTGATTGATTGATTGATTGATTGATTGATGGCCCTGACGTCAGCCCAACCAAGAGCCGCAACCCACGCCAAGTGTGGGTTAGCCTGAGAGCGCTCTCCAGGCCTGCCAGACGCGACAGATGGGGTGGCCGCATGGAACCAGCTCGGCTGTTCCGTGCCGCTAGAAGCGAGCAGGGACACAAGGTCACTGCCAGAACCCCGCACTAGTTGCTGTCCTTGTAGCCCAAAGCCTGCTTGCCGGCGCCATGCCGCAGAAGCGAGCATGGCCATGGGGTCACTGCAGGCGCTGCCATAGGAGGGCTCACCTGCTTGCACCTACCCTTTGAAGGCTTGATAGTGTAGGGTCACGTGTCATGATTGCTGCTGTTGTTCCGTGCCGGCAGTGCAAAAGCAGCAACCACAAGTGCAGCTTGTCGGTACATGCTCTGGGCGTTGTGTGGCCTGAATCGATTGTGTACCAGAAAGCAGGGAATCACAGTACACTGCTAATGGATGTGGCAGGCTGTTTTTTTACGGTGTCGGCGGTAGTTGCCCAAACTTGGTGTGTTGCGCTGAAGGCAGTTGTGCCTCTTCCTGCAAGCACCTGGAAGGCACCACAGCCAACGCGAGCCCACAAATGTGTGTGAGGACCACAGCTGCCATTCATCATCATCATATTACCCATTCAAGCCATAGCATCAGCTGCCATTGTGAGAGGACACGGCACTGCCATTGTCGGCAGCTTGGGTTTTTTTTGTGTGGTCGGCAGCTTGGTTGGCCGCGTGTCCCAGCTCACCTGAGCCATGGCCGGCGCAGCGGGTGACGGAGACAGTTGTCACTCTTGCGGCGCACTAGTGCTCACCTTGGTCAGCTGACCTGCCTATGCCACAGCTGCCAGTGTACTGCATGCTAGTGCCGTGTCCTCTCAAGCAACACAGTCACAGGATGCTTGCTGTGTTGCGTTTTGTATCTGATGATATTTGGGGCAGTTCTGTTGGGGCAGTTCTGGAAGATGTTGGATGGTGTCACCGTGTATTGCTGCTTTTCATGTCAAGTCTTGGGATGTGCGCAACGCATGCAAACATCTTGGAGCAGTGCTCCCTCCTCTTTCCGCCCTGGTGGGGCGCGGGGCCGATGGCGCTGATGCTATTGCTTGGATGGGTAATATGATGATGATGATGATGATGAGGAGGATGCTTGCTGGTGGGGATGACGGCATGCACACCCGCTTACCTGTAGCCAGGTAGTGCAGTTGTTGCCAGATGGTGCATTCGTGTCTGCTGCTGGGGGCATTTTGCTGGGGCCTTGGCTGTTTCTGGCAAGATGACACAAGTGGAGTGGCCAAATGTTCGTGTTGCGCAAACGCATGCGTTTAGGTGGTTTGGTGGCAAACTGCAGAGGATGAGAAGTGCAGAGGACAGTAGCTGCCAGCTAGTTTGGGCTATATCATGAAACGGGTTGCGGCTATAGCATGTTGGAAGACACCGAATTACCGAATTACCAAAGACACAGCACTGCATGCATGCAAAGGAGTGCCATAAGTCATCACTGCTAAGCCTGAGGGTTAATCGCGGATGTAGGTCAGGCCCAATGAAATTGACCTTCTTGCAGTGCTCCATACAAAGTGTCCTTCATGCGCTCACACAGTTTGTCATGCGCTGTAATGAAAATCGGGCACTTAATGACTGATGTCATCCATGCGCTGCACTCTTTCTCTTGCGATGTGAGGGTGCTGCCGTGTGGCTCAATGAAAAGAGTTGCAAAATGACAAAACTGCAAAGCACAATGCAGCAGATCATCCGGCGGCTCTCAAATGCTGGAATGCCCCCGCCCCCCGCCACCATGGCTGTCTTGATTTACATATATCTGCTGCTCCTCTGTGCCGCTCAAGCATGCGTTGTTTGTTCAAGGCTGAAGCTTGGGCTACGTGATGAAACGGAATGCGGCTGTACCATGTTACCATCGCTAAGCCTGGTGTTGAGGTTTCATGAATGTCTGAAGGAACAGCACTGCGCATGCATGCATGCATTAGATTTAGGTCAGACACCTTCTCGCATGGCACGCTGACAATGCTCCATACAAGATGTTTTGCATGCGCTCAGACGGACGAAGAGCACTAACTCCTTCCATGCGCTGCACACCTTCACCTCCTGCTGAAGCCCTTTTTGCTGGCAGACTTCTTTCTGCTTTTCTTAGCTCCAGTGCCACCGCCATTGACACCACCGCTGCCTATGCTGCTGACTGGCACACGAAACACCTCACGCACAGGCTGGGCTGCCCCGTCAGCGCTGCCTGCTGCTTCAACTTCTGGCCCTGCCATGGCCGCCACCTTCACTGCTTTCAGCACTGCCTTTGGTACTGGGTAGCCGCGTGCAACCCACTGCTGCATCACCCACTTGGTGTCCACTGCATCCTGAGCAGTATGCAGGCTCCTGCAAGCAAGGCCAGCACATGTGCAGAGGAGGGGTCGGCAGGTGGGATGCGGCTGCAGTCCGCCAGGCTTGCACGGTTGAATCGCCGCCACTGCCTCTCTCGTGTCTCATCATGTTCCAAGCTATGCACACAAGCCACAGCTGTGTGCACTGCACAGCGCACATTGGACTTTGTGCCAGAATTTTTGGTCAACTCACGGGGTTCTAGTCCAGCACCACAACTGCTGTCACATCCCTGCGTTGCTGACACAGCACCAACAGCTGCACAAGCAGCAGCAGCAGCAGCAGCCTCCTCACCTTGGGTCTGCTGTGCCGTTTGCATAAGAGGGGAAGAACAGCAGCGCCGTGCCCTGCTGCGGCTGCACTGAGATGCCCAGGTGCTCAAAGTGTGTGGCACCACCCTGCAGGCAGGCAGCACACGCCAGCAGCATCAACTGTCAACCTCCGACAGTTGTGGCTGTTGGCGAGGCCTCCTCGGGGACACATGAACCAAAGCGTGTTATCCCTTGGCAAGTCCGCAAGGCATGCCTGGCGCCAACTTGAAGCTGCAGCAACAGCACAGCTGGCTGGCGCTGGCGTAGGCGTGTGTGCGCCGCACCTGCTGGACGTCATTCAGGTACAGCAGCAGCGTGGCGTGGCGCTGGAAGCCGTTGGCTGTGGCCAGCAGCGCAGGGAACGCATCCTCGTGCGCCAAGAAGTGCTGCCCTTGCAGATACCTGCAGCAGCAGCAGCGGCAGCAGCGCGGACAGCAGCTGAAAACGCCACCGTCCATGTGTGGCGTCATGGCACGAACGGCAGCATCCAACTGCTGTGCAGGCACCCTGCAGGAGGGAAAAAATGCGCACCTGCAGCAGGCTGCGTTTCAAGCCGACTCATCAAAGCTGCTGGCCTATGGAGTGCATACATTGCAGCGAGCTGCTGCTGCTGCTGCTCACCGCGCCACTTGCGGGTTCTCGTAGCAGTACTGCCCGCCTGCAGGCAGCTTGCCTGGCGGGCCCCAGCTGCGCCCACTGTCCAGGTGCGCCAGCAGCTTCTGGCCCCGCGCCTGCATCAGCTGCATCAGGCTGGTCAGGTCAGCGGACTTGGCCTGGGTGGCAGCAGGAGCAGCGGCAGCAGCAGCTGAAACACATGCATCCTGGATATATGTGTCAAACCTTTTGCCCATCAGTTGTGTAAAGCTAGCCAGTTCTCCCGCAGATTTTGCCTGGCCAGCACTGGCAGGCACAGGCAGCAGCAGGCATGAGGACAGCATATGCAGATGGTGGTTTGTGTTGGGGGCCGCAGTTGCTTGCCGCACAATTGCGTGCTGTGTGGAGCATGACTAGCTGTGCTGTGCTGGGAGGAGGACAGTTGAAAATCAGGGCAACAGCAGATACAGCGGGAGCAGGACGATAGCAAACCCAAAGGCATCAGCAACATCCCATAGCAGCAGCAGCAGCAATGCGCGGTTCAAAAAGAAAAGGCAGCAGCAGCAGCAGCAGCAGGGGCTCACCTGGGTGCCTGGGTCCATCAGCAGTGAGCTTGATGTGCGGCGCGAGCCGTACGTGTTGGCGCCCCCACCAGCAGCTGTCGCAGCATTGCCGCCGCCAATCTTGCTTTGATGCAAGCACCCTAGATAGGGGCCAAGCAGGCAGGCAGGCAGCACATACGCATGTGAGACAGCAGCGCCAAGTGCAGGCGGCTTGAACTGGCAACGTGCTGGCATGTACAGCATGACGTGAGCTGAACCTCCACACACGCACAAAAAAACACAGCCGCACCCCATCTGGTTGCGCCTGACGCAGCTGCTGAAGCTGCCGAGCAGCCGTCAAAGCGTCACACAGCATTGGTTGGCTGGCAGACGTGGCTTCCACCTCAGCGTCGCGCATGGCTCGCAAAGCTGTGCTCACCCATGCTGAAGCACCACACCCACAAGTGGCGGGAGGCAGCCGCTGCAGCCACCCACAAAGAGCAGCGCGCAGCACTTGACATCAACCAACACACTGGCTGGACATCAATCAACACACTGGCAGAGCAGCACGCTGCTCACCCGACTCCACCGCATGCCGCTGCCAGCTGCTGCACTCCTCGGGCGTCATGAAGCCCGCCACTGTGAACACGGCAGGGTCAAAGTTCAAGATGCGAAGTCCGGGGAAGTCCAGGTCGATGGGTATGAACTTGTCAGCGAGCTTCGCCAGGAAGGCTGGCCTGTCATATGCTGCAGCGTCGGATGCCGGCAGCCCACCCTGCGACAGCCACTTGGCTGGGATCCGCTCGTAAGGGTCCTTCGGGACGAACACTGCAGGAGCAGCTGCTGCTGCAGGTGCGCATGCCGCTGCTGGTTGTTCTGGTGCTGCTGCTGCTGGCTGTGCTGTTTTGGCAGCTGAGGGCGCCTCAGCTGGTGCTGCTGCAGGGGCAGCCGCAGCAGGCGCTGCTACTGTGGCTGCTGCTGGAGTGCTAGAGTGCTGTATCTGCTGCTGCAGCTGTTGGTGCTGCTGGTGGTGAGGCTGTTGCTGAGGCTGCGGTGTTTGCTGGTGTTGCTGCAGCTGCTGCTGCGCCTGCTGCTGCTCCTCCTGAGTGCGCACTGCTTGGCTATATGCAGCTGCTGCAGCAGGATGGTGCTCACTACTGCTAGCATCTGCTGGTGCTGCTGCATCCGTAGCCTGCTGCTGCTGCTGCTGCTGCTGTCGCTGCAGTGCCCTCCTGGCAAAGTGGTCAGTGGTTCCAGCTGCTTCCAGTGGAGGCAGGACCCCTGCAGGATCCTGACAGCAACAGGCAGGGCAAGTACTGCCATAAGTCAGACACAGGCTGAACCCGTAGAGTGCATACGAGCCAATGGAGTAAAAAAGAAACACTAACAGACAGCATGGGGGTTTAAATATCGAAATACGCAGGCCATGGTTCACTATGGCATCCTGTGGCATCTCCTTGTCCACAGGTCAGGCTTGAAAGTCAAGCTCTGGCTGATGTGAGGTGCCCTCACCCAGCCTACACGGGCTCTTGCCTCCGCCTCAACTTCGTTTACTTCTTGCTTTGTTTCGTCTACTGTGGCAAATGTTATGTGCAGTGCTCTCCTGTATGGCCATCTGGTGCCAATCCGCCCTGCCTTCTGTGCTGCTGCTGCTGCTGCTGCTGCTGCTGCTGCCACTGGTGCTGCTGCAACTCGCTGTGTCGTGTACCTGCAGTCCCCATAAGCTGTCTTGTGACACGGGTATGCGGCAGTATGCATCTGTCTCGCAGTACCGGGATGATGTGGCCGCACTGCTCTCGATTCAAAGTCCGGCAGTCAAGATCACGCGGTTAGGCCAAAACGAAACATGGCAGTAGCGCAGTAGTGGTCACAAGCAGCTTGATGAGAGTAACGCGTAGATTCAAGCAGGTTGGCACAAGCCAGGATGTCACATGGAGCTTCAGGAGTCAAAGAAACATTGAACACACCTCACGAAACACGGACAAATTTCACCGCACCAATGTGGCTCCGCCTGAGATGAGCGTAGTCTGCAATGCCACATCAGCATCGCCTGCAGCAGTCCCAGCAGCAGGACCACCAGTACCTGACTCACCAGACACTCCCAGTTTTCGCGAGCGCCAATAATCTTATTGAACACCTCAAAGGTTACATCTGCCTTTTGCGCATCGTTTTGCCGGCATGATCGGGGCGTCAGGCTCCTGCAGGGCCAGCCTGCTGTCAGGCTGCAGCAGAATGCTGAGCAGCAGCAGATGCTCAGCACCAAGCATAGCATGGATCTGCCAACCTTCAAAACTGAAGGCCTTCCATTTCAGGCAGTTTTCAAGCAGGTCTCAACTATATGGGTGCACCAGTCAGCATGCTCACGGGCTGCTGGTGCCGCCGGCAGCTGCAGTGCAGCAGGGCGCAGCTGTGCAAGTCCGCCAAGCCGCAACAGAAGCAGCTGTTGTTAGCGGTAGTGCAGTGCCTCAGGTGCAGGAGCAGCAGCTGCAGCGGCAGCAGCGGAGGTCGGATGGCAGCCGGGTAAAACAGCAGACGCTGGACTACACAGTGCTTGCAGCATGCTGTCATGAGTTGGCTGGCTCGTGGGTGCCTTCAAAGGTGGAAGAGGTGAGCTGCACAGACTGGCGGTCTGGTACAAGGTGCCGCTAGCATCGCGGTGTTTACTTTTACTTGCATGGCAGCAACACCTGCAATCAACTGCATACCCCGGCGTTGCACCAGGAGCAGAAGTGAGTGAGGATGCAGTGGTTGGTGCGGTGACTGGCATTTCACGACCAGATGGCGCAGCCAACCACACAGGTTGACTGTAGACCGTGCATTCAGCTTCAGCAGCCACTGCTGCAGTCCTTGCATCCGCTGAGCTTGCTCACAAGTGCTGTGCAAGCTGCGCATGTCCGGACATCCGCACGGCGGCACCTGCAGGCAACCGGTCATTGCAGTCAGCCCACGCATGACCTCTCGACTAGGGTGCAGTGTAAGGCGTGTCATGGTATAGCGGGCCACTCCAGCCGCTCACGGCTGTCCTTGTCGACCCGCCGCCGAGCCTGCAGGTTGTGCAGCCCGACAGGTACACGCTGTCGCTGCGGCTGCGCACGCCGCTGGCCCAGGGCTGGCTGCACCTCAGCTGGCACCCCACCGCGGCACGCGTGGCGGTGGGCCAGCCGCCAATGCGGGGGGACGTGTCGGAGGCCTTCTCATTCGCAGCACAGGTGCGGCACGGCAGCGTGCTGCTGAAGGCGTCAGCTGCTGCATTGTGGTGGTGTGTCGTGGTTGGCGGCCTGCATCGGCCCCACACGTGCGGGTGGCGCTCGCGCTGCGTGCATTTGCGCGCGCTGCTGTGCAGCGTGCTGGTCAGCTGCTGGGACCTGCTGCCGCGGTCGACGCGGCTGCACGGCTCAAGAATCAGTCACGCCGAGCCACAGTTTAGTACTCCCTCTTTTGCAAAAGGAGCTGCTGCTGCTGCTGCTGCTGCTGTGCAGGCCACTGCTCAGTTGAAAGGGCTGGTGCTGCTGTCGGCGCGGCTGCCTGCCCCATGGGAGCGCGTCGTGCAGCTGGACTTTGGCAGCCGCCCAGGCGAGGCGCCCAGCAGGAGCGTGTTCTGCGAAGTCATGGCAAAGTGAGTGTCGCACTCTGTTCATGTGTAAACGTATGTGTGGTTGCTGTGGATAGCCGTACTGCTCAGCGGTTGCACGCAGCCCGCCGTGTGCTTCTGTTGAGTGGTGTTACCTGGCCGCTTGCTGCTGAGTGTTGTACTCAACCCAAGCATCATTGTGCGTCACATGGTACGTTTCGCCAGCGCAGGCCGAGTAGTGGCATGCCTCAGCGCCGCTGTGGCAGCCACACACGCCTGCACAGCAGAGCTGATCACAGCGGCGCATGGTCGCCAGGGCCTGTCCACTGCTTTGTGTGCTTGCAGGTACAGCAACGCGGTTCTGACATCTGGGGATGGCTCTGTGCTGCACTGCGCGTACCAGGTACGGTGAGCTGGCGAGGCTGCGCAACGCCGGGAGGGCAGGTGCTGCTCAGCACCTGCCCTGGGTGTAGGGCGGGGCTGTCAATGTTGGCAGGCAACAGCCTGCCTGCTTGACAACACTTGCTACAGCACGCTCATGCTGGCTGTATTAGCGCAGAAGGCCAACAGCGGACGCTGCTCTGACCTGGGCTCGCAACCGACACATGCTGCAGGTCGGGGCCGCCATGTCGAGCCTGCGCCAGGTGCAAGCAGGCAGGCAGTACCAGCTGCCGCCGCCGGTCAACGGCGTGCCGCCGTCAGCCCAGGAGCCGCTGGACAGCTGGCAACGCAACGTCACCCGCGCAGCAGCACTAGCAGCAGCAGAGCAGTCAGCAGCAGCCTCCAAAAGCGCAGCAGCAGCAGCAGGTGGCCGTCATGGTGCAGGTGTTCCTGCGCCGCGTGGGACTGTGTTGTCAGGTGCCACGCGTGCCTACATGGGTGTCAGCCCAGCGCTAGTGCAGGAGCTGTGCGCCACAGCTGGCGTTGCCCCCACTGCATCCCCCGACACGCTGCCCCCGGAAGCCTGGCAAGCACTCCACGGCGCCTGGCAGGCCTGGCTGGACAGACTCCACAGCGGGAGCTTCACGCCCAGCAGCTGCCCGGCCACCGGGAAGTTCTCGGTCATCGGCAGTTACAGCCAGCCGCACACGTCGGCGCATGACATGGTGGAGGGCTACTACCGCGGCTTGCAGGCGGGCGAGGTGTATGCGGGGCTGCACCAGCGGCTGTCGACGGCGGTGAAGCAGGCCCTGAAGAAGGCGCGAGGCCGGGCCAGGTCCTTCGAGCAGCAGCTGCAGGCGGCTGACGAGGTGGCTGCGGTGCAGAAGCAGGCAGACATCATTGTGGCAAACATCTACAGGCAAGCGATGCGGCGTGCAGCTTACTGCGTTGGTTCGGCCGCCAGCGCATCCTGTGATCCATGCAACTCAGTCACAATGTGCAGGGTGAGAGCCTGCTTCTGCCCAGCCAACACTGCTGACAACATCTTGCGCCAGCTGGTCACCGTGTGGGCTGGTGCCGCGCCTCCGTGTGCTGGTCTGAACGGCCGGTGTTTGTCTGAGACGAGCTGCAGGCGGCAGCCAAACCGTGCAGCAGAGCCTGCTGAAGCAGCGTGCAGCGCCAAGGGCTGCTGATGGTGTCGTACCGCTGCTGGCCGATGTGCAGGCTGGAGCCCAACGCCTCGCAGCTGGAGGCCGAGGACTGGGACACCGGCAAGCCCGTGCTGCTGACGCTGGACCCCACCAAGAGCCCCATGGAGCAGGCTGAGGCGCTGTACAGGCGCGCGCGCAAGCTGCGGCGCGCCGTGGACGCGGTGCAGCCGCTGCTGGAGGCGGCGACTCGAGAAGCAGAGTACCTGGAGACGGTGAGGGCAGCACAGAGCGTCAAGGTGTAGGAGTGCGCTGCGAGTACGGGAGGCGGGCTTACACGGTGTTGACCATGAAGCTTAGGTGCTCTGCAGCTGCTGCTGCACGCTGGCGGTTGTTCGTTTGGAGACATGGCTGTGTTGCATGATTACGTCGATTGTCATGGAAGGTTGTGGTGAGCAAGGTGCCTCATGTCCTGCTGTGTATCTCCACATGGTGATGGGCAGATCGATGCATGGGCATGTGGCAGCACAGCCTGCAAAGTTGCTCAGGGTGACTGCTGCGGACATGGACATTACTGTACCTGTAGCAAGTGGCGTACGTGTTGCATCTTGGTCTGCGCATGCATGCAGCTGCTGTTCAGAGCGTCCTGATTGACCAAGTACAGCTGCTGCTGCTGCTGCTGCTGCTGCTGCTGCTGTCGCCGCCGTGCTGTTGTCAGGTTGAGCTGGAGTTGGCGCAGATGCCACCTGGCGGAACAGAGCAGCAGCTGGCAGCACTGAGAGAGGTGCAGGTGGGTGGACTGCTGATGCTTGGTGCCTGGCACGGTAGCAGGGCCGGTGCAGTAATGTGTCGGATGTTGTAAAAGGACGAGTTTAAAACGGCTCCTGGGCGCCAGGTAAATGCACAGCTGCGTACCTCAAACAATGCTGGCCAAGGAGCCCCCCCCCCCCCCAAAGTTCTCCTGGTGCTCCGAGTGGGCTGCCATGCAGGCACGCAACCCTGCAGCAAGGCCTCAAACATCCAAATATACCTGTAGCGCAGAGAATAGCAGGGCAGAAGTGTCAACGAGTGCACACCCCGGGCGGGGAGGCACCCGTGACACCTGCGCACCACCTTCAAGTAGTCTCCAGTAGACCCCAGCGCCCGTGACACGCGTCATGACAGCAACACTTGCAACAAACGCAGCAGCAGCACATACACACAGTTAGAGGTTGTTGTGCTGACTGCCAATGACTGCCAGTCAGCACCTGCATATGTTGACTACACTCTGCTTCAACAGCTTGCTGCACCAACAACTGACTGGCTGAGCAAACTGTTATGTAAACTTGAATGTTGCGCCCTTTGAAATTTGCGCCCTTTGCCGTGTGCCATTGCTGCTGCCGCTGCCGGCATTGCCCAACAACTGCATGTGCCTGCCGCTGCAGGAGGAGCTTGTGGAGTCAAAGGTCATCAAGTCGCCACCCGAAGCAGCCCTGTCGGCCAAAGCGGCAGCAAAGGGCCGCAAGGCGCAAAAGAAGCAGCACAAGGCAGCGACAGCAGCTGCGGGCAGCACGACTGCTGGCCTGAACTCCTCACTGGCAGCGGCAGCAGCAGCAGGGCTGCGGCGTTACGTGAGCCCTGGCGGCTTCACCGTGTTAGTTGGTAGAAACAACAAACAAAATGACGTGCTGAGTCACCAGGTAGCAAAGGCGGGGGACATCTGGATGCACGTGCGGGGTATGCCAGGCAGCCATACTGTGCTCAGGGTTGAGGCAGGCAGGGAGCCTGGTCAGGAGGACGTGCAGTTTGCCGCTGACCTGGCAGCGTGGTTTAGCAAAGCCAGGGAGGCAGGCAAGGCTGACGTCATTGTGGCGCGCGCTGAGCACCTGAAGAAGTTCAAGGGTGCCAAACCCGGGCAGGTGCTGGTGACCAAGGAGGAGAAGAATGTCGTAGCGCGACCAGACAACAGCGCTGCTGCGCAAGCAGCCAGTGCGTCTGGCGGCCAAGATGAGTGATGGTGATGTTCAACAACTGAGTCACTGAATGCAGAGGTGACTACCATTCTTCATTTGTTGCCGCACGCAAGCATCCCTGTTCACAACATTTGTTGCATTAAACCCCCTGGAAGCCGCCTCTCAAAAGCAGAAAGAAAGCTGGAAATCAAAGCACATTCTCCCACTCATACAAAGCCGCCTGTAATCTGGTGCTGTTGATGAACATATGTTACCAGGTGCCCCTTGCGATCACGCAGCTATTTGCTGCATACAATTCCACCTGACAGTGTGTGCACCTGCATAACATCTACCTGCCAAAACCAGTAGATGCACCTCTTCGACATATGGCAGTCCAAGTGTACACCTTCCTAAAGGACACCAAGTATAAGTGTTCACTAATTTCATCATGGCCATGATTACTTTTGCCACGCCAACATGTCACATGTCAAATCAGAAGTCAACCAAAGTGGCTCCAAAGCTATGCACACATTTCAACTGGCAAAATCCCTGCATGAGTCATGATCGTATACATGTAGAGCTGACAGGCACAAGGTACGAACAACTGCCAGCACAGCAGCACACCACCTGTTATGACGATCTTGAAATCCAAGCATCAGCATCACTCCTCCACTGTCATATAGCATTGTGCATTATGCGACACATGCTTGTTTGTTTCCTGCAGAGCAATATGCATCTGCACAAGTCATGTCAATCACCTCAACGGTGCACAGCCCCTAGGAAAGCTCTGTCAATGGGAGTCTTTAAAAGTGCCTGCTGCAACAGCAGCACTTGATGCATATGCAGCACAGCACCCAAACCATGTCAGCAGCATATCCGTCCTGCTGCAGTGCTCAGGAGCATCAACCCCACCCTGCCTCCAAATACCTACGCTCAAGACTGACCTCACACCTTCAAAGGTACAGCTGTAGAGCAACCTTTGCCTACACCCTCCAACCACAAAGACAACCACACAGCAACGTTCTGAACATGCAACCGCTCACGGCCCATATGCACACAGCCCTAGCTGCAATGCAACACAAGTGCACCTGCTCTCGCCCGCAGCTGAGCCACACTGCACAATTGAGGACAAGGCACAGATAGGCATTCCGCACTGGCTGCAGCAGCAGAGCACACCAGCAGCACGGAGCAGCTGCAGACCTGCCTCCGCTCAGCTTGCAGTGGCAAGCATATCTGGTGCCACCAACGCACCAGCATTGTCACAAGCTACGCTACCCTACCAGACCAACCGAGCACAACGCCGACATGTTGAGGCGTCGACCTGTCACGCCTCGGCCTTGGCGGCATCAGCAGCAAAGCCCTCGTCCCCGTCTGCCTTGCGCAGCGTGCCCAGCTCCGTGGGCGCCCCCGTCTTCACGACCGTGCTGTGCGCGTAGGCCGCTGCTGCGTCTGCGCCGCGGGACGACACCTCCGCCTCTATCTGCTCCTTGATCCAGAAGTAGGTGCGCTGCAGGCCGTCGCGCAGTGAAACGGTCGGCGCCCAGCCCAGCTTCTCCAGGATGAGCTCGTTGTCACTGTTGCGGCCGCGCACGCCCTCGGGGCCCGGGATGTGCTTGATGGGCAGGTCCTGTGGGCAGCCAGCGACGCAGGCAGCAGAGACAGGGGGGTGAGACACTTGGTCAGCAACTGCACAGAAGATTGCAGCGAATGGGCAGACGCCGACCGCCACTGCGCACCACGACTGCGGCTTGCGTGGTGGTACATACCGCGCATCCAGCAAGGCACCTGCACCTCGCTTCACTATATGCCCTGCCACGACGCACACCACACAGCAGCTGGGGTATGCAAAGCGCCAGCAGCCATGCATAGTGCCAGCAGAACTTCAGCACCCTGCACTGCCCTCTGCTCTCATGGCTACGTTCCTGCAACACCAGCACGTCACAACTGACATCCAGACTCTGATTGAAAGCTCTGACCTCTGGTTTCGACATGTATACCAACACGTATTCAACATGTATACTAAACGCGTGTGCAAAAAATAGCCACTTGTCCACCTCGCACCTTGCCCTCGAAGCTCATGGCCATCTGCATCATCTCGTTCATGGACACCATCTCGTCGCTGCCCAGGTTGAGGGGCTCCCTGTAGTCGCTC
This sequence comes from Scenedesmus sp. NREL 46B-D3, assembly GCA_014080715.1. Lineage (NCBI taxonomy): Eukaryota > Viridiplantae > Chlorophyta > Chlorophyceae > Sphaeropleales > Scenedesmaceae > Scenedesmus > Scenedesmus sp. NREL 46B-D3. Next base: position 242,735 of record JACERP010000043.1, on the reverse strand, counting down.
TTGGTCACGCGCAAGATACCCTCCACGCAGTCGTCAATAAAGGTGAAGCTGCGCGTCTGCTTGCCGTCACCCCACATCTCAATCTCGTTTGCACTGCTCAGCACCTGGTGGAGGCGGGGAGAAAGGGATGACATGGGACAGGCGTCAGCAAACATGCGGCCTGCCGGTACACAGCAGAGGCGTTGCTCTGCAAGTGCTGGCTGCATGCTTGTGGCGGCAGCAACACAGGGGTCCCTCTTGTGTCACTTTGCTGTAGACTTGCAAAGCTCAAGCTGCAGACGAGACGTTGGCATCATGTCAGATCTACACCATACCATCACGGCAAAGAACACGACCCACCTTGCGGCAAAACGCTGCTGGCGCCTTCTCACGGCCGCCCTTCCAGGTGCCGTGTGGGCCATAGATGTTGTGGAAGCGCGCAATGCGGCACTCAATGCCAAAGTCGCGGTTGTAGTGCATGCACAGCTCCTCACTGGCCAGCTTCTCCAGACCGTAAGAGTCCTGGGGCTGTGGTAACGACAACATGGCACAGGAATGGGGTGCAAAGCAGGCAGGGTGAGCAAGCAGAAGAGAGCACCACTACAACACCAAGGCAGACCTTGATGCATTGTAGCAAAAAACAGGCACCATCATGAGGAGTGCCAGCACTCAGCACACGCCGACTCACTGTATGCCCATGACTGAGGGGAGGAGCAGGACATGCATATGCAGCATCACATACCAGGCATGAACGCAACTACCTGCATTATGATGAGGGCAGCACGATTACGCGTCTAAAATAGCACCTTCAGTTGCTTGCAGGCACAATCAATGCTGCCCGGCCCAGCTCAACACCCAGCGGCTGTCTTGCTGCTCATCATTTTGAGCAACAGGCAACAGGCAACAAACAACTCATCTGACCTACAGCAGCAGCGCATGCTGTGCTGGATGTGCCCACCTGTGCCGGCCATGCATCCCCCTCTTTCAGGCCTCCTCCCTCCACCTTGGTCTCCAGCTGCTTGTGCTCAGGGTAAATGCACGCAGATGAGGCGTAGAAGAACCTGCAGCAGCAGCAGCAGCGGAACATCCCTACGTCAGCACTACGTAAGGTCACAGGTGTAGCCAATGCCGACGCGGCGCTAGCCGGCTGGCAAGCTGGCAAGCGAGCCCCAGCGCTGCCAAAACGGACAATGGTGAGCTGGGGTTGACCGTGCATGTGCCCGTGAAGGAGTCCTGATGATGCAGGCAGCAAGGGCAGCGGCCACACACGCGCACGCCACAAAGCACAACACTGCAAACCAATGCGCACTGCGTCCATACACAATGCTGGCCAATGCATTGCCCTGACAGGTGTGACTGTGCGCTCAGCAGCTACTAGCGCCCTGATCATGTGCAGCAGAGCTTGTGCACGCCAGTCAGGCCTGTCAGGCCCAGCAGCCGCCGACAGTATTCATCCACATGCACATTCGCACGCAAAGAACCAGGTACAGCTCATTCACAGACAACGGCACTGGCAGGCCGGCTTACAAGTATTTCTACACAGTTTTGCTGCACGATTGCTGCGTTTGTTGTCAGGGTAGCAGCTGCAGCAGCACTGCAGCACTGTTCACACCTGGTGACGCCGTTCTGGCGCGCTGCCTCCAGCATGTTGTAGCTGATCATAGTGTTGTTGTACAGGATGACAGAGTGGTTGGACTGGATGAATCCCATGCCTCCCATATCGGCTGCAAGGTTGAATACGTGGTCACAGCCCTCGCAGACCTTCTTGCAGTTGTCAAACAGCCTGAGGTCCACCAGGTGGAACTCGTCGCAGAACTGGTCCTCCTGTACCCGAGAATTCCACGCGCGAGGCACTTTATTAATATATTTTCGTTGATTGGGCCATCAAACGAAACAACAGACGTCGAGGGGGGCATCTTCTGTGAATGGGTCCTGAGGCAACCCGGCACAGGCGTCGAATGCTTACCGAGAAGTGCTCATTGCGCTTCCAGTCGCATGCTATCACGTAGTGGCCCTCGCTCTTCAGGCGCTTCGCCAAATGGCTAGCAATGAAGCCACCAGCGCCCGTGACGCAGACGCGCAGTGTCTTCTCTGGCCAGTATGGCTCAAAGGGATACTTTGCAAGCTTTGACACGCCGACGTATTCCTCGGCAACTCCCTGATTAGCCATACTAATCGGCTGGCTGAAAAGAGCAGAAGATTGAAGTAGTGTGAACTGCTTTGGGTTGCAGGTACTATCAATGCAAGTCAGTCAGATACAACACTCTTAAACATAAGTGCAGTGTTGTGGTGGAGGCCCGCTATATAATCCTCGCTTGTGGTGGGCGAACAAGAACAACACTCAGGTATGTAACAGTTACACCATCGTATGGATGAAAACAATGCATGCACGCCAAAAACTTCATCAAAGGAAATAAAAATGATTTGAAGGGGATGCGGAGGCCAGATGCGTTGTATGTGCTCTGCTGGCGGGCGGAGACCAAGAAGCTTCCGTGCATTATGCGTCTTGCCATGTGCTTTTGTCAACAATGCGGGTGGAGGATCACCAGCATTTCCAGTAACTACCACCAGAATGAAACAGGGTACGAGGTCACCGGCCGTAGGAGAGCTTTGGGGTGTGCTTGTGGTCAAAATGGATGTGCGCTGATGCACCACCATGAAGACTGCAGTACATGTTAAACGTCTTTCTACAAATCTGCGCGTTGTGTAAATAGAGCGGGTGGTCAGGATTTGTCGCAGCGAAGATGCAGTCATACCATCGCACCCTTACCACATGATGGACGTGATAGAGTGCGGTGTCGCCCCAATGGCCAAACACAGCGACAAGATAAGCCATATAGCAGCGTAAATGATTTATGCATTGTTGAAAAGAGAAACTCGGCACATGCAGCTGTTCGAGTGAACATGTGCCTTGCCAGGTCAGGCAGGCAACCTTAGCTTGTCAACACATCGCTAGCTGTAGCAGCGTGATATGCTGTTGAACAACCCCTGTTTGTGAACAACACGACACTCGCAACCCAGGCCAAACCAGAAATTCTCGCCAACGCCTAGAAGAAAGCAGAGGCCCTCACACGGGGCACACTGTTGGGAGTGACCACCTTGCGTGCACTGCCAGGCGCTGCTGCTGCTGCTGCTGCTGCCGCAGAAGCGTCGGCTGCTGTGGCACCCTGCTGCCCTGCTGCTGCTTTGCAGGCGCCGTTGCCGGCGCATGCGGGCTCCCCCCAGACCTGCCCATCCTGCTCAGCACTGAGCCGCCACCCTGCTTGAGCGCACTCCCCTTGGGCTTGGTGTTTGGCGGTGACCTCATGTCGGCGGGAGGCACGGGCGCGCCGTGCGCAAAGTAGATGTTCTTCTTCAGGTCTATCACTACGCCCTTCTTGGCTGTGCTGCACCCGCCAGCACCAGGGGTCTTGGCTGCTGCAGCAGCTGCCGGCTGGGGCGTCACAGCTGCTACAGGCGTTGCCTGGCCCTGCTTGCGCTTCTTCTTGCTGCTGCTGGGGCTCGCTGCCGGCTGCAGTGTTGTTGCTGCTGCTGCTGCTGCTGCTGCCACGGGTGTTGAGGGCATAGCCTGTCCATTCTGCAGCGGCTGCTGGTGCTCTCTTGCCTTACTCTGCTTCTTGCTGCTCTTTGGCGTTCCGCCATTGGCAGCCATCTCCAGCTGTGGGCTGCGGCTGCAGTTGCTCCTGCTGCGGCAGCAGCTGCTCCTGCTGCGGCTGCACCTCCTGCAGCGGCTGCTCCTGCTGCACCTGCTTCTTCTTCTTCTTCTTCTTTTTGGTGGATGGCGCGTCCTGCTGTTGCTCCTGGTCAGGTTCATACTGCTGCTGCTGCTGCTGCTGCTGCTCGGCCTCTAGCATCTTTTTGCCTTTGTCTTCTTCCCGCTGGCTAGCTGCTGCTGCTGCTCTGTGACTGCATCTGCTGCTGCTGCTGCCAGCTTCCTGCGCTTGCCTGCTGCCCTCTCCAGCTCATTGCTGATGCTGTACAGCACCTGCCTGTTGCGCGCCCTCACGCCCTCTGACGCGCCGCGCTCAAACAGCAGCGCTGCCAGCTGCGCTGCATCCCGTCCGGCACAGTAAGCTAAGCTCTGCTCCTCGTCTACATCACCGCCTGCTGCTGCTGCTGTGATGTCGCAGACCAGCACATCAAAGACAGCCTCCCTGCGAGCAAGCAGCAGGGCAGTGAACGAGATATTGAGTCCACAGATTTGACAGTGCAAGCGCCATAGGGCCATGACCATGCAAGCTGACGGGTGGAAGGTATGATATGCATGGAACCAAGGCATACGCACAGAGCAACAATAACTGGAGCGCAGCCGTCGCTACAGCAGGCCGCTCCTGGTCCAGCGCCGCTCTTGAAGGTATGCCGTTTTGCAATTACCTGGAGTCAGGGAGCCGTTCAAAGTCATTGTTTCAAAGAAGTAGCGCACTCTTCTGCAGCCTATGACTGCAACCATGGGTTCCCTAGCATGATGGCTGGCATCCCAGCCATCATGCTAGGGAGTATTGACTTTGCCTGCTCTGCTATTTGCCCTCGCTACAACTCTCTGCCGCAGTGCCGGAGTACTGACTTTGCCTGCTCTGCTATTCGCCCTCACTACAACTCTGCCGCAGTGCCACCACCACCCCTGCACAGTCACCACCGCTGCTCGCTGCGCTCACTTGATACGTCCCAGCAGCGGCTGCTCCCCAGCAGCCTCCAGCACAGCCACAAACGGCTCCAGCAGCAGCAGCAGCGCCTGCTGACTCAGCGCCTGCTGCTGCTGACTTGGCAGCTGCTTCAGCTCCTGCAGCCACACGTCAGCCAGGTGGTACGACAGCCCTAGGCTCTTGCTGCTGCTGGCGGGGATCAGCTGCTGCTGCAGTGGCAGCTGCGTAGTGAGGCTGGTGATGGCCGCAGCATCCCTGCAGACAGACGCAGGCAGGCAGAATGGGATGCATGCCAGCATGCCATGCAGGTAGATGTTGCAACCAGCCGGCTGCTCTTGGTTACCAGCGGTGTAGCTTGAAGAGGATGCAGATGGTGTCACCTTGCAAGTTACCGCTGGCTGGTACAGAGCTAGAAAATGACAGGCTGTCGTAACTGCACCAGCTGAAACCTGAGGCGTGGTAGCCGGCGTCCTGTGCTGCAACGGCTGGCAGCTGCAAAACCTGTACACCTGTTCCTCGCCACCAGCACAGGCGCATTGCTGGCAGCATTTCACACAGTGTTGCATGCAGACTTGGTCCTGATAAGGCAGTGGTGCAGGAACTGCTTGCTGTGCCAGCTGCCAGCTGCACCCAAGGCGCACTGCTCACTGCAGCCGCAGTTGACAGCCGCACTCACCACTGCGTGTCAGCCAACCGTGCCAGCAGCGCTGCCACAAACTTCCGCACGAGCATGAGGAACTTGTCCAGTCTGTGGTGGTCCATGGCAAACCACTCGCGCCGCAGCGTGGCCAGCAGCCCTGCCCAGTAGAGCTGCGCCATGGCAGGTCGCATCTGCTGCAGCAGCCCTGCAAGGCGCTCTGCGAGCTCAGTCTTTGGTTGATTATGGCGGCAGCAGCAGCAGCAGCAGCAACAGCAACAGCAGGAGGAGGAGGAGCAAGAAGGGCAGCAAGGGCAGCTATCAGCTTACAAGTGATGAGCCATTCGGCAGCAGCTGCAGGCAGGTGCAGCAGATGAGGGTGGGCTGTGACAAACTGGCAGATGAAAGGTCAACATGCTAGCTGTCGCACCCCAGGCTGATGCTATGGAGCCTTACAAAATGAAAAATATGCTGTGCTCTGCAGTGTGCTTATCACCCCCCACCCCAACCCCCCCTCCCAGGAGCAGCGCTGGTGCAGGTGCGTTAGCTTGCAGCTCACAAAAACCAACGGGTGTTTGTGCACGTCATGATGCTCACCAACACGCAACTGTGCAGTTTGATGGTGTGCAACCAAACCAATACTGCAGCAGAATTTCAGGGCTGGCTTGCTAGTACCAGCCCCAACGGGGCTGGATTGCGTACCTGCACAGGTGTTTTGTCCGAGTGCCAAAAGCAGAAGAACAGCCCCTTCCACAGCTTCATCATGTCCAGCTCTGACATGCTGTCCTTGTGCACCAGGAAGCGTGACAGGGCCTGCAGCCTTTCTCACGCGTGCCATAGTCTGTGGAGCCCAGTGCACGGGCAAACTTGCTGTTGCCGTCCTCTTCCTGCTGCTGTTGTTGAGCGGCCGGCACCTGCTCCAACACCAACTTCTGCTTGATCTTTCGCTTTTTCCTGTGTTTCACTTCCGCACGTTGTTCCGTGGACATGTTGCTGGTGCCGTCTGGCAAGCGGATTGCTGTGTGCCGCCCGAGTCAGGAAGGGACTGTACCTGCCACTCTGCGCTTTCTTGACACATACGTGAGAGAACTGCAATAATAATAAGACAAATTGCAATGATGAGCATGACTCAGCTACCGGTGACCTCCACCGCCGCACCGGCATAACACTGAAGTAGCATAACAGTTTGTCATTGCAGTTTCAGCTTCACGCTGATAAGGAGTGATCGCTGCCATGCATGCGCAGCTGGCTTCCAATTATTCTTGTCCCCATTGTTTTTCAGTGCAGAACCACGCGCACGCCTGTCGTCAGCATCATCTGGTAGCAGCAGTTGTGCCAGGCCTTCCTGAGGCTCGGGACAGCAGTCAAGCCCACTCAGGCAGCATGGGGTCTTTGGGTGCAGAAGAAAAGATTTGGGAAATATGGTGGTGGGTGTGGCTTGGTATGAACATCGCCAGCTGGAGCATCAGTCATCCAGCAGGCTGCGTGGCATGACACCTCGAGCACTTAGCGCGCCTTACAACATAGCTGAGTGCGGCAACTGGTGCTCTGCACTTTCAGGTGCTATGATGGGTGGCACGCGCCAGGAGACAAGTGAGTCTGCAGCAGCGTCATGGAGCCTCTGCCGGACCAGCCCGGGTTGTGCTGCACCCATACTTGCTGGCATGGCATGCGTCTCTCTCAGATCGTTCAACTTGCTGCAGTTGCCTGACATCATGCAGCATCTGGTGCTGAACTTCTGTGTTCCTTGGTGCTGATCACAGCCACTGAAGGTTGGTTGTGCTGGGTGCTGCAGGCTCGAGAGGATGCTGCCACCTTGGGCCAAGCTGCGCAGGATGGACCCCACCAAGCCTCTGGCGCAGCAGGTGAGCCCAGCAGCTGCTGGTTGGGATCAAGTACCTGCTCCGATGCACACGCTCCCTGTTTGGTAAGCATGATCTTTCATCATCTGTGGTGCCTGATTGAACACATTCAACCGCGTCTTTTGCAGGGAAGAGCACATCAGCAACTGGGCGGCATTGCTATGCCTGAGATGCAAAGAGGCCTTGCTTGTGTTCAGCACCCACGTCTTGCTGTGTTATGTTGTACTGCCCTACATGGCGTGCTGTACTGTTGTACCGCTGTGTGCTGCACCTACATGGCGCATAGGTGGCCAACGCCAAGGTGTTGGTGCCCACCACAGGCCATGTGGATGCCGCTGCCATTGCTGCTGCGCACGACCTGCGCTTGATCGCTCAGCCTGCAGCTGGCTATGCCAACATAGACTTGGAGGCAGCCAAGCAGCGTGGCATACCAGTCACAATAGCACCAGGTGGGTGGCAGTGCGTCCTCAACGAGCTTGCCAGCTGAAAAGCTTGCTGCAAAGACAACATCACCCTGTAGCACCTGGCGTGACTGCTGCCAACACATCACCCAATGCAGAAACGTGTGCTTGGACACCAACTTGTGCAATGCACATGCACGAGCTGTTCATGCCGCCTGTGCTGCACCACCAGGCTGCACTCACCCACACCTGCCATCCCCGCTGTGTCTGCTCCACCCCACATGGGACACTGGCAGGCTACAACGACAATGCGACAGCCGAGGTGGCACTGATGATGATGCTGATGCTGATGCGGCGCGTCAATGAGGCCTTGGTTGCTTTCGAACAGCGCGTCATCGGGGACCCGGTCGGCCGGGAGCTCAGCGGCAAAACGCTGGGCATCGTAGGCATGGGCAGGGTGGGCAAGTGAGTGAGTGGGGTGGCAACCCTTGCCACAAGCAGCTGCTTGACACAAGCCGCGTATGGGTGTTGGCGGGGGTAGCAGCGGCAGTGGCCACCAAAGCCTATGTTCAACCTTGGTTGAATGCCTTGTTGCCTTGACAGAGCAGGCCTGGCCGCCTGGCTGGCTGCCTGGCTGCCTGCTCCGTGCATTAACTGTCTTGTGATGTAAGTGCGCTGCTCACATTCTGATGCGTGCGCACTGCCGCAATGACCACTAGCTGCGGGTTCCTTGTTCATACTGTCTTGGGTTGCGCCGTGCTGCACTGCGACTGCCCCACCAGGTGCCTGGCAGCAGCTGCTCAGGGGCTGGGCATGCAGGTGCTCAGCACAGACTCTGGCAGCAGCAGGCAGCAGCTGGAGGAACTGCTGCAGCAGAGTGACGTGGTGTCCCTGCACTGCCCGCTCAACACACGACTGTGGTGCGGCACAGCAGCAGGCACAGAGCGCCAACGATGCTGCACAGCTTGTGCAGATTCCAGGGGGCAGCATTCACTTGACAAGTGACAGTTGTGTGTGCTTGTGTGTGTGTGGTCATGCTGCGTTCCAGCACCGCTGCTGTGCTTGCTGAACAGCCGGCTGCAACAGGCATCTGTCGTAGCAAAGGGCGCATGTTGCACACTGCTGAGTGGCCAACATATTCACTGGATGGCAACACTGACAAGCAGTGCCTTGCGCTCCCTGTGCGCATGCTTGCAGGACATGATAGGTCAGGCTGAGCTTGCGCTCATGAAGCCTGGGGCGGCGCTGATCAACACAGCGCGGGGGGCCGTAGTGGACAAAGCAGCCCTGCTGCAGGCGCTGCGGCAGGGCCGGCTGGGAGGTGTGGGGCTGGATGTGCACTGGGTGGAGCCAGCTGATCCACAGGAGGAGCTCTACAGGTGTCACAACAGTGTGAAATAGATGCGATGTTTGGTGCGTGCTTTTTAACCATGGAGGCAGCTTCGTAGATGCCTCGTGCATCGTGCTTGTGTTCCGCCGGAAGCGTGCATCCAATGCCTGGTGGTGAGTGTAGTTACCACACCAGCAGATGCCTGCGCCATGCATTTAGAACACCTCGCTTACAAAGGCTTCGAATGCTGCTGCTGTTGCTGTGTCCTGCTTACTTCTGTTCTGCAGGCACCCTCGTGTGCTGGCCTTGCCGCACATGGGCTCGGCCACGGACGAGGTGTACGAGCGCTTTGCACGCATACTGTGTGAAAACATCACACGCGTCAGGGAAGGCAGGGAGCTGCTGCACAGGCTGTGCTGAGCCACGGCTTATTGCTGATACTGTTGCCCTTCATGGGCTGTTGCTGGCAGTGCAATGCATGGCGCTGGAAGCTCGTGCATGTGGCAGCAACGGTGCAACATGGATGCACACTTGGAACTCTGCGGGGACGACTGTGAACTTCTGCTGTGTGCTGCTCCGTGGTAACATTTGTTGTAGTGGAAATTTATATCACGATTCTACATGGTTGGGCGCCACGGCAACTGCAGTTGCCTGAACTAAGCACATCAGCAGCATCCAGTATAGTACAGGGTACCAGTCTTGGGTGGCTTTTGGTGCAGCTGTCAAATGTTGCTGTCACTGGCACCTGCTTCAGCGGCTTAAACTGTTGACTGTGCCGAAATTTGACTGTGATGATAAAGTATCGACAGCTGTTGCTGTGGTTGCATGCTGGCTGGACCTTTTTGATTATCCCCAAGGAGGACAAGCAGCAGCATCGCATGTGACATATGCTGCTAGTGTTCAATGCGCATTGCTCGCTGGCACACTCCACGCATGCACTCATGCGCATGAGTGCCGGGCATTTGTTTTCCTGTGACAGGGCTGTTGCTGTACAGCAGGCCATGTACTTGTAAGAAGCAGCAGCCCCTGGAATGTAGCACATGTGCGCATAACCTTAGCTGCAGGACCTTTACTACAATTGCATGCTGCAGTCTCAGACTGCAAGGCAGCCGCGTACAGCAGGCCATGTACTTGTAAGAAGCAGCAGCCCCTGGATTGTAGCAGAAGATGAAGCAAGGAAGCAGAGGCCGGTGTCGACTGAGAGAAATACCCTTCATCATCATCATCATCATCATCATCATCATCATCATCATCATCATCATCATCATCATAATACCCATTCAAGCCATAGCATCAGCGCCATCGGCCCCGCGCCCCACCGGGGCGGAAAGAGGAGGGAGCACTGCTTCAGAATGTTTGCATGCATTGCGCACATCCCAAGACTTGACAAGAAAAGCAGCAACACACGGTGACACCATCCGACATCTTCCAGAATTCTGTTCGAACTGCCCCAAATATCATCAGATACAAAACGCAACACCATGATTGACGAATCAGCCATGGACAAAACGCTGCGCAACTTTTTAGCGCAACCAGGCAGGGATCTGATCTCAGCAAACATACTATCCCTCTGAGCAGAAGTAGCAGGGCAATCAAACATGAAGTGTGACAAAGACTCAACTTCTGCACCACAACAAGGACATCCTGAAGTGGAGTTAGCTCTGCGACCCCCAAACTGCCTAGTACGCTCATGTACACACAGACAAACCATACGAACACGCAAAAGCAATTCAATAACACGTGGAATTGCCAATGAACGCAAGTACGGCCTAGGCCTCCTGAAACCCATAGCATCAACATGAGTGGGATGCACATGAGCCACATACCAACTCAGAGTGGAGTGTTCCAACGTTTCACATGCAATCCTTGCAGCATGTAGTGTCCTGACCTGCTTGTTGACATGGCTCTTGCACGCACTGGCTCTGCCTTCCGCGGTCACAACATCCACACCATACTTGCACAGCAGGCTCTGCACATACTTGTGCCACGGTGTCACCCTTCAAGCACTGGTGAGAAGACACAGCGCTGCATGCATGCAGAGGAGAGCCCCACTCGTATGCACTGAAAGCTCGTGGTATGCTGCTTTCGATACATCAGGCCATGCGCGTATGCTGTGGTGATGAAAATGCTTGCACTTGTGCGTTTTTGATACTGGGCCGCCGCCACAGCTGCCGGCTGTGACGCACCATGTCGTGGCAGTAGTGATGAATGCACACCAATGATGTAAAAAAAACGGTTGCAAACGGCTCCTGGGCTCCAGGAGCGGTTCAAAGAGCCGGTTATGTGGCGGCCGTGGTCAGGTCAGTGTTGCACAAGCTGCCGGCAACAATTGGCGCGACTGTTGACACGGTTGCGTTGTACCGTGCCAAGGGCCTCCTCAGGTTTGTGTGCCTCTCCGTGACAGTGTGTAAACGGCCAAAATCAGCATTGCTTGCCAGCAACCTCAGTTGAGGTACGCAGTTGTGCATGTACCTTGGCCATATGGCCTACCATATGGCCTACCATGCATGGTGCCCAGCAGCCACTTCACTGCATTTTTAACGCCGACACGGTGCGCATGTTTCAATGCACGGCACAGACTGTCAGCCGCACCTTGACCTGCATCCAGCAGCCGCAGCAGTTTTATCAGCAACAACAGCAGTAGGCGACAGCCAGGGTGCCCTGTTGAAGCTTTTGTCTTGCCTGTCAGTGCTGCATCTGGTGCTGCTGTCCTGAGCACCCCCCGCAGCTGCTCTACCATGCCTGGCGTCAAGTCATCTGCAGGTGCTGTTGGTGCAGCTACAAAAGGCAGGTGTGCGGAGACAGCTCGCAGGAGACGCCAGTCTGATGTTGACAAGGCTGCAGCACATGCTGAAGCAGCGTCAGCAGCAGCAGTTGCTTGCAGACAGCAGCAGATGCATGAGCGGCAAGCACTGTCTTGTCGACAACGCCAGCGTCAGAGAGAACGGTGTTGTCGTGCTGCGAGGCTCGCTGTGCGTGGCAGTGTACTTGAACAGCAGCATGTGCAGCAGCTGCTGCCTAAGCTCATGTTCAGGCGCAGCACTCGTCGCAAGCGCAGTAGACGTGTGGCCTTGCCACCTCCTGTTGTTCATGGCCCATCTGGCCAAGCCTGCCTCCAGCCACTGGCTTGGCAGATGTGCATGTGCCTGCATATGGGGTTCCCAGCAGCATGTGGTGCCTTTTTCAACTCGTGCTGTTACTTTTGCTGTCTGTGTTGCTGCAAGCAGCTTGCGCCTGTGTGATGCTGGGGTGATGCTTCTACTTGCATCAACCGATGCATGCACAGTTTTACATCCCTGTTTTGCATCATGCATGACTTATGTTGTACAGTATGGTGTAAATCTTGCTTTTTTATGTGTTCTGCACCACACCGCATCAACCTGTCAAAAGAGGAGAAAAGAGGGGTAACATGGTGTGCACCTGTCAAAATACAGTGCACCATCACATGTCACCTGCTGTGTTCCATGTGCTTGCATCGAACAAGTGCATGTGCAGTTTTGGATCAGTTTTGTATCATGCATGACTTGTGATGTACAGTATGTTGCACGTCTCGCTTTGTTGTGTTCTGCATCACCACATCAACCTGTCAGCAAAAAGTGCACCATGAACTGCTGACTTCCACTCTGTTATATACTGCTTGACCTGATTTTTCTGCCTAGCTGAATCAAGGATGCTGCTACTTCGTACACCCGAATCTGTAATGTGGCACAGATGTATCCTCTGGAAAATTGTGAAAAAACCCTTCTCATTGTACTTAAAGTACAGTGCACACACTAGATGCTATTCAAATACATTCAGCGACATTCAGCAACTGCCGCTTACATACAATGACCCTCCCGCCATGCAGCTGCAGTTGCATGCACTGCAGCTGCACTGCTAGCCATGACACTGTTGTCGACATCAGCAGCAATTGCAGTAACAAGTTCTTCTTTTGCATCCTGCTGTACGTGTAGATGCGTGGCAGCTTCTGTTCTGCCGGCTCGCAGCCACTCTGCTATACATCACATTCAATGGTTGCTGCACATAGAGTTCCTTTTACGATACAGTGAGCTGCTTGTTGAATCTGCAGCCTATGTTCAATACTGCGTGTTTTGCATTCCTAGAATTTCGGGACTTGCGCTCTGCGCCCTTTATATAGGGCAGGACTCGAAGTGGGTACCACCCCTATGGAGAGTTCTGTGCAAGGTTTGGGGCGGACCGGGCCGGTGAATCTGCGCTAACAATTGGCAAGGTGTAAGGACCATTAAAACAGCCCAAATTTTACTTAATGAAATACTACAATATTGACTGTTGTCGGATCGTCGAGAACACTCCTAAATCAGCTCTTGCTTAGACGGGCCGGTGAAAAAAATGCGATGACGATCGGCAAGGCGTAGGGACCTTCAAGGAACCCGAAATCTATTTATTGGTTTTTTTAATTACAGTAGTGATTGCTGTCGGATCGTCGAGATCACTCCTTGCTTAAGTGAAACAGGCGGCGACCGATGACTCATATGACTCGCATTGTAATCGGCGATTACAATACGCGAGGGCACAGCCTGACCAGCAGCGCAGAACCAGGAATGCCCAGCAGCATGCAGGGGCCAGCAGCAACTTCAGCGAAGCAGCTGGACACAGTCAGGAGGCCTAGCTAGGCGCCTTTGCATTTGCTGCAAAGCATTGCAAGGAATGGTCAACAGCAGCCGACAAATTTGTGTCAGACATGCATGCTTGCGGCTGGTGGTCACGGGTGGCGTTGGGTGGGACCCACAGTCAGCTGCGCCGTAACATGCGGCCACTGCGCTGTAATAAACGACGCTGCTGAGTGCCCTGCTGGAGTGCTCGCAAACCCACACCTGCTGGAGCTCATGCCAACAGCCTGCCAAAAACGCCAGGCGATAGTAGCCAAGTGTTTTGGATGCAACATAGGCGCCGCCAGCAGAAGGGCAACAAGAAGGATGCATTGGCAGCACCTGCCTGATGTGTTGCTTTGTATACGCCAAATCGCTTGTTGTGCTGGTGACATGACTGCAATGCTGATGTATAGTCATTGTGGACTGTGCTCTGACGCATGTTTCGGCTTGGTGATGTGCTGCTGTGACGCTTACTTCAATGTTCCGCTGCGGGAGTACAACTGTACCAACCACCAGCCATTCTAGTACAGGGCCTGCTGCTGCAGCGTGACAGCAGCACTGCTGGTAATAAATTGAAAATACACATCACACACCCCATCAGCTCATCACTGGCTAACAGTGTACTGCATGCTAGAACCATGCTAGAACCATGTAAGAGAACATGTCCTCTCACATCACACACAGAACAACTCCTGGTCCAGCATTGCTTGAGGTACGCAGTTGTGCATTAATGCAGGTAAATATTTACATGGAGCCCAGGAGCCGTAAAAAACTCGTTCTATTACAACTATACTCACTCAACTTGCTATACCCTCTAGTTGCATTTCACACAATAATTGCCCTGACACTAGATATGCACTGGACAGCTTAATCTGCCAAGTGGTGAACACATATGTAACCCACAGACTGCTCTCTGCACCACTTGAAGCCTTGTGAGTCTACCTGCAGGACACTCTGTATACCACCAGCACTATTGCCGTGACTGTGGCAAGGGTTGCACGATATGCATGGAATTGCAGATCTAAATGCACTAAAACTCAGCACTGACATTGTTAGCGTGTGGCCCCACTACCATGAAACTCTCTGCAAGGATGCCCTGGCTACATGCTGCCTAGCTGTGGTAAACTGCAAAGGGCAGTATCTTGAAGCACTTGCGCAAATGATGTGCAAGCTTGTAATGCAATGCCCAACATACAACAGCCAGTGCTGACCCTTTGGCACCCCTGGCAGTGCCCTGAGCATGAACAACGCAACTACCTTCAAGCCACGTCGACCAGGGCATGATCAGTACAGCAACGGAGGCACCTCCTGACCAAATTCACATATGCCAGTGGCTGAGCCTCCTTCACTGTGCAGTCAACCATTGGCGTCTCTAGGAAGATGGCAGCGACTGGAACAGCAGCACCAGCTTGGTTGACTTGAAGTCAACAGCGCGCAACTGTGATGTTGGGTGTGCCACCAAGCATGCAGCATCCCAAGCTTTGAGCCTCCAATGCCACACATGCACAATCAAGAGCAGCTCTGCGTCAATCATCATCTGTACAGCAGTATGTCCAGCAACAAACAATTCAACACCAACATCAGCAAAAGCGAGCAGCACAAGTTCAACGGTGCTACCTGCAAAATGCTCAGCAGCTGACATCATGTGCAATGACTGCCCTGCATAACTGTTCAGAGGTTGACTAAATTTAGCGAGTCCAGGCAAGAATCACAGCACTTGGGACCATGGTTGCAACCTGGGCCTGCTGTCACAGTACCACAGTCGCGCACATCCCCATAAACACCACACCACACAACTGGCAGCTGAGCTGCAACACACTCCCTCTCTCTTTCAAAGTGGCGGCCCGGCCGGCAACCAGAGGAGCTAACCGCCGCCAAGCAGTGCTGGACCCATGCAGCGAGCCTTTTCAAGCAGCGTTGGGCAATCACACTACCTCCTGGCAGCCATTTCAGCCTCTGCCGCCCGCACAATTGCGCTGGACTTGCCGGAAGCCAGTCGCTGCCAGCGCTCCTTGCAGGCGGCGGCTGACTGCAGCCTCTGCTGTGGTCCACCGTGGTGGCTTTCAGAGCAACCTCCACTACTGCACGGCGTGTTGCTCCGTCACGGCGCACAGCTCGGCGAGTCGTGAGCTGGCCCTGTGGTACATCAGCACCTCCTCCGGCAGCAATGCTGAGGGCAGCTGGCTGGCAGGCTGGGTTCTGCTGCCTCCAATCTCGCCAGCAGCTGAACCCAAGTCATCCACGTCACGCGTGTTGCTTCCACGTGGAGCTCCGTACTCCTGCAGCAGTGCACAACATCAGCTGAGGACAGGGCACACAGCAGGCACCGGGGAGCACTACTACTGCTACTACCATGCTGCATCAGCCCTGGTGATTTGATGTTTAGCACAGCAGCAGCAACCTGCCTTTTCAGGCCATTGATATCCCACAATACGATGCAAAGTCTACTGTGGCATGCATATGTCTGCTGCTGCAACTGCGGCAACCTCACTCCGTTGCACATGTGGACGCATTGCGCAATAAAACCCCTCATGATCAGCTGTAGATGATGCAGATCCGCACACCGTACCTGCACTAGCTGCTGCACGTCCAGCCGTGCCTGTTTCGCCTTGCCGAGGTTTGGGTTGATGCCTTGCGCCGCTGCTGCTCCAAGCAGCGGCAGGAACACCTCATGCGGCGTGACCTGCCCCGACACGAGCAGCTTGACGGAGCCAGGCCT
Organism: Scenedesmus sp. NREL 46B-D3; assembly: GCA_014080715.1. NCBI lineage: Eukaryota > Viridiplantae > Chlorophyta > Chlorophyceae > Sphaeropleales > Scenedesmaceae > Scenedesmus > Scenedesmus sp. NREL 46B-D3. The sequence goes on along the minus strand of JACERP010000043.1, from coordinate 226,551 downwards.
CACTGTGTGAGCCTCATACCTGAACGCACAAGTCAGCGTGGCCACATGTTTGGTGATAATGCCGCGCACTGCATAGCTATGCGCAAGGAGCAGCTGCAGAGGCAGGTGCGCCAGCCATGCTTGGTGCTGGGCAGGGGGCATGTGCTGGGCATGTCATGCCTTAGGCTGCTGCTGATGCCCACAGCCCGTCAGCCCGCACCCCAACACAACACGCAACCTAGAAGTCTCACATCAAATTGCTGCGCCTACCAAGAGTGCACCATTCTGCTGGAATGCGGTACAAGCAGGAGATGCCTCTGCCAAGGCACCAGACCAGCCCCTCCCCCCCAGTGGCATCAAGAATAAAGTGCAGCACAGCCAATGCAGTGGCCTGTCTTCAAGGCTGTTGTACTCACGCGACATCCACAAATGTGACCAGCCGCCGTGCCTCGTCTCTCTGCTCAGGCTGCAGCTGCGGCAGCCCTGACACAAACAGAATAGGACACGCGCGCACCAGTGCCAAATAATCATTCGCTGACAGCACCCCGGCATGCTCCAGGGACTGCCTGCTGCCGCCGTTGCCACAGAGCTGTTCAAATGTAAACAGCGCCGCCTCAAGCTGCCCTTGCGGTCCTTGCTGCTGCTGCTGCTGCTGCTGCTGCTGCTGCCCTGCCCTGTCTGCGCTGTCGCTGCTCATTGGTGCAGCACCCCCCTCGGTTGGTGGCAGCAGTGCACGTGGCACCCACAGCTTGCGGCCAAAGGGCAGTGGGACACTAGCCGGCCCGCTCGCTGACGCTGCAGTTGCACCAACAGCAGCGTGAAGCTGCGCGAGCTGATCTGCCAGCTGCTGCCAGCGCTGCTGCAGCTGCTGCTCAGCACCTGCACCAACCAGCCAAGCACCACCTGCAAGTGGCCTGCCTGTGCTGCCTTCACTGCTGCTGCTGCCCTGTTGCTGCCGTGAAAGCGGCTTGCCTGCGTGCTGCTGCTGCTGCTGCATGGCCGGTGCGCGGTAGTCTTTGCCACCTGCCACCCTCAGCTGCAGCAGCCGCTCATCTATCAGCTGGATGAACGGCTCAAAGTACTTCCTGCTCAACCCACCCTTGTACAAATCCCTGGCAGGCCTGTTGCTAGTGAAGCAGACCATGCAGCCGCACGCCAGGATCTGCCCAACCAGCCGTGAAAGTAACATGGCATCTGCCACATCAGTAACATGCAGCTCATCCAGGCACAGCAGGTCGCTGCTTGCCGCTGCATCTCGTGCGATGACAAGCAGGGGATCCTCCAGGGGTGTGCCATACCTGCAGCAGCAGAGCGAGCACACACTCACACACACAACCCAATGCCTGAATATGTGTGGTAGGACTGCCAGCAGTGCAACCTGTTGAGGGTGGTTTTCCCTTCAGCATCATGCACGATTCAGCATGCGAAGCTTATTCTGGCTGGCTTCATGTGTGCAGGGGGACCAGCGTGTTGATGGCTACCGTGTGTGAGCAAGCGGCATCGTGTGCCGGCAGCTGTGCACGGCGCATGCAGCACAGCAACCCCTCACCTGTACACTGGCAGGCCTGCCCGGCTGTGTGTCACCACCTTTGGCAGCGACTGCAAGATCAGCAACGGCACCAACAATGCGGTGCAACGGCAAACGAAACGGCAGCAGCAGTGGCAGTGGTGTGCTCAGAGTGGCGGCGGCGGCACTGCCACCGTGCAGACACCATGCATGTTGAGCCTGCAGTATGTGCGCAAGAGTGGCCAGGCGTGCCAAGACAGCTGCGCATGCCCCGCTGCACTGCACAGGCACCTGCTCACAGCACAGCCAGGTATGCATGGGGCGCGACACGACACGTGCACCGGCCTCTTCATGCCACCCTGCAGCATTCTTATGTACGAACAAGAGACAAGGATCAGCAACTGAACTGGGTGTTGCTGCGCCGCAGCCCACCTGCTGCATGAGGTGCAACCGCTCGTGCACAGCCAGCATGAACTCGTGGTAGTGCACCCGGTGGGAGCGCAGCGGCACCTGCAGCTGGTGTGGTCCTGCCCAGTTTCCGCCGCTGTCGTTGCTGCTGCTCCTGCTGCTGCTGGTGTTGTCTGCCAGCGCTGTTGCTGTGACGGGGCCTGGCAACGTGTGCAGGAACATGTCCATGAGCATGGTCTTGCCAGAGCCCACCGGGCCCCACAGGTATGCACCCCGCACTGCAGGCTGCCTGCTGGCAGGAGCTGCTGCTGCTGCTGCTGCTGCCCCCTCATGCCCAGCGCTGCTGGTGGCGGCAGGGTGCGAAGGTGCGCTTGTGACATGCTGATGTTTGCTGGCTCTGCTGCCTGCAGGGACAGCTTCTGCTGGTGTTGCTGCTCCAGGGTAAGGTTCTATTGCTTCAGAACTGAATGTTGCTGCTGCTGAGGCTGCTGCGCTGGCTGATTCTGCCTCTGCTGCCAGCCTAGCTGCGGCTGTGAGTGCTAAGCTGTCCTGCAGCAGCTGCAGCGCCTGTACTGCTGCAAGCTGCGTGCCATCAGGCTGCAACTGACCAACAGCCAACAGCCTGCAAGGCACAAGACACAGAGTTGTACCCAGATCATATGTTACAGAACGGCTGATGTGTTGACTCCTTGTGCATACACGCTGTGTGGCTGGGCATGCAGGTATCATTTGACAAGTGTGATGCCTGTCTACTAGCTTGCAAACCACATGCTCACCTGTGATACTCAGTTAGTATGCCAACAGGGGTGTGTGCACTATGTTTGGCTTGACATGATGAAGTACAACCTCGTTGCAGTTGTTGGCCTAGTTTACTGCCAGCAGCAGCGACAGCTCGGACAAAAGACGCGACCTGCGCACTCATGGTGCAGGGCTGGCCCAGGACAAAAAGAATTATTGTTGGGTGTAAAGAATGTGCTGCTTGTTCCTGCTAGGCCAGCACCTGAATGAATGCACGTCCGGCCCGGGGTTGTGGTGACTAGCAGTCCCAGGCAACAGTGTTACATGCCTGCAGATAAGCATTAACCTACTTTCAATTTGTACACCGCATGTTACCACATTTGCTTCATATCCATTCAAGTTCCTGCAGAGCTCTGATCAGCAGTTCGTCACGCTTCCTTGCTACGGTAGTCTTTGGTTGGCTGCTCGTCGTGCCTAAACGGAAGTAACATACTCCAAACACCATCAAATAATAAATGGCAACTGCAGCGTCCCTGCAGGCACATTCTGATGAGATATCGGCCCTGGCAGCAGTGCTGCCCTTGGCAGCAGCCCCTAGGGGCTTTGCACAGCTGGACATTGCTAGCCTAGCAGACAGCCCTGAAGCAGCAACCAAGGTATCCAGCATCCTCAGCAAAGCCGCAGCAGGCTTGCAGGAGTGCCAGGTATGCGGTTGCTCCTGCAGCGCTGGCCAGCTTGGGTTCCTGGTGACAACGCAGCTGGACTTTGCTGCCAGGAGCGTGCGTGCAGCAGCAGGGCAGTTTGCCTGCGAGGTTTGCAGGGCGCTGAGCAGCCCTGGCCTGCTGCTGGAGCTCTCCATGCCTGTGCCGCAGTCTGAAGACTTCACCAGGTCAGTGGCTGTGGGTCAGGGTGGACGCAACAAGCATTGCTGGGGTGCTTTGTGACTGAGGACGATGATACCTTAGAAGTGCCTTGCGCGGCCCTGCGTCATCACATGCAGCTGCCTTGGTATCGTAGTCTTTACATCAGCAGCTGCAAAAGCTGTCCTTCCCTGGCGTTCACTAGTTGACATTGGGCTGACTGCCTTCCACATGTGCTGGTGTTTTGCTGCAGGGCTGAGCAGCTGCGGGAGCTGTTCCTGCACTTTGCTGCTGTCAACGCAGCACCAGAACGCATCACCTGCAACCCAGAGGCCCTGGCTCTGTGGGTACAAGAGCTTGCCAGCAGGGCGTACAGCATGCATGTAGTTGCCAGCAGCCTCAAAGGATGGCGCTTGCACAGTCCAAGTGGGCAGCTGGTGCAGTCAAGTGCAGCAGGTGCTGCACTGCAGCTGCTGCGAGAGCTGCTGCATCAGGGTGCAAGCAGCAAGACTGGGAATGCCACAGCTGGCAAGCAGCAGCAACAGCAGCAGCAGCTGGGGTCCACTTCAGCAGCTAAGGCTGCTAAGCGCAAGTCAGTAGTAGCTGCACAGGAAGCAGCTGCAGGCAGCAGCAAGAAGGCCAGGAAGCTGGTTGACACACCTGCGGCTGCAGGGGCCGCAGGAAAGCACACGCCTGTGCATCAGGGGGAGGCGACGGCCAAGCAACAGGCGAAGACTCCAAAGCAGCAGAAGCAGCAGCAGCAACCTGTTATGCCTCGTCCGCAGCCGCAACAGCAGCAGACACCAAAGCAGCAGCAGCAACAGCAACAGCCAGGACAAACAGGCAAGGTGCAGGAGCAGGTGGCTAAAATTTCAAAAGCATCTGCAGCAGTAGCAGCGCACGGCCAGCAGCAGCCGCAGGCAGGCGGCACCAGCAGTAAGAAGAAGAAGAAGCTGAGCAGCCACTCACAGGCAAGCCACACTGCTGATGGTGAGGCAGCAGCCGGCGCTCCCGGCAGGAAGCTGAAGACGGCAGCAGCAGCTGCTGCAGTGCCCTTCAAAACGCCGCAGGTAGCAAATGGCAAGAAGGCCAAGCGGCGGCTGTCAGCTGAGTTGTAACTTGGCGCGGTGTCGCCGGCTCTGCAGTCTTGAATGGCCCTGAATGAGCCTGTCATTGGCTCGAAAATGGGCGATGTTCCCGTCGTGTAACATTTAAACTGTCAATAAAGCACACCGTAGCATGTGAAGAAGCAGCAGCACTCTAGCATGAAAAGGCAAGCAAGCAAGCAGTGTCACCCCACCCCTGCATGCGAGGCTGCACATGTAAGCAAAACTGGCTCCACCCACTGTACTGCGACGCTGGTTGTACTGATAAACAAGTTGCAAGCATGCAAGTCCAGAGTAGTTGCTTCGTAACATTTATGCGGGCTGTTCTGGCCGGATTTGATCCGGGAAAAGTTGTCCCATGTTGAGAGACTCAACAGGTGCCTTCACACGAAGCAGCAGCGCATCGGCGCTCAGCAGCGTTTGCTGATCAGCAACCCTCACGAGGGGCCGTCAGAGGGCAAATACATGTTTACGCGTGACCGTACGGTACCAGAGCCTTCTAAAATAGTTATGGCACACTAACAGTTGGGATGTGTTACATCGCTGCATTGAGTAAAACGGGCGATGTTCCCGTCGTGTAACATCCAAACTGTGAGTAACATTGTGGGTGATGCCAGAAAACCAGATGCAAACAAAGCTGCAGGCAACGCACCAGTCGAAGCTAACGCGCGGGAGAGATGCTGGCAATGATGTGTGAGCAGCGCAACATAGTGGCAGCGCCACCACATGCACTCCAGTGAGTCCTAGCAGGCTGCCTGTGCATGCCTTGTGAAGAAAGCACCACACAGACTGACGGCCACTCGAGGCTAGGACTGGAGTGCGGACCAGCCCTGCCTTGGCCGCTGCTGCTGCTCCACGCACTGCAGTTGTTAGGCAGACTGAAGGGGTTGCAGAAAAGCACATTGTTGCAAAGCACAATGCAGCGAATGGGGCACTCACAGGCTGCTTGAAGCCAATCAGGCCAAAAACCAGGCCAACCAAAAACCTACCGTCCAGTTGCAGGGACCAACCATGCTGCCCCAAGTTGACAACAAAATCACACCACTATAAGGACAGGGCATGCATAGCAGAGGCACAACAAGACATGCACAACAGCAGCACACCAGCAGCGCAAATGTGTGCCAATGTACGAGCGGAACAATAAATGCGCAATGCAGCCAAAGCTTTGCACGCCCTCCAAAAGACATCGTATGCCAGGGGCCGATGGCGCTGATGCTATGGCTTGAATGGATAATATGATGATGATGATGATGATGATTGCATGCCAGGGTGCTGGTACTGCTTGGTCAACCAAGACTGCAGGTGGCTGGTATCACATTGTACTTTGAAAAGCTGAAACAGCTCCTGCTTTTCAGGTTGATGTACAGCTGCACTTCCGCAAGCACTAGACCAGCACACCCCCACCCCAGCACTCCTGGTACTCCATGTGGGCTGCCTTGCAGGCAAGCAATGCGGCTGCAAGCATCAACCGTCCATCCCACCCCTGTCGCGCAGGGAAAATGTTACTGCCAGCACACCTGCTGCAGCGCTGAACATCCACACAGCGCAAGACCATGCCGCTGCCTTCGTACAAGCATGCTTTCACCAGCAAGGGAAAGTCTGTACATGCATGCGCACATGTGCACGCTGCGTTCAGCAAACGCGCAGTCGAAATTTCAAACCAGAGCGCACAAACCAACCACAAGGTTGCATTGTTGCTGCTCTGCATGGTGCTGTCTGCTGCAACCAGCATCAGGCGCGTTCTGGACAGCAACACAGCAGCAAGACAGCACTGAACATGCCTGTTGCTGTTGCTGCATGCAGGGAGGCAGGGCTATTAGTGTTACACAGCTGTGCTCCCGCTGCACAACACACCGCACGCAGTGACTTGTCCACAGCCAACACCATGATCGGACGCTGTGCCAGCACTTGCCCTGCTGTGACTGAAGGGCGCAGTGGCCACCACCAGGGCCGGAACCAGCCGGACAGCACATGCAGACATTGAGCCACGCTGCAGTCACCACACCTCTGAAATAGCTGCGACCGGCGTGGCTCACACCCCAAGTTGAGACAAAAAATTGACAGACAGCAATCGTGGGTGTGAGCGCACGAGGATACACACTGCATACACCGCACACTACTTGCCGCCGCTCTTGCGAGCAGCACAGCGCAAGTCCCCACCATGCCAGCACAGCGCAAGTCCCCACCATGCCAGCTGTCATGGCAGCCACCGTGGCAGCCTCCGCAACCCAACCAACCCTGCGAACAGCCGGCAGCACTGCGGCCCTCTCGCCAAGACACATGGCAGCCGGCATGCAGCAGGCGCGGCGGCTTCAGGCGCGCCACGCACGAGAAACCGCAGGCTCGCAGCCATGCCTCGCCAGCAGGGGGTGCTGCTGGACATCGCCACGCCATTGACCAGCTGGGGGACTCGACGCCGCGGCCGCACGCGGGTGGCTCAACACCAGCATGCTGCGCACTCACAGCCGCAGGCGTGCAGCCATGCCCCGCCAGCAGGACATGGTGATGAGCATGGCCACGCTGATCTCCAGCTGCGGCGACAGCATGCCGTCACGCGCCACCTCCAGCACCAGCTCGGGCTCCACCACGTAGCTGGACACCAGCCAACTGAAGCCGCCAATGCTGAAGACCTGCAGCAGCAGCAGCAGCAGCAGCAGCAGGACAAGGACAGGTTGGGCAGGACAGCAGCAGCAGCAGCAGGCTGTGTCACGAGTGGCCGGCGCCAGCTGGCTGCGGCTGTTGCTGTCATATGCAGCAGCAACCTCGGAACACAGGGGCGACTTGAAACCTAGGCCAGCAGCGTACGACCGCGCACCCTCCGAGCCTGCCCAGCTCGCAGCTGATGGCTGACTTCTCCTGCATGCCTTGCAACTGGTCAAGCTGCCACTAGGCTGACAGGGCTGTGACCAAACACAAGACAGGCATGTTGCCAAGCTCGTGGGCACCTTTGAAGCTGAGCAGATCTGCTGAGCAGTGCTGGGCATTCCAGCATGCTGGTCACACTCACCATTGCCACTGCCCAGGTGATCATGGCGTTCACCACTGCCTGGAAAATTGGCCAGCCCATTGCATTTGACAGAGGGTTCTCGTCTGGATCGCGCAGCATGGCGTAGTCACCAAGCACCGCTCCTGCAGCAACCCAGCTGATGATGGCGACACTTGCCAGGGCAGGCACCTGGTCAGCAGGGAAACCCACCAGCCGTGGGCACACCAAACATGAAGAGGAGTAGGAAGAGAGGGCAAGGTGTAATGAACAAACCAGAGCTCTGGTGTTGGCAATGAGTGCTGAAATCTGCAGTGCTACCAATTGGTTGGCTGTGGAATCCACCTCAAGCCAGCAAATAGTAGTTACGCCATACGGCTGCATCCGCAGAGCCGGGTGGCAGTAGCGGTAACAAGTTGATTTGAGTTGTTGCCTATGTCATGCCTGCTACAGCGGCAAGGCAAAGTGCTGCAGGCAGTGCACTCACCTGCTCCAGCGGCAGCCGTTCTGAAGACATCTCAGTAGCCAGCAGCATCACTGCATCTCCTAAGATGAGGAGGCCGTCCAAGAAGCGGTTGGCAACTGGTGTTTTCCGAATGAATGACTCAAGCTCACTGATGCCTTGCTGCTTGCCGGGTTGGCGAGTGGGTGACGGGCCACTGCTGCTGCTGCTGCTGCTGGGCTTGTTGCCAGTGAATTGGCTGCTGTTGCCGCTGCTGCTTTTGGTGGAGGTTGAACTAGTCACCTTGCGGTCACGCTCGCCGCCGCCACTTTTTGTGCGCCGCGCAACACATGTGACTGTATTGCGCCTGCTGTGCTGATATCGTAATGCTGAAGGCGTGGTTGCTGCTGATGTCTGGCTGTAGTGAAGCTGCTGAGCACATGCACGCCCAGGCAGGGCCTGCGAGCTGCAGCGCTGCATTGCTGTGCGTTGCATTGCCATGGTGGCCCCACCTGGGCCAAGCCCTTCCTGCAATCATATCACGTGGCACAACATGAATGCCAGACCATGAGGAGTACATGTTGCTCGTTGCTGTCCGCAGCTACATGCACTCAGCATTCAGCTTAAGCCAGCAGTTGCAACACTAATGTTGGGCCAGCAGCAGCAACAACACGGCAGCTGCCCTACCTGTGCAGAGTACTGTGGTTGAACGACCTTTGCTCCCTGCTCAGATCGCCGTAGTCTAAGCCGGTGAGTCTGCTTTAGGTCAGCAACCAACAGCAGCAGTAGTCTTGTCGCTGCTCAACTAATACGTGTTGGATCTTGTAAAACAGAAATCAGCGTGTATGGCTTTCTCTGCAGCAAACCTTGAGAGTACTGGCGATCTAGTGAACACCTTGAAGCAGCCCAACACCGGCAGGAAGACAACGGTTGCGTTCTCCTATCAATTCATCGCAACAACACAACTATATTACCGGCCCAAGGAGGGGGGTACTGTCATCTGGATGACCGTGTTGTTTTTGTTGTCAGCTTTCAAATCCCAGTTATTGCTCTCGTGCGGTCGTCATGCCACAGTTGCTGAAGAAGCCTTTGTTATTCTGGTGTTTGCGGGTGCTGTATTCAGTTGATTCCGTCTGTGCCGCTGGCGACCTCATCACCAACACCCGACCTACAGGCGCTGCTGAAGCATCGACACCAATACAAATGCTACTCTGATACTGCGCTTTGAAAGGCTTGCAATTGCGACCCTGTTGCACCTTGCCGGCTGCGTCCTGCGTAACAGCTTCGTTGTTGCAGCAAATTCGAGCACAGGTTGCGTTCAAGCATCCCTTGACCTGTGTTTTATTGAACATAGCACTGATGGCGTTTTCTGGCTCGGGCAGGTGCGTCAGGTGGCTGCCCAGCAGCAGCTCTCGGCCCAACAACCTCTGCTGCTGTTCCATCAAACTCGCAGTCATTTGCTCGCACTGCTCGAGGTACCTCACGCCACACTTGCCTGTGTGCAGGATCCCTGGACACGGAAGTAGCATGCTCAGCAGCCCAACGGAGTCTGCCTTGTCAGGCTTGACTTTACACCCAGTGGACTACGCCTCCAGGACACCAAGGAGCATCATGCCTGCCTCAGGCCAACGCCAGGATGGGAGCCCTGCTTCCGAGGGCAGCTCGCTCTACTCTCCTCTGTCACAACCTTTTGGCGAGCGGCCCCTGAATCGGACCTCAGCAGGAGCTGCGGTGCGGCAGTCCATTTCAAACCTGCCATCACCGCCGCCTTTCACACCAGAGCACACCAGCAGCGTGTCCACAACAAGCCCAGAGACTGTTCAGCATCCTGCAGCGGCAGCGGCAGGCGTTGTGGTACCTATGTCTTTCAGTCCAGATGGCGGCATGTCAGCAGGCGGCAGCTGCGGCTCGAGCGTGCCAGCAGCAGGCGCTGACACACCAGGCGTGTCGTCTAGCTGGGGTCCCGGTGGCTGCACCAAGGTGACAGCTTCTCAGGGCTTTGCCTTTGCCACGCACCCAGCAGCCACCTCCAACGCTGGCTCGCCTGATGTGCAGCCGTTTGCTGGCAGTGCCATGCCTGGTGCCAACGTAAGAACACAATCAGTCAGCACATGTCATAAGCAGCAGCACTCTAACCTAGCCGGGCAAATGGGTCGGCACATGTGCATACTACTGTCGGGGACCTGCGGCTGCTGCCTTTGTCACATCATGTCACAAGGAATTGCAACAGTCATATGTATTGTTCCTCAGTATAATGTGTCACTTCCGGCAGTGCACGCATTTTGTTTTGCCAACACTGACCTCTGTCGCTGTTGCCCGCTTTCCCAATTGCGGCTGTTGGTCAGGTCCAGCTTGACCTACATGTCTACTCGTGCAAACAAAGCAACCTTCCTTGCTGTTTTGCCATGCAGGCTGCTGCAGCACCACCGGCTGAGCCGAGCCCAGCGCTGCTGCAGGCAGGCAGGAGCCCGGCTGCCTCCCATGCTGCTGACACAGCATCTGAGCGCTCCTCAGTGAGCGGTGCCAGCGGGAGCAGCGGCATGCGTGCCGGCTACCTTGGGGCCCCCGGCAGCACTGCCGCGCTGCTGCGCAAGGCCAAGGCAATGATTGATCAGCAGGCGGCAATTGGTGGGTTGAGTTGCACAAGTAATGTCAAGTATACTCTGTGTGTGTGGGGGTGGGTGGGTGTGCAGCTGGGTGGGTCGGTGGGTGTGTTTGTGCGGGTGTGGGTGGCGGTGTGGGTGCATGTGTGTAGGTGTACATGTGCGTGCTGGTTTAAGAGAGTGACAGAGACAGAGCTTCTGGTGCCTGCCACCAGCTGCATGTGCATGCATGCATCGGTGTGCATGCGCATGTGGAAAACCACCACTAATACCGTAGGTCCAGTGCTGTTGCCTGTGATCCCATTCCATGCATGCCAAAGTACATAGCTGCTGTGCTGGCTGCTGCCGGCCATTGTCGCCGCTTGATGTACTGCGCTGCAATTATGGCAAATCATCACGTTGCTGCTGTCGCGCGGATCCTGTAACTGATGCTGCAGGTGGCTCCACCAGGCTGTCCCGGGGCAGCAAGGGCAGCAGGCACAGCACCACACTGCTGACACCCGCTGACAAGGCCATGCCTGCAGCCACCACACCCCAGAACACTCCTATGGATGTGGAGGCAGAGCACTACGGGGACCAGCAGACGCTGCTGCCTGCATCTCCCATTGTGGCGCCACCTGCCATTGCTGTGGGCAGCCCCAGCAGTGGCACTCCTGCCAGCGTGTCATTTTCTGGCACTTGCAGCCCAGCGGCAGCACAGGCTTCAGCAGCAGCAGCAACACGAGGGGCAGCGGAGCAGGTGGCGACTACTGTGCAGGTGAGGCGGGGACTGAAAACAAGTGGCAGCACTTTTGGGAACATTGCACATGAAATCCTATGCAGAGGACGTGGCTTTTATTGCTTGTGGAGTGCTGCATAGAGCAACCTGAACGTGTGTTTGTGTGTTATGACAACATAATCTTTTGATCAGGTATGCGCCTTGTGCGACAACAATATGCCTGGTCTAGTGCAACATCCACATCCTGTCACCTTCAACATCGTCGCTCTGACCACTCAACTGTTGGCCTGAACCTTCCTGTTGCCATTGCTGCTGCTTCCACTGCTGCTGCAGCAGCTGGCCTCCCCGGCTGACAGCCACGCGAGTGAGGTGTCCATTGGCAGCACATGCACTCCTGCAAGCGTTCTCTCAGCAGGCAACGTGTCGGCAAGGCGCCTGGACTTTACTGGTGAGCACGGTGTGCTGCAGCAGCAGCAGCAGCAGCAGCAACATCATCATCAGCAGCAGCAACATCATCATCAGCAGCAGCTGTTTTGGGACATATGGGTGGAATAGCCGTCCACCACTTGCAGACTTGCTGTTACTGCGACAGTTTCAACGGAAATGTATCTTGATCCAACGCAGGCTGCATCCTGTGCATGCATTATCCTCGCCATCGCCCAGCAACAGCCAACAGTTTCTTTGCTCACTCCTGCTCTATGCGCATGGGCCTTTCATACAGCGGCCCTCAACGAGATGGACGAAGCAGCAGCCGGCAGCAATGCAGCGACAGCAGCCACCAGCCCACAGCGCCAGGAGCAGCAGCAGGGCAGCTGCAGCCGAGGCCTCACCGTGAGCGAGCTGCTGCCCACTGAGCCGATGTCGCTGGAGGAGCTGGAGGCCTCAATGCTGTCATCAGCCACCAAGGCGGCGTTTGCCATGGAGACGCCTGACATGGAAATCGGCGGCAATGGCGACCTCAGCTTCGACGTCAACAAGTTCTTGAAGAACCAAGGTGGGGTGTTGCTGTTTGCAGAACAGCAGCCAGTACCGCCAGCTGCGGCAGCAATGGTGCTGTTCTCTTTGCATGCCAGTTGACTGTGCTGTCTTATTTGTGCTGCACTAGCAGCGCAGGCAGCGACAACACAGCGTGTAGGCAGTAAGGTTGCGGCACTACAATGGTGTCCAAGTAAAGCACAGCGCCCAGAGTGCCTACGCTGTTGGTTGTGCTTGTGCCTGTGCAAGTTCCCATCTTGTACTTGCACTCATGCAATGCTTCCGGCCTTGCTGCTGCTGCTTCCGGATTCTCTGCCCTGCAGATGACGAGGATCCTGGCCAGGAGGAAGATGCCTCGGCAACGTCAGCCGCACACATGGCAGCAGCAGCAGCAGCAGCCCCCAAGCGCAGCGGCCTGCTGGGCAAGTCCTGCAGCCTGCTGCTCCAGCTGCTTGCCGGCTGTGCAATCGTTGCCACTGCTTTTGTGGTTGTGGAGATGCTGCCACAGACGCTGGCCCCCCCAGGCTGCTTCTGCTTTGAGCACAACCTAGATGTGTGCCTCAAAGCAGACCAGGCGCTGGACAGGGTGCTGAGCAGGCAGCCGAGCGGCTGGCGGCTGGCCGTCAAGCAGACCGCATGGTACCTGCAGGATGCTGCAGATGTGCTGCTGCGCTGGCGGCTGCCACGAGGCGTCACTGCAGACGACTTCACGCGCGTGTGGGTTAACTCTGTGAGTGACGACCAGTGGCGCAGTGTGCCGGTGGAGACGGCGGCAGCGCTGTTCGCGGCTGTGCCACAGCACCTGTGGCCGCGGGCTGTCATGGAGAAGCTCGGCGGCTCTGAGGGTGCTGCTGCGCAGCTGAAGCAGCGGCGGCAGGCAGCGCCAGAAAACCTTGCGGCAGCTAACAGCGCTGAGGCTGCTACTGCCCCTGCTGCTGACCCAGCAGCAGCCGATGCTGCTCCTACAGAGGCCATTGACTTCACTGTTCCTGCAGCAGCAGTCAACGGTAGTGAGGAGCAGCAGACAGCAGAGCAGCAGGCGGAGGGTGACATCAGCATGCCAACAGCCGACGAGGCAGTGGCTCCAGGGCCAGCAGCACCAGCAGCCGCTGAGGTGGCAGCCGCCCCAGAGCCAGCAGCGCTAGCCGAGGCAGTGCAGCAGGAGGATGCAGCTGCCAATGTGGCACAGGAGCCTGCAGCAGCAACAACAGCCGCTGAGGTGGCAGTCACCCCAGAACCAGCAGCACCTGCCGAGGCAGTGCAGCAGGAGAATGCAGCTGCGAATGTGGCACAAGAGATTGGAGCAGCAGCGGCAGCAGCTGAGGTGGCAGCCACACCACAGCCAGCAGCACCTGTCGAGGCAGTGCAGCAGGAGGATGCAGCTGACAATGTGTCACAGGAGCCTGCACCAGCAACAGTAGCAGAGGTGGCAGCCACACCAGAGCCAGCAGCACCTGCCGAGCCAGTGCAGCAGGAGGACGCAGCTGCCAATGTGTCACAAGATCCTGCACCAGCAACAGTAGCAGAGGTGGCAGCCACACCAGAGCCAGCAGCACCTGCCGAGCCAGTGCAGCAGGAGGACGCAGCTGACAATGTGTCACAAGATCCTGCAGCAGCAGCGGCAGCAGCTGAGGTGGCAGCCGCACCACAGCCAGCAGCACCTGCCGAGCCAGTGCAGCAAAAGGATGCAGCTGACAATGTGTCACAAGAGCCTGCAGCAGCAGCAGCAGCAGCAGCAGCAGCAGCCGCTGAGGTGGCAGTCATCCCAGAACCAGCAGCACCTGCCGAGGCAGTGCAGCAGGAGGATGCAGCTGACAATGCGGCACAGGAGCCTGCAGCAACAACAGCAGCCGCTGAGGTGGCAGCTACACCAGAACCAGCAGCACCTGCCGAGCCAGTGCAGCAGGAGGATGCAGCTGCCAATGTGGCACAAGAGCCTGGAGCAGCAGCAGCAGCTGAGATGGCAGTCGCCCCAGAACCAGCAGCAACAGCAGCCGCTGAGGTGGCAGTCACCCCAGAAACAGCAACACCTGCCAAGGCAGTGCAGCAAGAGGATGCAGTTGCCAATATGGCACAGGAGCCTGCAGCAGCAGCAGCCGCTGAGGTGGCAGCCACACCAGAGCCAGCAGCACCTGCCGAGCCAGTGCAGCAGGAGGACGCAGCTGCCAATGTGGCACAGGAGCCTGCAGCAGCAACAGCAGAGCAGGCCACAGAGCAAGCGGCAGCTGCACCTGCAGAGGAGCGCGCCTGGATGGAGCCACCTGCAAGCACCGCGCTTGAGCAGCCAGCAGTCGCTGCCGACACAGCAGAGGGGCAAGCTGCAGTGCTGGAGGCCGCAGCGGTCGAGGAGGCAGCCGCAGCGCAGCCAGCAGCGCCCACTGATGTACCACCAACAGAAGCGGAGCCAGTGCAGACGGCTGATGATGCCGCAGAGCCAGCGGAAGGGCAAGAGGTGGCCGTGCTGGAGGCAGCTGGAGCGGTCATTGCAGCCACAGAGCAGCATGACCAGCAGCAGCATGCGGGGGGTGCTGCTGAGACAGCTGCTGAGACATCACCTGAGCAGCTGCAGCAGGAGGAGGTTGAGGTGGAACCAGCAGCTCCAGAGTATGTGGATGAGCCTGAAGAAGTGAGTCAGCCTGCTGCTGCACCTGACTCACAAGTTTCAGCAGCAGCATCAGAGCCTGACTCGCAGGTGCCAGCAGCACCACAGGAGGAGCAGCCTGCCTTGGAGCCAGGGGTGCCTGCTGCTGAGCAGTTCGTACCCACGACGCAGCAGCAGCTGGATGCAGCGCCTGCTGCTGCCACTGCTGCTGTGCCAGCCGTCACGGCCACGGTGAGTGCCGGCAACAGGTTCTGGTCATGTGCGGCTGATTGCTGCTGTGCATTGCCTGCACTTTCTGGCCGACTATGCTGCTGCATGTCTGCCGGGGAACATCGCTTTTGCCCCAATGCCACTTCACTGACACCACTCCACCCCCTGCACCCGGCTGCCTGCTTGTCTGCTGACCGCTCCACCCAACCCGCAGGCGCTGCAGACTGCGTTTGGCGCTGTGCTGGCCTTTGTTGGCGCCTGTGCTGCCATGTTCTTCCTGCCAGCCATCAAGGGCTGGCTGCTTGGCCACCAGCAGGATGAGGGGGACTTTGCACACACTGCAGACGACGAGGCAGCAGCAGCAGCTGCTGCTGCTGCCGCTGAGGAAGCCGAGGCTGCTGCTGCTGAGGAGGCCGAGGCCGCTGCTGCTGAGGAGGCCGAGGCTGCTGCTGCAGCAGCAGCAATGCTGCCAGCAGCAGAGGGCGACCCATACGCAGGGCTGCTGAGTGACGAGGAGGATGTGCCGCGTCGCCGGCGCCAGTGCTCCGTGGCTGGTGGTGCTGGTGCCGGCAAGTTGCCCATGCGCGCCCTGCTGGACAACGTCGGTGGTGTGGCGGGCATGGCTGCCGTCATCCTGACACCAGTGAGCAAGGTGTGCACCGCCTGGCGGGCCAGACAGGCTGCAGGCTGCATGCAGGCAGGCAGGCTGCATGCTGGATGCCTTGCTGTTTTGTGGGGAGCGCAACCAACCCAGGGTGCAGTGCTCAGCCCGCCGGTCGCACGGCAGCCACACTGCAGATGTCAGCATGGCAGCTCATATGTGTCGGTGGCGTGGCTGTGCTTGCGCTGCTGTCACCCCAGTTGACATGCCTGCTGTGTGTGTGGGTGTGTCGCCCGCTGCCCCTGCCTGCCGCAGCCCCCGCTGCCGCCAGGAGCAGCGGCTGCAGGCGGGCGCACCCCCAGGGCTGCCAGGAGTGGCGGTGCAGCAGCAGCAGCAGCTGGCGGGGGCCGCACCACGCGCTCTGCATCAGGGGCAGCAGCAGCAGCAGCAGCAGGCGCTGAGAGTGACGGGGAGGAGGTGGCGCAGCCGGCCAGCACTGGGCGCGGCAGGCGCGCAGCAGCAGCAGCAGCCACACCGCGCGGTGAGCACAAACAGGATTGTTGCTCACGACGTTGTACCCAAGTATCGTGTCTGTTGAGAACGCTTGCATCTCCAGTGACCCACAAAAGCTCAAGCAGCGCTGCAACATACGATGACCAGCTGAAGTGTGAGCAGCAGGGAAGGTCTTTTGAGAGCTGACAAGCATGCAATGCAGCTGCACGCTGCTGCTGCTCAGGAACTGGCCGCACACAGCTGACGCTGCTGCTGCTGCTGCTGCTGCTGCTGCTGCTGCTGCTGCTGCAGGCCGTCGCACGAGTGCGCTGCCGGCTGTGCCTGAGGATGTGCAGGGCGCGGGCGACCCCTATGCTGGCCTGCTGTCAGACGAGGAGGAGGCAGCAGCACCAGCACGCGGCAGGAGCCGCCGCCTGTCAGCACCTGCAGCTGGCGCTGCTGCTGCGCCGGCAGCGTTTGGCCGCCGCCGCATGTCTGGTGGCAGCGAGCAGCCTGCTGCGGCGCCGCGCGTCACGCGCAGGAGCTCCCGGCTGGAGTGACGCGTGCGGAGCTGCTGGTGGGGTCGAGCGGCATGGCTTTGCAGCGACTGCTGCTGCATGAGAGCTTGGGGTCCAAGTGTGGGGGGGGTGGGGTGGGGGGCGGTGTGTGAGGGTGGGCTCCAGCAGAGAGTTATGTGCTGGCGGCTGTGCTGATGATGTCATGCTTTGGCTGCAGCAGCAGCTGCTGTAATCAGCGTTGCGCCGCCTGTGCGGTACACTGCACATCCTGATGCGACTTTTTTGTTCGATGCGAGCTTGGCGTGTGTGTGCGGGTGTTTGGAGGGTGGGACCAAGGTTGTCTGCCCACAAGGCGTTGGCCTCTGGGGTGCTTGTGACCACCCAACAGCAGCCAGGGCTGTGTGCCATAGGCAGCGCCTGAACATCCATGGTGCACTCACCTCTGCTCAGCAGGCTGTCGTTTCATTGGCAGCCACTGCATTGCGCAGCATGTGTGACGCAGCCCAGCTACTCAGGAACCGTTTTGTGACGACAGTGGGGGACATGTTCCTCTTGGGTAGTCAGGCTGTCATGGTTGTTGCACTGATGAGCTGGAAGTTGCAGGGCAGCCCACAAGAGGATGCCTCTGCTGTCGTTGATTTGCGCTCCGCTGGGTATCAGTACTGATGCCTCATCTAAAACCTTGCAATGTCACTGTTTCCGCATGTATGACTTTGGTCCTGAGGGATTCAAAGTCATATCGGAACAGTGACACATTTCGCTGTTCTGTTAGACATGCATTTGTATCCAGTGATCACATATGGGGAGCAGCTGACGTCTCTTCACTTGTGAATGTACCAGGTGTATGCAGGCACGACCAGGCCCCAGTTGGCAAGTGATAGAGCAGTGACGCTTGACAGGACGTAGCAACACAGTGTGTGGGTACTTTGATGGGTGGCGCATTGCGGCCTGGCTTGTTATTTCTGTGCTGGTTAGGTACAAGGTAGATGGCAGCTGTGCGTTGCCGTGCGTGCCCGCTGTTGACTGTGTGAGACTGGCTTGCTTGTTCACATGTCTGCATTTGCTTGTGCCCCAGTCTTTGTGGGAGGCGGATGCCAGGACACACTCAGCGCTGGCATTAAGGAGACATGACAGCTTGAGTGCCGCTACAGCCTGTGGTGGAACTGGTACTGGAGCTTCTGTTTATATCCCTGCTTCAGTGTGTCAGCTGATGCAGTTTGCGCTCTCAGACGGTGTGGTTGTCTAGTGTCACAAGGTTACAACTGCAGCGCTACACTATCAACACAGTATCACCTTTGCTCCTGTGGGCAGAGGGCTGATGGTGTTGATGCTGTGGCTTGAATGGGTAACAAGTTGATGATGATGATGATGATGATGATGATGATGATGATGATGATGATGATGATGATGATGATGATGATGATGATGATGATGATGCACTTGTCGTGGGAGGTTTGGGCTGTGTGGTTCATGATGATAGATGCAGGCGTCTGAGTGGCAGGGCGGTGGGCCTACTAAGGTTGTCTGTTCACAAGATTGTGGCCTCTGGGGTGCTTGTGACCACCCAACAGCAGTCAGGGCTGTGTGCCATAGGCAGCGACTGAACATCCATGTTGCACCCACCTGTGCTCAGCAGGTTATCGTTTTATTGGCAGCCACTGCAGTGCGCAGCACATATATGTGACGCAGCCCGGCTGCTCAGCCACCGGTTTGTGACGACAGTGGGGGACATGAATTTGTTGGGTAGTCAGGCTGTCATGGTTGTTGCACTGATGAGCAGGAAGTGGCAGGGCAGCCCACAAGAGGATGCCACTGCTGTCGATTGAACATTTTCTGCTGGGTGTCAGTACTGCTGCTTCATTAAGAACCTTGCAATGTCACTGTTTCAACATGTATTACTTTGGTCCTGAGGAGTCAAAGTCATACTGGAACAGTGCCTTTCGCTTATTTCACTGTTCACATGGATGAATGTAGAACACATGGGTGAATGCATCCAGTGATCACATGTGGGAGCCAGCTGGTGTCTGTTCATTCATCGTGAGTGTTCCAGGTGTATGCAGGCAGGACCAGGCCCCTTTTGCCAAGTGGTATCAGCAGTGACATAACACAAGACGCTGCAACACAGCTTGTGGGTACTTTGATGGGTGGCGCGTTGCGGCCTGGCTTCACGTTTTGTGTTGGTTAGGTACAAGGTAGATGGCAGCTGTGCTCTGCCGTGCGTGCCTGCTGCTGACTGTATGGGGCTGGCTGGCTTGTTTGCGTGTGTGCATCTGCTTGTGCCCCAGTCTTTGGTGGTTGCGGGGGAGCCAGCCCACACACAGCGCTGGCATTAAGGAGGCATACCAGTGTGATATGCCGCTACAGCCTGTGGTGGACTGGTGTTCGAGCTGCTGTGTGTGTCGCTGCTTGAATGTGTCGGCTGGTGCAGTTCAGCTGTCACATGGTGTGGTTTTCTAGTATCACAAGGTTACGATGCCAGCGCTACACTTTACAACACAATATCTCCTTCACTCCTGTAGGCGGAGGGCCGATGTTGTTGATGCTATGGCTTGAATGGGTGACATGATGATGATGATGATATTGATGATGATGACGATGACGACGATGCACTTGTCGTGGGCGGTTTGGGCTGGGCGGGCCATAGTGATAGATGCAGGCGGCTGGGTGACAGGGCGGTGGGCCTACCAGGGTTGTCTGTCCACAAAGTGTTGGCCTCTGGGATGATTGTGACCACCCAACAGCAGTCAGGGCTGTGTGCCATAGGCAGCGGCTGAACATCCATGTTGCACCCACCTGTGCTCAGCAGGCTGTTGTTACACTGGCAGCCACTATAGTGCCTAGCATATGTGGCGCAGCCGGGCTGCTCAGGGACCGATTTGTGACGACAGTGGGGAACGTGAATTTGTTTTGTAGTCAGGCTGTGAAGGTTGCACTGATGAGCTGGAAGTTGTAGAGCAGCCCACAAGAGGATGCCTCTGCTATCTTTGCTTTGCTTTCCCCTGAGTACTGACATGTCAGTACTGCTGCTTGGATTATATTCTTGGAATGTCACTCTTTTACATGTATCACTTCGACCTGAGGGACTCAAAGTCATGTTAAAACAATGACAAGTTTTACTGTTCTAGATCATGTGGTTTAATGTGGCCCCTGATCACATGTGGGCGACAATACCGGGTGCTGCTGTCCACGTGGGGCGTGTGCGGTGTATGCGACACAGCCAACAAGCCGTGCATGTGGCGCTGGGCCCTGTGGCGGTCGCTTCTACTCCTGAAACTCTGGGCCAGCAACCCTCCATGTTCATGCAAGGTGCTGTGCGCTGTGCCTGGTGTTGTGCTGTGTTTGTCCTGCTGCTTGTGCACAGTGCCATGTCCAGGGGGCTACCTGTTGTGCATCCGCACAAGCTCATGGCTGGTGTGTCCAACCTGTACTTGCACACCTAGCCATGGTGTGCTTGACAGCAGTGTTGGTGATCGTGTGTCTTTGTGTGTGTTGGTACGTGTGCGTATGCTTGGTTGTAAGCATCACCCAGGGCATGTCTGCTTGTTCATGACCAGCCTGCAGCGGTTCATAAGTCTATTCACCATGACAGTGCATGATTGTTGCAAGTTGCAGAGCAAGTTCATAGGTAATAATGATGACATGTGCTGGAATAGTTTTGGTGTTTAGCATTGGGTGCTGCTTTGCATCCACAGGTCATGGTGTTGCTCTGCATCCAGTCATGAACATATGGAAAGTGAGGATTGTACATCTTGGCCAAGAAGGCCACCATGGTGGCTGCCAGTCTGGCTGACTTTTTCCTCTGATATGTATTTGCTGCGCTTTAGTAGTCTTCAACACTAAGTGTCTGTGCTGCCAGTGGCTACAAGCTGTTCGCTTACCGTTGCATCCTAAATACTTGCATGTATAGCACAATTGTGCAGGTGACGATGGCGCTGATGCTATGGCTTGAATGGGTAATATGATGATGATGATGTGCAGGTGACACAGTGCTGGTGTGGCAGTGCGCACTTGGAAGATACTGGTAGTGCAAGGTGGGCTGTAGTTGATGTACACTTTGAGACACTCAAGCGGGTGCTGCTGCTATGGCTGATTTGCTATTGTGAAGATGTTATTGGTAACAGGCTTCTATCAACCTGTACTTCTGTCTTGGGTGCAAACGTAGAGGAGCTTCTTTGCAGCATTGAACGTATCACAGCAGCACACCTGATGTCAGCACTGCCAGTGTTTGAAACACCTTCCTTTCAGAAGGGTTTTTATGTAAATACAGCACTGGGCCTTACAGAAACGTGTCGACACAATGGCATAGACAGAGTGAGAAGTACACTGGCAGAAGGAGTGCTGGCGGAAGGCAGGTAGCCGCCAATCCGTCAGCTTACGCAGCTCCTGACTCACCCCACCTTCCATATTACTCGTAAAGGTTTTCAGTTACTTTTGGTGTGCCCAAGGCCGGCGGGGTCTTATGTCAGCCAGGGCTTCGGGAAAGGGCCTCCTACCTGCTAAAACGGTAAGGGGGGCCCTGCCGGCAGGCGGGAAATCCCCGGTGCCGGAAGTACCAAATTGTCCTATGTACTCATACCAGAATCGACTAGCCGCAGGATATGATGCATGCCAACAACATAGATTGTTGATGACACGTCCTTCGCCACAGTGCCAACTATGGCACTGTTTCTCATCTTGTTGGCAGCACTCATGATGAATGATCTATCACCACAGCAGAATGCTGCCAAGAGGCTGCTCATGCATTTCAACTTGAAGCAGTTAGCTTTCTGGCCGCTAGACCATGGCCGCCATCATTGCTGCAACCTCTGTCACAGGTGCTGCTGCTGATCCAAGTCGCAGGCATGCTGGTTTCGCCTAGAACGGCTGCATGTAGACGCCAAGAACACTGCTGAGGCCCTGCTGCTCTTGTTGTTGCAGCTGCTCATTAACACTGCACACCTCACAGCCAATCTTTTACATTAATACCTCAGCCTGTGGGTCACTGGCGGCCTGCGCCGGCAACGCTGCTGCTGCTGCTGCTGCCGTCCCCGGCTTCTACTGCTGGGTGCCAAACAGCCGCAGCTTGTGGTGCCGTATCCTGCTGCTGCGCCGCGTGCGGTTGACCTCGACCTCCAACTCAACCTGCTGGCCTGCCTCGTCCCTCAGGTTCAGGGGCACCTTGAAGCTGCCAAAAGCCTTGATGGGGCTGTGCTTGTGCATCATGATGAGCTCAGGGGGTACGGCCACTTTGAGCTGCTGTGCTGTGCATGCTGCCAGGTGCTGTGCTGTCACCTCCCCCAGCATGGGCTGCTCAGCATGCTGCTGGTTGAAGCGCCGGCCAATGACCTGCAGGAGACATCAAGCACACGCGCCACACTTGCATGAGAGCAGAGGAGGGTGGGCACGCTGCAGCACGACCCTGCTCGCAGCAGCGTGCAAGCGTCGCAACAACGACAGCCGTGATGCACGCAGCTCCGCCGAGGCAGTGCCTGTTTGCTGCACAAAGACAACCACGCGGACCAAGGTGGTGGTTTCCTTGCACGACTCAGGGCGGCGCCGACTCTACCAGTGTGTGCTGGCAGCAGCCAGGCGGGGCTGCTCACCACATGCTTGCTGTGCAGCAGCTCAATGATTTGCGGCAGCTGCTGCTCCTGCGGCAGCTTGGCTGGGTCAACAGCTGCTGCTGCTGCACCTCGCCGCCCGCTGCTGCTCCTCAGCTTGAGCAACGCCTCTGCACTCAGCAGGTTGCGTGCCTGAAAGCACCAGCAGGCACATTGGCAGCAGCAGCGGCACGGGCACGGCACCGGCAGGATAAGAGAGACAGCTGCTGCCAGGGAACACCATGTGATGTAAGGGTGGCATGCCTGACGTTCTGCAACTTCTCTCATCCAAGGCGACAAGCAGTCTGGAACTGTCGCCTCTGGTCTGTGGGCAGCGATGCCCACCCAGCGATTCCCTTCTGCACCCTTCTGAACTGCTGCTGCTGCTGCTGCTGCTGCTGCTGCTGCTGCTGCTGCTGCTGGGCTCACCTGCAGGTCACGCAGCACTGATGGTATGGCATAGTCTGCAATGCCCTGCGGGAACAGCGTGTAGCGCGCATGGCCTGCCTTGACCGTGACCACATTGCCCGCCTTGCCCAGCCGCTCATGGTCCTGAGGCAGCAGCAGCGGCAAGAGGAGCAAAAGAAGCAGCAGCAGCTGAAAGTTGCAGACCATCATGCTGAGGCATTGCAATTGAGACCGCTGTTGGGTAACAGGGGAGAAGGGACCGTTGCAGAGAGCACCCTGTGCGGCATGCAGCAGTGCACGGACCAAGTGCTGCGGCCAACACCGCTGCAAGGGCACGTGGCGTGGAATCAGCAGTCATGAAGCTGCACCCAGAGATTCTTAGTTGCAAGCATATGAGAGCTGCTAGCAACAGGGTAAAGTAGGCCTTACCTGCAGCAATACCATCCGTACACTATGCTTGTGCCTGTGCTGCTCCAGCAGCATACCAGCAGCTGGTCCCAGAGGCAGCAACTGCTGCTGTGGTGTTGCCAACAGAGCTCCAGCACTTGCAGCTGTCGTTACCGCATGATGCAGAGCTCTGAACGCTGACAGCAGCATTGCAGCGCCGCTGTGAGCTTGCTGCAGCATGTTGTGCTAGCTCGCGATGGAGAGCCTGATCAAGTCGGGAACCACTACTAGTTCGTAAACACGTCAATGTAACCTGTGCAGCAGCTACGACAGTCGCTCTACAGCGTGACACAGAAGTACAACATAAGCACTTAGCACTCAAATGTCTGATTGAAGTGCAGAGAGGTTTGCAAGAAGATTTTTAAACTATGACGCACTGGCACCTGTTGATCGGCAGCAACGGATAGGTGCCCTGCCATCACTCAACAGTAACAAGTGTTTGTTCATCAGACACCCGCTGCATAGACAAGAGTGTCCTTCACCACAATCAAGCCTCTCTATCACACTATTTGGCGAAGTTCAGCAGCCCAAGTAACTTGCCGTCTGCAGCATTTCTATGATTTCACAACTCTGGAACAGCTGCTCACCACACATCACCAGCTGGTGCATTCAACCGCTCGAAATAGCTCATTTGTCGCTAGGAGAGTCAGTTCTACAGCTGAACACCTTTGAAAGTCATCAGCCTACTTCCCTGCTAACTGTGTTGAGGTTGGGGGCATGTGATGCTTTGGCAGAGAGCCTGCCATCCTGCTAGCCTGGCCCTGTGCAGAGCACTGCCAGCTGCGTGGAAACACAACCTTGCAGGAAGCAGCAGTCAAAAAGTTGTCAGTACTACTGCGATGCGGTCAAGCAATGCTGCAGCCCCAGTTGGCAGCGCGCTAGCCGGTATGCAGCAGCAGATGTTCATGCCATCAGCTGGCTTGGGTGTTGCTGGGAAGCTGGCATCGTCTGCTGCGCATAGCAGCAATGCTGCAGCAACACTGCGCGTGCATCCAGACGACAGCATGCAACTCAGCAGCCGCTCGGGCGACAGCAAGAGGCAGCACACATCAAGATGGAGAAGAAGACTTGCTGCAGATGACGACGGGCGAGAGGCAGCAGTAGGAGAAACTGACTGCAGAACGGCAACAGCAGCGGCAGGGGCAAGGCAGAGGGAGGAGTCAGCAGCGGGGGCGCTGCAGGCACCAAGGCGGCGCCGCAGGCGCATTGCAGCAGCTGACACTGACGCTGCATCAGTAGCAGCAGCAGCAGCAGCATCAGCAGCATCGGCAGCAGCAGGTGTACAACCTCTGACTCAGCTCAGTACAGCAGCACGTTTATCATCAGATCGTCCTCCTGCTGCTGCTGCTGCTGCTGCAGCTGCTGCTGCTGCAGCTGCTGCTGCTGCTATTGATGGTGTTCATCATGCTGCTGCTGCTGCTGCTGCTGGTGTTCAGCTGCTGGACTTAGGGGAGCTGGTGGTAGGCGAGGTAAGGCCGCGGCTGGCTCAGCCGGACTCGTGGCAGCTGTTTCAACTGTTCAGTGTGCTGCCTCAGAGGCCCCGAGCAACACTTGTCTGCAACCTGCATTGCTGGCTGGCATGCCAGGCCTCATTGGGACCAATGCAAATCTATGCCTGCAAACACAGCTGTGCACGACTGGGATGGCTGCACCCGCTGACGTCAGCGCAGTGGCTTGCACCGTGCTAGATCGGCTTAGCCGCCCCAGCCGCCTTGCGGGCGCACTGCTTTGCGCATTTGAGTGCCACCATACGATGCTGGTGCGTACTCTGATAACAGCATACACTTGGTACGCTGGCTGGAGCCGGGTGCCTGCACCAGGCTTGCAAGCGGCCACAGCCCATAGTGTGCATGCACTGCTGTGAAGATTCGGCCAGCGCTCACATCAGCATGCTGTCTCTGCTGCGACGGCTTGTGGCAGGTCATCAAGCGGCCGTCAGCCGCTGTGCGCACGCCATACGTGGCCGACGTGCGGCTGCTGCAGCCGGGCGGCGCCGCTGTGCTGGCGCACACGCCTGCGCTGGATGGCGGCGGCATGATCGTGCCTGGTGCGCGGGTGCGCATGACGACCAGTGCCGTGAAGCAGGGCCAAAAGACCACCCATGCTGTGCAGGTATGCGGTAGCAAGCTGCAGCATCTGTTGTGCAGTTCCAACTGTCGGCACGGATGATGAACTGCTCGAACAGGCCCAACCATAAAGTTGTGCAGCGAGGTGTGAGCTGGTGTATGCAGGACCCCTGCGCATGGTCTCGGCTGTTGAAAGAGGTGCGGCTGACATCAACTGGTTGACATGAGTGAGACGGTGGCGGCGGACAGCCTGGCGTGGTTCCACACCCTGCCTGCCGCGAGGCTGCCAGCTGGCGGTTGCAGCAAACTGCATGCGCACGGCGCCACATCTCATTCGCTGTGCGACCAGCTGCCTGATGCGACATCTTCTCACTCCCTGCAGCATGACTTGCTGCAATGTGTCGGTACTTGCCACGGTGGCGCCTGGACTGGCAGATTGCAGAAGACTTGCGGGAGGGAGGTCGGGTGGCGCTGGTCGGGGCGCACCCCTTCCTAGCAGAACGCTTGGCCGAGGCAGCAGTGCAGCGGCGCCTCCTGCCACTGCCGGCAGAGCTGCAGCGCTACAGCAGCGTGCTGAAGCAGCAGACGGAGGGCAGCGGCCGCTTTGACTTTGTGCTGTGTTACGACGACGGCAGCAGGTTGCTGCTTGAGGTCAAGAATGTGGTGGCAGCTGACTTTCCCGAAGGAGCAGTGCCAGCACAGCGCAGCAAGGTGGGCTTCATGGTGCAAGCAGTAGCTGTTGTTGTTTGGAACCCAACAATGTGCTGCTGCAGCGCTACCTACGGTCTGCCTGTGCCAGCCAGCCAGGTGTCTGAAAGCTGGCGGCTTCACCGTCAGAGGCAACCAAGGGACAGAGTAGGGCCTGCTGACGATGAGGTTGCGTGGCGTGTGGTGTGTCAATGCTGTGACACCCTCGGTCACAAGCCAATGGCAACATGAGCTGTACTGATTGCTTGGCCAGCCATTCAGTATTTGAATGTGACATGCTTGCTGCCATTTTCCGTTTCACATCAGTCCAGGAAGGAATGAGTGTGTTGCTGCCATCTGCCATGGCTGAACATGCAATGCAGGTGGGGGTGTACACAGTTGCAGCTGAGCCCCACACACGGTCAGCCATCTTCCCCATCGGCTCAGCCGGCAACGCCAAGAAGAAGGGTGTGAAGGGCGTGGTGTCGGACAGGGCCATCAAGCACCTGCATGAGCTTACACAGCTGCAGCAGGCAGGCGCGGACAGCCAAGGGCGGCCAGTGTCGTGTGCGATTCTGTTTGTGGTCAACAGGTGAGGGATGGTCGATGGCGCAACAAGCTTGCACAACAGGCAACTTGTGCAATCTGGGCCGGCATGCTGCCAGCATGCCTGTAACCAAGGAGTAGCGGTGGCCAGTGCAGTGTCTGTTACTCATTGCAGTGCTCTACGGCAAGCCCTCCACTGTGAAGTTTTGTCTGTAGAAGCTTGCCTTTGAGAGCTGCCCCTGTTGTGAGAAAAAGCCGCTCAACATGATGCTGACAGGTGCAGCAGGTTATATGGCTGTATCAGCAGACCATTTCTTGCAGCGAACATGCATTCAACAGCGGCTCACAAGCAGGCGATGTGTGCGCAGGTCTGACTGCGGGGCCTTCCGCCCCTGCCATGAGGCGGACATGATGTTTGCACGCATGCTGCTGCGCGCCCAGCAGCAGGGGGTGCTGGTGATGGCGCATGATGTGCACTGGCAGGGTGGCCGGGCGCTGTGGGGCAAGGCTCTACCTGTTGTGTACGCGCCGGCAGTCGCTGCAGCGGGTGTAGATGAAGAGCAGCTCGCTGCTGTGCTGCAGTTCAACCAGACAAACCCTGGGACACACTGGAAGAAGCAGAAGAAGGCAGGCGCTTCTTGACTGCTGCCGCATGCAGGCCCCATGCAGGCTCCGTGCAGGCTCCATGGCCAACGCCCTGGCGAGCGGTGGCTGCTGGTGTGAGTGGATTAGTCCACTCACTCCCAAAATCTTGGGAACGCGCAGGCAAGCATGTGAAGCTGGATCGCATGTGGCCTTGACATGTATCGGGCCCTGGTCAGGCTGTAACTCGACACAGCTTCCTCAAGCTGGCAGCATATGTGTTTGTATTCTGCGGTTTCGTCTCCAAGGGTTCTGGAGTTCAATGGGGTTGGCATGTAGTTGTGCAGTCCCTACCAAAGCATAGGTGGCAAGTTGTTCATGTAGGCCTTGCGCTGCTGGTCAGCAGTGCATGGAACAGCAGCAGCAATGCACATCTGCTTTCTCTGTGTACTGCATGCTAGGGACAAGTTCTCACACATCTGGCAGGGTTTGTGACCGACATCAACCAACCATGCAGATGGCGTTGCGGGCTTGCCAGACCGGATGGGTATGCATCATTATGTGGTATTAACGTTGCCTGGGCCGGTACATAGCTGCAGTCACGTGACTGTGCACAGTTGGCAACGTTGTGCAGTGCTCAGCACTGCTGCTGTCCCGCTAAGCATATGCGTTTGTGCAGGATGCTGTCACGGGATGTAAATTATGATATTAACTGACTAACATGCATATTATATCAACCCACGCGTGGTGGTGGGGCTACTGCAGTAGTGCCCAGCTGGGGCAGTGACTTAAAACAGAACGTAAAGAGTGGTCCTGGCGCGCGAGTGGACTCTGGTCTACTCGCGCGAGTGGACTCTGCACACTCTGCAGCGACTCTGCAGCCACTCTGCACAGTCTGCATCCACGTGGACCATAGCGTTTGTGCAGGATGCTGTCACGGGATGTAAATTATGATAGTAACTGACTAATATGCATATTATATCAACCCACGCGTGGTGTTGGGGCTACTGGGGCAGTGACTTAATACAGAACGTAAAGAGTGGTCCTGGCGAGTGGACTCTGCACACTCTGCAGCACTCTGCAACCACTCTGCAGCCACTCTGCAGCCACTCTGCACAGTCTGCATCCCGTTGACCATAGTGCATGCTGCCAGCTGCAGCAAGAGCACGTCAGCACGCGGCCTATTACCCATTCAGCCCGAACCTATTACCCATTTACGGCGGCCCAACCTTTGATTCACAGAGCATGAGGATCATCATCATCATATTACCCATTCAAGCCATAGCATCAGCGCCATCAGCAGCAAGAGCAATGGTTGACCATGCCATTCACCAACTTGATACATATGTATAAGCAGTGTCAGCAGTGTCAACATGCAATCGTAAGAAACCTGGGCAGGCCCCTGAAACTGAATAAAGACACTGCTGCGGTATGGGTCACAGACACCGCTATTACTTTACGGTGCTGCTACATATCTTCAACGCTACTGGCTTGTAGGCTATCCTGGAGGCATGTGGCTCATCCAGCTTTTCTAACCATAAATAGTTCCTGAACTGGGAGGGCAACCAAACGTAAGAGGCCAACACGGCACGCCATGTGCTGCACATTAGGCTTTTTCATGCAGCTGTAAGTTGTATTGTCGCACCCTGTTTCTAAAAGCTGCACTGACTTTCATGGATTGGCATGCCGAAAGTCACCCGCGTGAATCAGCGCTGCTTAGCTTGTAGCCAATCCGCAATGCTTTGATTCTGCATGCATACTCCTTTGATGTTTGTTATGCAGCATATGTTTGTTACATGCGCGCTTAATGGTAGGAGCAGTAACCTCTGAGGCTGCGCCGCAGGTGTGCCGTGCAGGTGGTTAATGGTTTTACTTCTGCGGTTAGCCAGCCGCGATGCTTGAAAACGCTTGCAAGGGGCTCTGCTAATTAGTGATAGTTATTAAGCATGCATTACGCAGCCAAGGCGTTTCCCTGTGCATGGGTGTCGTTATGAAGCACTCGCCTGCAGCACGACAAAGTGCCCCAGCTGTATAAGAATACCACGAGGCATCAACATACATTTCGTACACTGTAAAACCAACACAGAGTATTCAATATGAACTGAGCATTGCCAGCGATGCACAGTTGCTCTTTGAACAAGAGCAACGGTGGCGTGCTGCTGCTGCTGCTGCTGCTGCTGCAGACAGCAGTGATGTTCATGATTGCCCCCGGCTTGTTGTCGATCTTACAGTGCCCAACCATCTGTAGCACGCCAAGATGATGCGCTGAGGCCGGGTTGCTGGGGCAAAGAAGCCCTGCATAGTATGTCATCAGCAGAGGTGTTGCCGCCAGCAGTGTCAACTTAAGGGAGTGATTGTGATGCTGCTGCCCATAAGCAGCTGTGCTGCCAGGCTGGTCGTGGCAAACATGAACTACATGAACTACTGCGCCAGCTTGTTGCCGAGCTTGCTGCTGACGAACTCGTCGCGGGGCACGTGCGCGAGCGCCATCTGGCCTACAGTGCTGCATCTCTGGAGATGTAGTTGACTGGCTCAGGATTACCTGGTTCGAACCTGGTATTAGTGCATGAGCCGAGGGTTGACCACTGAGGATCATTTGCGACGTATGGTGCTCACCAACTTACAGTCCCTGCTTCTGCTGCTGTCTTTGCTGCTGCTGCTGCTGCTGATGATGATGATGATGATCTACTCTTACAGAAGGGCTTAAGCCATGACGCAAAGGCCATGTACAATGATGCAGCCTGCACCTGTTCCTAACAGCAACGTTCAACTTGAGTGCCATGCTGCTCAGCCAATTGCGCACCTCACATGTACACACGCTGCACATTGTCCCGTTGTCACCCAGCCATCAGCCTCCCACACATCTGACCATCCCCTCATTACAGGAATGTTGAAAATGCTGTACAAGCCCTCGTAACAGATTCAGGCATGCATGTCTTCAGCACAACACAATTGTGCTGTGCCGCTGACTAGACAGCACATGCGGCTTTTTGCAAAGCTGCAGCCCCACATGCGCAGTGCATGGTGTCCAAGGGTGATGATCAAGGCGGTGAGGCACACCCTGTGTTACAGATTCAATCCCTGAACCCTCAGCTGCTGGGCTGCAGCATGGCAGCAGCTACACCCCCTCTCCATAGAGGAACTGCTGCTGCTGCTGCTGCTGCTGCTGCTGCTGCTGCTGCATGTTGGTGTGGCGGCTGCTTCTCAGCCATGTATGTCGCAACTATACATGCCTAGCAGCGTCGCTTGCATGCACTGGTCAGCACTGCTGGCGGGGCTGGGCACTGCAAAATGGCAGCAGCCCTGCCTTCTGCTGCTGCTGCTGCGCGTGTGTAGCCGTCTCTAAATGTCGCACACCCCAGCAGCGACAGAATACAGGTTGTGTGTGATACGGAGTGAGTGGCAGTGTGCACTTTTGACGGCGTGCTGTGCGACTTGCAGCAAAACTCATGCACCGACCAGAAGCACGGCATCCGTACCGAGTGGCACAACATTACTGTATTATAGTTAACAACACTATCTGGCGAGCCCAGCTTGTTCTGCGCTGGCTGAAGGTGCTGGCCGTTTCTGCCACAACAGAAACCGCCGGCCAAACAAGCGTGCATGGCTGCATGCATACTCCTCTGATGTGTGTAATTCAGCACATACTCATTACATGCGCGCTTAATGGTAGGAGCAGTAACCTCTGAGGCTGCGCCGCAGGTGTGCCGTGCAGGTGGTTAATGGTTTGACTTCTGCGGTTAGCCAGCCGCGATGCTTGAAAACGCTTGCAAGGGGCTCTGCTAATTAGTGATAGTTATTAAGCATGCATTACGCAGCCAAGGCGTTTCCCTGTGCATGGGTGTCGTTATGAAGCACTCGCCTGCAGCACGACAAAGTGCCCCAGCTGTATAAGAATACCACGAGGCATCAACATACATTTCGTACACTGTAAAACCAACACAGAGTATTCAATATGAACTGAGCATTGCCAGCGATGCACAGTTGCTCTTTGAACAAGAGCAACGGTGGCGTGCTGCTGCTGCTGCTGCTGCTGCTGCAGACAGCAGTGATGTTCATGATTGCCCCCGGCTTGTTGTCGATCTTACAGTGCCCAACCATCTGTAGCACGCCAAGATGATGCGCTGAGGCCGGGTTGCTGGGGCAAAGAAGCCCTGCATAGTATGTCATCAGCGGAGGTGTTGCCGCCAGCAGTGTCAACTTAAGGGAGTGATTGTGATGCTGCTGCCCATAAGCAGCTGTGCTGCCAGGCTGGTCGTGGCAAACATGAACTACATACAGTGCTGCATCTCTGGAGATGTAGTCGACTGGCTCAGGATTACCTGGTTCGAACCTGGTATTAGTGCATGAGCCGAGGGTTGACCACTGAGGATCATTTGCGACGTATGGTGCTCACCAACTTACAGTCCCTGCTTCTGCTGCTGTCTTTGCTGCTGCTGCTGATGATGATGATGATTATCTACTCTTACAGAAGGGCTTAAGCCATGACGCAAAGGCCATGTACAATGATGCAGCCTGCACCTGTTCCTAACAGCAACGTTCAACTTGAGTGCCATGCTGCTCAGCCAATTGCGCACCTCACATGTACACACGCTGCACATTGTCCCGTTGTCACCCAGCCATCAGCCTCCCACACATCTGACCATCCCCTCATTACAGGAATGTTGAAAATGCTGTACAAGCCCTCGTAACAGATTCAGGCATGCATGTCTTCAGCACAACACAATTGTGCTGTGCCGCTGACTAGACAGCACATGCGGCTTTTTGCAAAGCTGCAGCCCCACATGCGCAGTGCATGGTGTCCAAGGGTGATGATCAAGGCGGTGAGGCACACCCTGTGTTACAGATTCAATCCCTGAACCCTCAGCTGCTGGGCTGCAGCATGGCAGCAGCTACACCCCCTCTCCATAGAGGAACTGCTGCTGCTGCTGCTGCTGCTGCTGCTGCTGCTGCTGCTGCATGTTGGTGTGGCGGCTGCTTCTCAGCCATGTATGTCGCAACTATACATGCCTAGCAGCGTCGCTTGCATGCACTGGTCAGCACTGCTGGCGGGGCTGGGCACTGCAGAATGGCAGCAGCCCTGCCTTCTGCTGCTGCTGCTGCTGCGCGTGTGTAGCCGTCTCTAAATGTCGCACACCCCAGCAGCGACAGATTACAGGTTGTGTGTGATACGGAGTGAGTGGCAGTGTGCACTTTTGACGGCGTGCTGTGCGACTTGCAGCAAAACTCATGCACCGACCAGAAGCACGGCATCCGTACCGAGTGGCACAACATTACTGTATTATAGTTAACAACACTATCTGGCGAGCCCAGCTTGTTCTGCGCTGGCTGAAGGTGCTGGCCGTTTCTGCCACAACAGAAACCGCCGGCCAAACAAGCGTGCATGGCTGCATGCATACTCCTCTGATGTGTGTAATTCAGCACATACTCATTACATGCGCGCTTAATGGTGGAAGCAGTAACCTCTGAGGCTGCGCCGCAGGTGTGCCGTGCAGGTGGTTACAGTTTGACTTCTGCGCTTAGCCAGCCGCGATGCTTGAAAACGCTAGCAACAGGCTTTGCTAATTAGTGATAGTTATTAAGCATGCATTACGCAGCCAAGGCGTTTCCCTATGCATGGGTGTCGTCATGAAGCACTCGCCTGCAGCACGACAAAGTGCCCCAGCTGTATAAGAATACCACGAGGCATCAACATACATTTCGTACACTGTAAAACCAACACAGAGTATTCAATATGAACTGAGCATTGCCAGCGATGCACAGTTGCTCTTTGAACAAGAGCAACGGTGGCGTGCTGCTGCTGCTGCTGCTGCTGCAGACAGCAGTGATGTTCATGATTGCCCCCGGCTTGTTGTCGATCTTACAGTGCCCAACCATCTGTAGCACGCCAAGATGATGCGCTGAGGCCGGGTTGCTGGGGCAAAGAAGCCCTGCATAGTATGTCATCAGCAGAGGTGTTGCCGCCAGCAGTGTCAACTTAAGGGAGTGATTGTGATGCTGCTGCCCATAAGCAGCTGTGCTGCCAGGCTGGTCGTGGCAAACATGAACTACATGAACTACTGCGCCAGCTTGTTGCCGAGCTTGCTGCTGACGAACTCGTCGCGGGGCACGTGCGCGAGCGCCATCTGGCCTACAGTGCTGCATCTCTGGAGATGTAGTTGACTGGCTCAGGATTACCTGGTTCGAACCTGGTATTAGTGCATGAGCCGAGGGTTGACCACTGAGGATCATTTGCGACGTATGGTGCTCACCAACTTACAGTCCCTGCTTCTGCTGCTGTCTTTGCTGCTGCTGCTGCTGCTGATGATGATGATGATGATCTACTCTTACAGAAGGGCTTAAGCCATGACGCAAAGGCCATGTACAATGATGCAGCCTGCACCTGTTCCTAACAGCAACGTTCAACTTGAGTGCCATGCTGCTCAGCCAATTGCGCACCTCACATGTACACACGCTGCACATTGTCCCGTTGTCACCCAGCCATCAGCCTCCCACACATCTGACCATCCCCTCATTACAGGAATGTTGAAAATGCTGTACAAGCCCTCGTAACAGATTCAGGCATGCATGTCTTCAGCACAACACAATTGTGCTGTGCCGCTGACTAGACAGCACATGCGGCTTTTTGCAAAGCTGCAGCCCCACATGCGCAGTGCATGGTGTCCAAGGGTGATGATCAAGGCGGTGAGGCACACCCTGTGTTACAGATTCAATCCCTGAACCCTCAGCTGCTGGGCTGCAGCATGGCAGCAGCTACACCCCCTCTCCATAGAGGAACTGCTGCTGCTGCTGCTGCTGCTGCTGCTGCTGCTGCTGCATGTTGGTGTGGCGGCTGCTTCTCAGCCATGTATGTCGCAACTATACATGCCTAGCAGCGTCGCTTGCATGCACTGGTCAGCACTGCTGGCGGGGCTGGGCACTGCAAAATGGCAGCAGCCCTGCCTTCTGCTGCTGCTGCTGCGCGTGTGTAGCCGTCTCTAAATGTCGCACACCCCAGCAGCGACAGAATACAGGTTGTGTGTGATACGGAGTGAGTGGCAGTGTGCACTTTTGACGGCGTGCTGTGCGACTTGCAGCAAAACTCATGCACCGACCAGAAGCACGGCATCCGTACCGAGTGGCACAACATTACTGTATTATAGTTAACAACACTATCTGGCGAGCCCAGCTTGTTCTGCGCTGGCTGAAGGTGCTGGCCGTTTCTGCCACAACAGAAACCGCCGGCCAAACAAGCGTGCATGGCTGCATGCATACTCCTCTGATGTGTGTAATTCAGCACATACTCATTACATGCGCGCTTAATGGTAGGAGCAGTAACCTCTGAGGCTGCGCCGCAGGTGTGCCGTGCAGGTGGTTAATGGTTTGACTTCTGCGGTTAGCCAGCCGCGATGCTTGAAAACGCTTGCAAGGGGCTCTGCTAATTAGTGGTAGTTATTAAGCATGCATTACGCAGCCAAGGCGTTTCCCTGTGCATGGGTGTCGTTATGAAGCACTCGCCTGCAGCACGACAAAGTGCCCCAGCTGTATAAGAATACCACGAGGCATCAACATACATTTCGTACACTGTAAAACCAACACAGAGTATTCAATATGAACTGAGCATTGCCAGCGATGCACAGTTGCTCTTTGAACAAGAGCAACGGTGGCGTGCTGCTGCTGCTGCTGCTGCTGCTGCAGACAGCAGTGATGTTCATGATTGCCCCCGGCTTGTTGTCGATCTTACAGTGCCCAACCATCTGTAGCACGCCAAGATGATGCGCTGAGGCCGGGTTGCTGGGGCAAAGAAGCCCTGCATAGTATGTCATCAGCGGAGGTGTTGCCGCCAGCAGTGTCAACTTAAGGGAGTGATTGTGATGCTGCTGCCCATAAGCAGCTGTGCTGCCAGGCTGGTCGTGGCAAACATGAACTACATACAGTGCTGCATCTCTGGAGATGTAGTCGACTGGCTCAGGATTACCTGGTTCGAACCTGGTATTAGTGCATGAGCCGAGGGTTGACCACTGAGGATCATTTGCGACGTATGGTGCTCACCAACTTACAGTCCCTGCTTCTGCTGCTGTCTTTGCTGCTGCTGCTGATGATGATGATGATGATCTACTCTTACAGAAGGGCTTAAGCCATGACGCAAAGGCCATGTACAATGATGCAGCCTGCACCTGTTCCTAACAGCAACGTTCAACTTGAGTGCCATGCTGCTCAGCCAATTGCGCACCTCACATGTACACACGCTGCACATTGTCCCGTTGTCACCCAGCCATCAGCCTCCCACACATCTGACCATCCCCTCATTACAGGAATGTTGAAAATGCTGTACAAGCCCTCGTAACAGATTCAGGCATGCATGTCTTCAGCACAACACAATTGTGCTGTGCCGCTGACTAAACAGCACATGCGGCTTTTTGCAAAGCTGCAGCCCCACATGCGCAGTGCATGGTGTCCAAGGGTGATGATCAAGGCGGTGAGGCACACCCTGTGTTACAGATTCAATCCCTGAACCCTCAGCTG
Source organism: Scenedesmus sp. NREL 46B-D3 (assembly GCA_014080715.1). Taxonomy (NCBI): domain Eukaryota; kingdom Viridiplantae; phylum Chlorophyta; class Chlorophyceae; order Sphaeropleales; family Scenedesmaceae; genus Scenedesmus; species Scenedesmus sp. NREL 46B-D3. The sequence continues at coordinate 190,989 of JACERP010000043.1, read as the reverse complement.
CTGGGCTGCAGCATGGCAGCAGCTACACCCCCTCTCCATAGAGGAACTGCTGCTGCTGCTGCTGCTGCTGCTGCTGCTGCTGCTGCTGCTGCTGCTGCTGCTGCTGCATGTTGGTGTGGCGGCTGCTTCTCAGCCATGTATGTCGCAACTATACATGCCTAGCAGCGTCGCTTGCATGCACTGGTCAGCACTGCTGGCGGGGCTGGGCACTGCAGAATGGCAGCAGCCCTGCCTTCTGCTGCTGCTGCTGCTGCGCGTGTGTAGCCGTCTCTAAATGTCGCACACCCCAGCAGCGACAGATTACAGGTTGTGTGTGATACGGAGTGAGTGGCAGTGTGCACTTTTGACGGCGTGCTGTGCGACTTGCAGCAAAACTCATGCACCGACCAGAAGCACGGCATCCGTACCGAGTGGCACAACATTACTGTATTATAATTAACAACACTATCTGGCGAGCCCAGCTTGTTCTGCGCTGGCTGAAGGTGCTGGCCGTTTCTGCCACAACAGAAACCGCCGGCCAAACAAGCGTGCATGGCTGCATGCATACTCCTCTGATGTGTGTAATTCAGCACATACTCATTACATGCGCGCTTAATGGTAGGAGCAGTAACCTCTGAGGCTGCGCCGCAGGTGTGCCGTGCAGGTGGTTACAGTTTGACTTCTGCGCTTAGCCAGCCGCGATGCTTGAAAAAGCTAGCAACAGGCTCTGCTAATTAGTGATAGTTATTAAGCATGCATTACGCAGCCAAGGCGTTTCCCTGTGCATGGGTGTCGTTATGAAGCACTCGCCTGCAGCACGACAAAGTGCCCCAGCTGTATAAGAATACCACGAGGCATCAACATACATTTCGTACACTGTAAAACCAACACAGAGTATTCAATATGAACTGAGCATTGCCAGCGATGCACAGTTGCTCTTTGAACAAGAGCAACGGTGGCGTGCTGCTGCTGCTGCTGCTGCTGCTGCAGACAGCAGTGATGTTCATGATTGCCCCCGGCTTGTTGTCGATCTTACAGTGCCCAACCATCTGTAGCACGCCAAGATGATGCGCTGAGGCCGGGTTGCTGGGGCAAAGAAGCCCTGCATAGTATGTCATCAGCGGAGGTGTTGCCGCCAGCAGTGTCAACTTAAGGGAGTGATTGTGATGCTGCTGCCCATAAGCAGCTGTGCTGCCAGGCTGGTCGTGGCAAACATGAACTACATACAGTGCTGCATCTCTGGAGATGTAGTCGACTGGCTCAGGATTACCTGGTTCGAACCTGGTATTAGTGCATGAGCCGAGGGTTGACCACTGAGGATCATTTGCGACGTATGGTGCTCACCAACTTACAGTCCCTGCTTCTGCTGCTGTCTTTGCTGCTGCTGCTGATGATGATGATGATTATCTACTCTTACAGAAGGGCTTAAGCCATGACGCAAAGGCCATGTACAATGATGCAGCCTGCACCTGTTCCTAACAGCAACGTTCAACTTGAGTGCCATGCTGCTCAGCCAATTGCGCACCTCACATGTACACACGCTGCACATTGTCCCGTTGTCACCCAGCCATCAGCCTCCCACACATCTGACCATCCCCTCATTACAGGAATGTTGAAAATGCTGTACAAGCCTCGTAACAGATTCAGGCATGCATGTCTTCAGCACAACACAATTGTGCTGTGCCGCTGACTAACAGCACATGCGGCTTTTTGCAAAGCTGCAGCCCCACATGCGCAGTGCATGGTGTCCAAGGGTGATGATCAAGGCGGTGAGGCACACCCTGTGTTACAGATTCAATCCCTGAACCCTCAGCTGCTGGGCTGCAGCATGGCAGCAGCTACACCCCCTCTCCATAGAGGAACTGCTGCTGTCTGCTGCTGCTGCTGCTGCTGCCTGTGCTGCTGCTGCTGCTGCATGTTGGTGTGGCGGCTGCTTCTCAGCCATGTATGTCGCAACTATACATGCCTAGCAGCGTCGCTTGGCATGCACTGGTCAGCACTGCTGGCGGGGCTGGGCACTGCAGAATGGCAGCAGCCCTGCCTTCTGCTGCTGCTGCTGCTGCGCGTGTGTAGCCGTCTCTAAATGTCGCACATCCCAGCAGCGACAGATTACAGGTTGTGTGTGATACGGAGTGAGTGGCAGTGTGCACTATTTGACGGCGTGCTGTGCGACTTGCAGCAAAACTCATGCACCGACCAGAAGCACGGCATCCGTACCGAGTGGCACAACATTACTGTATTATAGTTAACAACACTATCTGGCGAGCCCAGCTTGTTCTGCGCTGGCTGAAGGTGCTGGCCGTTTTGCCACAACAGAAACCGCCGGCCAAACAAGCGTGCATGGCTGCATGCATACTCCTCTGATGTGTGTAATTCAGCACATACTCATTACATGCGCGCTTAATGGTGGAGCAGTAACCTCTGAGGCTGCGCCGCAGGTGTGCCGTGCAGGTGGTTACAGTTTGACTTCTGCGCTTAGCCAGCCGCGATGCTTGAAAAGCTAGCAACAGGCTCTGCTAATTAGTGATAGTTATTAAGCATGCATTACGCAGCCAAGGCGTTTCCCTATGCATGGGTGTCGTCATGAAGCACTCGCCTGCAGCACGACAAAGTGCCCCAGCTGTATAAGAATACCACGAGGCATCAACATACATTTCGTACACTGTAAAACCAACACAGAGTATTCAATATGAACTGAGCATTGCCAGCGATGCACAGTTGCTCTTTGACAAGAGCAACGGTGGCGTGCTGCTGCTGCTGCTGCTGCTGCTGCAGACAGCAGTGATGTTCATGATTGCCCCCGGCTTGTTGTCGATCTTACAGTGCCCAACCATCTGTAGCACGCCAAGATGATGCGCTGAGGCCGGGTTGCTGGGGCAAAGAAGCCCTGCATAGTATGTCATCAGCAGAGGTGTTGCCAGCCAGCAGTGTCAACTTAAGGGAGTGATTGTGATGCTGCTGCCCATAAGCAGCTGTGCTGCCAGGCTGGTCGTGGCAAACATGAACTACATGAACTACTGCGCCCAGCTTGTTGCCGAGCTTGCTGCTGACGAACTCGTCGCGGGGCACGTGCGCGAGCGCCATCTGGCCTACAGTGCTGCATCTCTGGAGATGTAGTGACTGGCTCAGGATTACCTGGTTCGAACCTGGTATTAGTGCATGAGCCGAGGGTTGACCACTGAGGATCATTTGCGACGTATGGTGCTCACCAACTTACAGTCCCTGCTTCTGCTGCTGTCTTTGCTGCTGCTGGCTGCTGATGATGATGATGATGATCTACTCTTACAGAAGGGCTTAAGCCATGACGCAAAGGCCATGTACAATGATGCAGCCTGCACCTGTTCCTAACAGCAACGTTCAACTTGAGTGCCATGCTGCTCAGCCAATTGCGCACTCACATGTACACACGCTGCACATTGTCCCGTTGTCACCCAGCCATCAGCCTCCCACACATCTGACCATCCCCTCATTACAGGAATGTTGAAAATGCTGTACAAGCCCTCGTAACAGATTCAGGCATGCATGTCTTCAGCACAACACAATTGTGCTGTGCCGCTGACTAGACAGCACATGCGGCTTTTTGCAAAGCTGCAGCCCCACATGCGCAGTGCATGGTGTCCAAGGGTGATGATCAAGGCGGTGAGGCACACCCTGTGTTACAGATTCAATCCCTGAACCCTCAGCTGCTGGGCTGCAGCATGGCAGCAGCTACACCCCTCTCCATAGAGGAACTGCTGCTGCTGCTGCTGCTGCTGCTGGCTGCTGCTGCTGCTGCATGTTGGTGTGGCGGCTGCTTCTCAGCCATGTATGTCGCAACTATACATGCCTAGCAGCGTCGCTTGCATGCACTGGTCAGCACTGCTGGCGGGGCTGGGCACTGCAAAATGGCAGCAGCCCTGCCTTCTGCTGCTGCTGCTGCGCGTGTGTAGCCGTCTCTAAATGTCGCACACCCCAGCAGCGACAGAATACAGGTTGTGTGTGATACGGAGTGAGTGGCAGTGTGCACTTTTGACGGCGTGCTGTGCGACTTGCAGCAAAACTCATGCACCGACCAGAAGCACGGCATCCGTACCGAGTGGCACAACATTACTGTATTATAGTTAACAACACTATCTGGCGAGCCCAGCTTGTTCTGCGCTGGCTGAAGGTGCTGGCCGTTTCTGCCACAACAGAAACCGCCGGCCAAACAAGCGTGCATGGCTGCATGCATACTCCTCTGATGTGTGTAATTCAGCACATACTCATTACATGCGCGCTTAATGGTAGGAGCAGTAACCTCTGAGGCTGCGCCGCAGGTGTGCCGTGCAGGTGGTTAATGGTTTGACTTCTGCGGTTAGCCAGCCGCGATGCTTGAAAACGCTTGCAAGGGGCTCTGCTAATTAGTGTAGTTATTAAGCATGCATTACGCAGCCAAGGCGTTTCCCTGTGCATGGGTGTCGTTATGAAGCACTCGCCTGCAGCACGACAAAGTGCCCCAGCTGTATAAGAATACCACGAGGCATCAACATACATTTCGTACACTGTAAAACCAACACAGAGTATTCAATATGAACTGAGCATTGCCAGCGATGCACAGTTGCTCTTTGAACAAGAGCAACGGTGGCGTGCTGCTGCTGCTGCTGCTGCTGCTGCAGACAGCAGTGATGTTCATGATTGCCCCCGGCTTGTTGTCGATCTTACAGTGCCCAACCATCTGTAGCACGCCAAGATGATGCGCTGAGGCCGGGTTGCTGGGGCAAAGAAGCCCTGCATAGTATGTCATCAGCGGAGGTGTTGCCGCCAGCAGTGTCAACTTAAGGGAGTGATTGTGATGCTGCTGCCCATAAGCAGCTGTGCTGCCAGGCTGGTCGTGGCAAACATGAACTACATACAGTGCTGCATCTCTGGAGATGTAGTCGACTGGCTCAGGATTACCTGGTTCGAACCTGGTATTAGTGCATGAGCCGAGGGTTGACCACTGAGGATCATTTGCGACGTATGGTGCTCACCAACTTACAGTCCCTGCTTCTGCTGCTGTCTTTGCTGCTGCTGCTGATGATGATGATGATGATCTACTCTTACAGAAGGGCTTAAGCCATGACGCAAAGGCCATGTACAATGATGCAGCCTGCACCTGTTCCTAACAGCAACGTTCAACTTGAGTGCCATGCTGCTCAGCCAATTGCGCACCTCACATGTACACACGCTGCACATTGTCCCGTTGTCACCCAGCCATCAGCCTCCCACACATCTGACCATCCCCTCATTACAGGAATGTTGAAAATGCTGTACAAGCCCTCGTAACAGATTCAGGCATGCATGTCTTCAGCACAACACAATTGTGCTGTGCCGCTGACTAAACAGCACATGCGGCTTTTTGCAAAGCTGCAGCCCCACATGCGCAGTGCATGGTGTCCAAGGGTGATGATCAAGGCGGTGAGGCACACCCTGTGTTACAGATTCAATCCCTGAACCCTCAGCTGCTGGGCTGCAGCATGGCAGCAGCTACACCCCCTCTCCATAGAGGAACTGCTGCTGCTGCTGCTGCTGCTGCTGCTGCTGCTGCTGCTGCTGCTGCTGCTGCTGCTGCATGGCGGCTGCTTCTCAGCCATGTATGTCGCAACTATACATGCCTAGCAGCGTCGCTTGCATGCACTGGTCAGCACTGCTGGCGGGGCTGGGCACTGCAGAATGGCAGCAGCCCTGCCTTCTGCTGCTGCTGCTGCTGCGCGTGTGTAGCCGTCTCTAAATGTCGCACACCCCAGCAGCGACAGATTACAGGTTGTGTGTGATACGGAGTGAGTGGCAGTGTGCACTTTTGACGGCGTGCTGTGCGACTTGCAGCAAAACTCATGCACCGACCAGAAGCACGGGCATCCGTACCGAGTGGCACAACATTACTGTATTATAATTAACAACACTATCTGGCGAGCCCAGCTTGTTCTGCGCTGGCTGAAGGTGCTGGCCGTTTCTGCCACAACAGAAACCGCCGGCCAAACAAGCGTGCATGGCTGCATGCATACTCCTCTGATGTGTGTAATTCAGCACATACTCATTACATGCGCGCTTAATGGTAGGAGCAGTAACCTCTGAGGCTGCGCCGCAGGTGTGCCGTGCAGGTGGTTACAGTTTGACTTCTGCGCTTAGCCAGCCGCGATGCTTGAAAAGCTAGCACAGGCTCTGCTAATTAGTGATAGTTATTAAGCATGCATTACGCAGCCAAGGCGTTTCCCTGTGCATGGGTGTCGTTATGAAGCACTCGCCCTGCAGCACGACAAAGTGCCCCAGCTGTATAAGAATACCACGAGGCATCAACATACATTTCGTACACTGTAAACCAACACAGAGTATTCAATATGAACTGAGCATGCCAGCGATGCACAGTTGCTCTTTGAACAAGAGCAACGGTGGCGTGCTGCTGCTGCTGCTGCTGCTGCTGCAGACAGCAGTGATGTTCATGATTGCCCCCGGCTTGTTGTCGATCTTACAGTGCCCAACCATCTGTAGCACGCCAAGATGATGCGCTGAGGCCGGGTTGCTGGGGCAAAGAAGCCCTGCATAGTATGTCATCAGCGGAGGTGTTGCCGCCAGCAGTGTCAACTTAAGGGAGTGATTGTGATGCTGCTGCCCATAAGCAGCTGTGCTGCCAGGCTGGTCGTGGCAAACATGAACTACATACAGTGCTGCATCTCTGGAGATGTAGTCGACTGGCTCAGGATTACCTGGTTCGAACCTGGTATTAGTGCATGAGCCGAGGGTTGACCACTGAGGATCATTTGCGACGTATGGTGCTCACCAACTTACAGTCCCTGCTTCTGCTGCTGTCTTTGCTGCTGCTGCTGATGATGATGATGATTATCTACTCTTACAGAAGGGCTTAAGCCATGACGCAAAGGCCATGTACAATGATGCAGCCTGCACCTGTTCCTAACAGCAACGTTCAACTTGAGTGCCATGCTGCTCAGCCAATTGCGCACCTCACATGTACACACGCTGCACATTGTCCCGTTGTCACCCAGCCATCAGCCTCCCACACATCTGACCATCCCCTCATTACAGGAATGTTGAAAATGCTGTACAAGCCCTCGTAACAGATTCAGGCATGCATGTCTTCAGCACAACACAATTGTGCTGTGCCGCTGACTAAACAGCACATGCGGCTTTTTGCAAAGCTGCAGCCCCACATGCGCAGTGCATGGTGTCCAAGGGTGATGATCAAGGCGGTGAGGCACACCCTGTGTTACAGATTCAATCCCTGAACCCTCAGCTGCTGGGCTGCAGCATGGCAGCAGCTACACCCCCTCTCCATAGAGGAACTGCTGCTGCTGCTGCTGCTGCTGCTGCTGCTGCTGCTGCTGCTGCTGCTGCTGCATGTTGGTGTGGCGGCTGCTTCTCAGCCATGTATGTCGCAACTATACATGCCTAGCAGCGTCGCTTGCATGCACTGGTCAGCACTGCTGGCGGGGCTGGGCACTGCAGAATGGCAGCAGCCCTGCCTTCTGCTGCTGCTGCTGCTGCGCGTGTGTAGCCGTCTCTAAATGTCGCACATTCCAGCAGCGACAGATTACAGGTTGTGTGTGATACGGAGTGAGTGGCAGTGTGCACTTTTGACGGCGTGCTGTGCGACTTGCAGCAAAACTCATGCACCGACCAGAAGCACGGCATCCGTACCGAGTGGCACAACATTACTGTATTATAGTTAACAACACTATCTGGCGAGCCCAGCTTGTTCTGCGCTGGCTGAAGGTGCTGGCCGTTTCTGCCACAACAGAAACCGCCGGCCAAACAAGCGTGCATGGCTGCATGCATACTCCTCTGATGTGTGTAATTCAGCACATACTCATTACATGCGCGCTTAATGGTAGGAGCAGTAACCTCTGAGGCTGCGCCGCAGGTGTGCCGTGCAGGTGGTTACAGTTTGACTTCTGCGCTTAGCCAGCCGCGATGCTTGAAAAAGCTAGCAACAGGCTCTGCTAATTAGTGATAGTTATTAAGCATGCATTACGCAGCCAAGGCGTTTCCCTATGCATGGGTGTCGTCATGAAGCACTCGCCTGCAGCACGACAAAGTGCCCCAGCTGTATAAGAATACCACGAGGCATCAACATACATTTCGTACACTGTAAAACCAACACAGAGTATTCAATATGAACTGAGCATTGCCAGCGATGCACAGTTGCTCTTTGAACAAGAGCAACGGTGGCGTGCTGCTGCTGCTGCTGCTGCTGCTGCAGACAGCAGTGATGTTCATGATTGCCCCCGGCTTGTTGTCGATCTTACAGTGCCCAACCATCTGTAGCACGCCAAGATGATGCGCTGAGGCCGGGTTGCTGGGGCAAAGAAGCCCTGCATAGTATGTCATCAGCAGAGGTGTTGCCGCCAGCAGTGTCAACTTAAGGGAGTGATTGTGATGCTGCTGCCCATAAGCAGCTGTGCTGCCAGGCTGGTCGTGGCAAACATGAACTACATGAACTACTGCGCCAGCTTGTTGCCGAGCTTGCTGCTGACGAACTCGTCGCGGGGCACGTGCGCGAGCGCCATCTGGCCTACAGTGCTGCATTTCTGGAGATGTAATCGACTGGCTCAGGATTACCTGGTTCGAACCTGGTATTGGTGCATGAGCCGAGGGTTGACCACTGAGGATCATTTGCGACGTATGGTGCTCACCAACTTACAGTCCCTGCTTCTGCTGCTGTCTTTGCTGCTGCTGATGATGATGATGATGATGATTATCTACTCTTACAGAAGGGCTTAAGCCATGACGCAAAGGCCATGTACAATGATGCAGCCTGCACCTGTTCCTAACAGCAACGTTCAACTTGAGTGCCATGCTGCTCAGCCAATTGCGCACCTCACATGTACACACGCTGCACATTGTCCCGTTGTCACCCAGCCATCAGCCTCCCACACATCTGACCATCCCCTCATTACAGGAATGTTGAAAATGCTGTACAAGCCCTCGTAACAGATTCAGGCATGCATGTCTTCAGCACAACACAATTGTGCTGTGCCGCTGACTAAACAGCACATGCGGCTTTTTGCAAAGCTGCAGCCCCACATGCGCAGTGCATGGTGTCCAAGGGTGATGATCAAGGCGGTGAGGCACACCCTGTGTTACAGATTCAATCCCTGAACCCTCAGCTGCTGGGCTGCAGCATGGCAGCAGCTACACCCCCTCTCCATAGAGGAACTGCTGCTGCTGCTGCTGCTGCTGCTGCTGCTGCTGCTGCTGCTGCTGCTGCTGCTGCATGTTGGTGTGGCGGCTGCTTCTCAGCCATGTATGTCGCAACTATACATGCCTAGCAGCGTCGCTTGCATGCACTGGTCAGCACTGCTGGCGGGGCTGGGCACTGCAGAATGGCAGCAGCCCTGCCTTCTGCTGCTGCTGCTGCTGCGCGTGTGTAGCCGTCTCTAAATGTCGCACACCCCAGCAGCGACAGATTACAGGTTGTGTGTGATACGGAGTGAGTGGCAGTGTGCACTTTTGACGGCGTGCTGTGCGACTTGCAGCAAAACTCATGCACCGACCAGAAGCACGGCATCCGTACCGAGTGGCACAACATTACTGTATTATAGTTAACAACACTATCTGGCGAGCCCAGCTTGTTCTGCGCTGGCTGAAGGTGCTGGCCGTTTCTGCCACAACAGAAACCGCCGGCCAAACAAGCGTGCATGGCTGCATGCATACTCCTCTGATGTGTGTAATTCAGCACATACTCATTACATGCGCGCTTAATGGTAGGAGCAGTAACCTCTGAGGCTGCGCCGCAGGTGTGCCGTGCAGGTGGTTACAGTTTGACTTCTGCGCTTAGCCAGCCGCGATGCTTGAAAAAGCTAGCAACAGGCTCTGCTAATTAGTGATAGTTATTAAGCATGCATTACGCAGCCAAGGCGTTTCCCTATGCATGGGTGTCGTCATGAAGCACTCGCCTGCAGCACGACAAAGTGCCCCAGCTGTATAAGAATACCACGAGGCATCAACATACATTTCGTACACTGTAAAACCAACACAGAGTATTCAATATGAACTGAGCATTGCCAGCGATGCACAGTTGCTCTTTGAACAAGAGCAACGGTGGCGTGCTGCTGCTGCTGCTGCTGCTGCTGCAGACAGCAGTGATGTTCATGATTGCCCCCGGCTTGTTGTCGATCTTACAGTGCCCAACCATCTGTAGCACGCCAAGATGATGCGCTGAGGCCGGGTTGCTGGGGCAAAGAAGCCCTGCATAGTATGTCATCAGCAGAGGTGTTGCCGCCAGCAGTGTCAACTTAAGGGAGTGATTGTGATGCTGCTGCCCATAAGCAGCTGTGCTGCCAGGCTGGTCGTGGCAAACATGAACTACATGAACTACTGCGCCAGCTTGTTGCCGAGCTTGCTGCTGACGAACTCGTCGCGGGGCACGTGCGCGAGCGCCATCTGGCCTACAGTGCTGCATCTCTGGAGATGTAATCGACTGGCTCAGGATTACCTGGTTCGAACCTGGTATTGGTGCATGAGCCGAGGGTTGACCACTGAGGATCATTTGCGACGTATGGTGCTCACCAACTTACAGTCCCTGCTTCTGCTGCTGTCTTTGCTGCTGCTGATGATGATGATGATGATGATTATCTACTCTTACAGAAGGGCTTAAGCCATGACGCAAAGGCCATGTACAATGATGCAGCCTGCACCTGTTCCTAACAGCAACGTTCAACTTGAGTGCCATGCTGCTCAGCCAATTGCGCACCTCACATGTACACACGCTGCACATTGTCCCGTTGTCACCCAGCCATCAGCCTCCCACACATCTGACCATCCCCTCATTACAGGAATGTTGAAAATGCTGTACAAGCCCTCGTAACAGATTCAGGCATGCATGTCTTCAGCACAACACAATTGTGCTGTGCCGCTGACTAGACAGCACATGCGGCTTTTTGCAAAGCTGCAGCCCCACATGCGCAGTGCATGGTGTCCAAGGGTGATGATCAAGGCGGTGAGGCACACCCTGTGTTACAGATTCAATCCCTGAACCCTCAGCTGCTGGGCTGCAGCATGGCAGCAGCTACACCCCCTCTCCATAGAGGAACTGCTGCTGCTGCTGGCTGCTGCTGCTGCTGCTGCTGCTGCTGCTGCTGCTGCTGCTGCTGCTGCTGCTGCTGCTGCTGCTGGCTGCTGCTGCTGCTGCTGCTGCTGCTGCATGTTGGTGTGGCGGCTGCTTCTCAGCCATGTATGTCGCAACTATACATGCCTAGCAGCGTCGCTTGCATGCACTGGTCAGCACTGCTGGCGGGGCTGGGCACTGCAGAATGGCAGCAGCCCTGCCTTCTGCTGCTGCTGCTGCTGCGCGTGTGTAGCCGTCTCTAAATGTCGCACACCCCAGCAGCGACAGATTACAGGTTGTGTGTGATACGCAGTGAGTGGCAGTGTGCACTTTTCACGGCGTGCTGTGCGACTTGCAGCAAAACTCATGTACCGACCAGAAGCACGGCATCCGTACCGAGTGGCACAACATTACTGTATTATAATTAACAACACTATTTGGCGAGCCCAGCTTGTTCTGCGCTGGCTGCACGTGCTGGCCGTTTCTGCCACAACAGAAACCGCCGGCCATACAAGCGTGCATGGCTGCATGCATGCTGCTTTAATGTGTGTAATTCAGCACATACTCATTACATGCGCGCCTAATGGTAGGAGAGCACTTTCTGAGGCTGCGCCGCAGGTGTGCCGTGCAGGTGGTTATTGTATGACTTCTGCGGCCAGCCAGCCGCGATGCTTGAAACGCTTGCAAGGAGTTTCTGCTTGTTAATTTTTGGTGTTAAGCATGCACTCCGCAGCCAAGGCGTCTCCCTGTGCATGGGTGTCGTTATGAAGCACTCGCCTGCAGCACGACAAAGTGCCCCAGCTGTTGCCCCGAGACAGCAACACACATATCTTACACTTGAATGTCACCTCAGAATACTCACTATGGACTTAACACTGCCAGTGATGCAGAGTCGCTCGTTGAACAACAGCAACGGTGGCATGCTAGCACTGCTGCTGTTGCTGCTGGTTTTGGCCGCCGCATACGAGTATCAGGTTTGGGCTGGTTGGTAACAGGCCACGGGCTGCTGAGTACCACATTATTGACAATAATGATGTGCCAAGAGCCATACAAAGTAGTAACATTTGTGATGTGCCCAGAGCCGCAAACGGTTTGCTGCTACTGTGACACGGCACATACAGTAGTATTGTATGTGAAGAAGAAGAATTTTTCTTCTTCGAAGCACTCCAATGAAGCAGCAAAAGGCAATGTAATTCAAAATTATTGCTGTGCAACGTTGTTAACCATGTACCTTCGGCACTGGCCAAGCTTGCTGTCAGGCAGCCTCCTGAGCATGTTGTGCTACTTACAAGGAAGTTGTAAGTGACCAAACCTATGCCACTGTCAGGCACACTTTTCGGTGCACATGTGCACACACAGGACGAAAAAATCTGCAAACAGCCTGTTCTGAGCACACATGCTATGCAACGGCCACAGTCTTTCAGTGGACGCAGGCACGCATAGCTCTCCAGTGCACACCATAAGCGGCAGGCAGCGCTGCCAACATACGCAGCTGTGCCAAGACAACCAGCATCACATTGCCAGGCAACACAGCCATCGGTGCACCAAAAGTAACTAAGTACACTACGCTGGGGCTACCGCCAGCGTAAGTTGTGGCTTGAGAGGGTGTGTGCCCCCAGGGCCGTTGCAGCACTGGACTGGCACGCCCCCTACCTGTGTATGGGTGCACCAAAATGGTAATGGGCATGAGCCAGGCACCCAATCACACTGCCAGCAGACGTTAGCACCAATATGTGCATGTACACGCGACCGTGCAGCCCACATCGCCTGCATGCATCAAGCAGGCTAGCTATCCAGGCCAGCCACCTGCACAGCACGTGCTGCACTTTGCAGCACGCACAGCACCGCACGCGCTGAGCACACACCAGTTGCCTCAAGGCAGGACCGACCTGAACAAAGGCGGCTGATCACTCCAGCCCACAACTGCGGCCCACAAGGAAGGCGAGCAAGCGAAGCAGTGCTCACTTCTTGTGCTTGGAACGCTTGGATGCCCCCCTGCCGTGCTTCACCCCCTTCTCCACCTCTCGTGCTTCCCTGCCCTCACTGTGCTTCGCCGTGCGCGGCCCCCCACCAACCAAGGCCCCTTGCAGCGCCCCAGCCAGCAGCCGCTGGATGCCACCAGCACCACCGCCAGCCCCACCTGCTGCACGTCGGCCGGCCCTAGCCAGCCCGCCAGAACCCATCGGCTCCAACTGCTGCTGCTGCTGCTGCTGCTGCTGCTGCTGCTGCTGCCACCCTGCTGCTTCACCGCTGCCCAGCCTGGCACCCAGCCGGCTGGCGATGCTCTCACGCACCGCTGGCCTCTCAGCGGCAGCTGCTGCTGGCCTGCCGCTACTGCGCGAGCGCTTGGCGGGGCGTGGCTCCGGGGAGTGCTCCCTGCTGTGGCCTCTGTGGGGGCTGCGGTCCCTGCTGCGGCTGCGGCTGCGGCTGCGTCTGCTGCCGCCTGCAGCATGCAGACAGCACGCGCGCGAGCATGAACAGGCAGGCAGGCTGTCAGACGCATGGCTACAGGCAAAACACGCACGAACGCACGTACGCGCGCGCGCACGCACGCACGCACGCACGCACACACACACATGCACAGCGTGGTGTGGTGAGCTGCACCACTGTGGAACCCTGAGCCCCAATCCCTATAGGGACAAGCACGTAGGACGCACCGGCTGTGTTGCAACGCAAACCACACCACATTACACAGACACAGGCTTGCCGCTGCACAGCCCCTCACCACACAGAGACCAGCACCCTCCCACAGCATCTGGCGCTGCAACAGCAGCCCAACATGGCCCTGCCGCTCCCCTGCGACCCCCTCACCTTCGCCGTCCCTGCTGCTGCGGTGCTTGTCGGAGCGGTGCCGCTTCTTTGCCTTGCGCTCCTTCTTGTGCTTGCTGCTGCGCCCCTTGCCGCGACCGTCCCTGCTCCTGCTCCTGCTCCTGCTGCGGCTCCTGGTCCTCGTCCTGCTTCTGCTGCGGCTCCTGCTTCTGCTGTAGCTCCTGCGCTGCCAGCCCATGCCGCGCTCGTCTGCTGCTGCATTGCCTGCATCACCTGGAGCCCGAGCAGCAGCCGCAGCAGCATGCTGAGCAGCTGCATCTGCAGCTGGCCATGCATCCTCATCAGGGCCGTCTCCAAAGTCAAGCATCTCCTCTGGCTCCTCCCTGACCACCTCCCCTGCAGCCTCATCCTGCTGCTGCCGCTGCTGCTGCTCTGCAACACCTTCTCCCCTGCTGGCGCTGCGGCTTCTGTTCATGCTGCCGCTGCGCTGCTGCTGCTCCCCATCGTGCTGCGGCTGGCGGCCGCTGCGTGAGCGGGATCTGCTGCGGCTGAGTGAGCGAGCGGGTGAGCCACGGCCGGCCTTGCCGTTGCCGGCAGCTGCAGCATCCAGCTGCTGCTGCTGCTGCTGCTCTTCAGGGCCTGGCGACTGTTTTGGTGACCTAAGCTGTGGGCCCAACCGGCTCAGGATGTTGCGCCGCTTGCCAGGCTCATCAGCTGCTGCTGCTGCTGCTGCTGCTGCTGCTGCTGCTGCTGCTGCTGCTTCAGCAGCACCATTTGGCACTTCTTCAACGGCTTTGTCAGCCGCCGCAGTACCAGCTCTTACTGCACTGGGCCCTTTTGCTGCTGGTGCTTCAATGTCAGCAGTCCCTGCTGCTGCTTCCCCTGCTGCTGCTGCTGCTGCTGCTGCAGCTGAATCAGGCTTGTCTTCATCCGCAAGCAGCCCCTGCAGGTCTTGTGATGCCATCGACTTGCTGGCATCCAGCAGCTGGTGCGGCAGCCTGCAGCAGCACAGCAGGCACAGCACAGCAGCAACCACACACAGACAGTGTGACAAGTCTGGCTGTGAGGCTGCATTGAAGTAGTAGGTGCGGGCCAGTCTGCAAACAGCACATGCACGTGAGCAGATGTGGGCATGTGCATGATGCATAGGGGTGTGGAGGGTGAGCACAGAGAGCCTGATATGAGATGGGCACCATGATTGCAGTAGTGCGTGGGTGCGTGCAGCACTTCACGCACATCTTGGCAACATCCAGGGCAAGCGCAACAGGTCTGCATGTCTGGCCACTGATGCGCATGCTTGGCTGCTGCTGCAACTGGCGCTGCTACTGCCAGCGCTGCTGCTGCTGGCTGCAGGTATGCTGCTGCTGTTGCTGATGCTGCTGCTGGTTGCCGGCTGCTGTCTCTGCGGCTGCCTGCTGCCTGCAAATCCTCCAAGCGCGGCCAACTGTCCTGGGTGGCGGTTGAGCACATGACAACAAGGTAAAGGTGCTTGTTACACAGAAGCTGTAATACAACACAGAGGTGTCACATGTAAGAAAAAGCACGCCCAACCATTGCCACCCAACTATTGATATCCATGATTGCTGATACACCCTCAGAGCATGCAGCACCAGACAGGGAGTGGGTGCAGACAACGGACGCCTGCTGCCTCTGTCCACCAAAAGCATCATCACTTGTGCTTGCGCTGAGAGCAATGGCACCATTTAGGCCGCACTTGTGAATAACATACAAGCAACATACCAGTGCTGCTCTGCTCGATCACAAATGCAATCACAAGTGCATTCACAAGATCAATTAACAGCCCGCCCAGGCGGCGGAGCAGCCTCACCGCACGGCTGCTGCTGCACAACACACTCGCCGGCACCGTCCAACACTCTACGCTGCTGCCCTGCAACACCGCCCCGCGGTGCAAACACTTGAGCACTGGCCCCATTCAAGCAACCCACACGCCTGCACTGCCTGCACAACGCCCACCAGCCAGCGGCTTTGCAAGTCCTGCAAACCCCATGGCCGGCGCCCATACAAAGCTGCGCTCCTCATCCTGTCCGCACAGCTGATGTGGTGTGCCTTTGACCGTGCCAATGCAAGGCAAGCTGAGCCCAGTGAAGTCCACCCGACATGTTTATGCAGCAATTCTTTGCAGCTGGCAGCAGCGGCAGCTGCCGGCACTGCCATCTCCACCAGCCCATGTGCAATCCGTCCCGTGATCTCGTAAGGAGCCACCATTCCACCGGGAACCTCCGCTTTCAAGCGGCAGGCACAGCATGGACACCTGCTGAGCCCTGCTGCTGCCAGCCCTCGCACCAAGAACAGCCAGGAGCATGTGAAGCCGTGCCAGCCAGGTGCTGGTGTACAGCTGACGCGCGTGCCAAGCACTGATGGCTGCTGCAGCTGCCGCGACATGTCCTGCAGCAGTCACGCAGTGATGACGCAATGCATAACACCAGTGCTGCCGCCACTCCCCAACAGCACGCCTCAGCAGACCAGACGAGCATGACCATTCACACAGAAGCGCAGCACCACCTGCCGCCCACTTGGTACGTCCCTGCCACCACACCATGCGTGGCGGTGCCCATCACGTTGCAAGTTGGTCTGGGTTAATCATGCCGATGCTCCAGGATGCGCCACAGCCATACATTAGTGCTGACTCACCGGCAGCAAGCGCCTGCATTTCATGACCAGTCAGCTGCCCTGCCTGGCCCATCCAGCTGCTGTGCCGCAGTACACCAACTTGTGCAACAGGCGTGATACGTTGCAAACTGCCCTGCTGTGACCTTAGCTGTTGGCATGCGCTGCATGTTTCTACGTGCATGCATGTGTTTGGTGATCGCAGCAGGCAGTCTCAGGTGCTCTGTGATGCTGCAGCTGCGCAGCTCCCTCAATGCCCTGCTCGTGCAAGCTTCATTGTGCGACAGCGCAGCACGGCAGGCAGGTGCAGCTGTCCCCTGCATGCAAACCCCAACAGCGCACCACCAGACAACCCCTGCTCTTACCTGCGACAACACACGGCACTGCCGAGCAGCTCGCGTCCGATACAAAGCATGCAGCTGCCTGCCCACCAGCCTGCACCAGCCTGCACCTCCCCTGCAGCAGCACCCTTCATGCACTGGCCCCACCCCCAGTGATGTTACACACCCAGCGGTGTGCAGCCGCACAAAGCGCACACAGCGCCTTTCCTGTTTCTCTGCCAACAGCAACAGGGATATACCACAGGGCACCTTGCCGCACGTCTCTAGCCGTACACCCTCAAACCTCAGCTGCACCTGCGCCCAACACACACAGCGGCCGCTAGCCAGCACCATACTGCACCTGTCAATGCCTTGTGGCGCTTCTGGTGCGCCTGCTGCTGTTGCTGCTCCGTTGGCCTCAGGACTGGCACTGCGGCGCCTGCTATGCCTGCTGCTGCGCTCCTGCTGCCCAGCTGCTTTAGCATCCTTCGCATCCCGGTAACTGCCTCTGCTGCGGCCCTTCAGTCGCTCATGGCTCCTGCTCCTGCTTCGATGGCTGCGGCGCTCACCCTGCAGGACACACAGCAACGATAATCAATGGCTCTGTCAGCCAAAGGCAACGAAGCTGTAGCAGACGCCAATGCGTTATTAATCCAAGTGCCAGTGCTAAGACAATGCAGGCGCTTTTGGAGGCAAGGCATTGCAGTGCGGCAGACAGGCATACCCGCCCATGCACCTTAACTGCCCAAGCTGGACCTGCCGCATGCTGCCTCGGAGTGCACTACACCTCACGCTGCCCTGCCAGAAACTCAGCCAGCAGTTGCTGACGGCGTTTGAACCCCAAAGCTCGAGCTGCATCTTCCTGCGCAGCGCCGCTGTGACCCGCGCGCCTCACCTGCCGCCTGCTGCCTCTGTCGCCGCGTGGAGAGCGTGAGCCGCGACGCCCGCCAGAGCGCGACCTGGAGCGCGAGCGTGAGCGCGAGCGCAGCCTGCACACAGCCAGCAGCAGCAGCAGCAGCAGCAGCAGCAGCAGCAACAACCAGACCATACATGAGCCCCGATGAACGGACTTGAACAGAACTGCCCAGAGTGCTGGCGGTGCAAAAAGCCGCATCAACTGTCCAGCACGCGTCAGCGGCGGCACCCTGACAGGTCAGCAACACAACAGCTCCATGCATGCGCACACCACGCACACGCAAACCTGCAGGCAGACTCAGCAGGTGCTGCCCAGTCTCACCCCCACCTGCTGCTGTGACGCCCGCGACGCCTGCTGCCGCCACCATCTCCCTGTTGATGCTGCTGCTGCTCCAGCTGCTGCTGCTGCTCCAGCTGCTGCTGCTGCTGCTGCTGTGGTGCCACGTATCGCCCGTGCAGCGCATCAAACTCGTCTGGTGTCAGCGGCCTGTCTGCCATGAAGGCAGCCCTGACGTCCTTGAGCGTCCAGCGCGCGTAGGGTCCTTGCAGGATGTCCCTGCAGTAGGACAGCTTCAGGAGGTCCTCCGGCCCTGCAGCAGCAGCAGCAGCAGCAGCAGCAGCAGAGCAGCAGCAAGTCAAGCTTTCGACGCAAGACTGCAAACGAAGCCTCTTGCGGGCCCGAAGGTCAGAAAGCAACAACGCACTGGCTGAGAAGAGCAGAAGCGCACACGGCAAGCCCACACGCACTGTGCAGGTGAAGTTGGCTGACGGCGATCACTAGGCAGCATCACCAGGCACCAGGGAAGTCGCCAACACCCTGCACCACCGCAAGCGTCAGTGCCCACCTGCGGGCAGCTGAGACGCCTGCTGCTGCTTCGGCCGCTCCTGTGGTGACAACTGCTGCGTGAGGGGCGAGCGCGGCTGTAGCAGGGGAGAGCGCTGCAGCTGCTTGAGCGGTAACCCCTGCTGCAGCTGCCGCTGGCTGACCTGCCCTGGCTGCTCATCATCCCCTGCTGCTGCTGGCTCTTCGAGCTCCATGCCCATGCCAAGGTGCAGCTTGCCGTCGCCACCTGCTGCCGCAGGCGTGCCTGCAGGAGGCGCCAGGTCGTCGTCCTCATCGTCAAACAGGCCTGGCGTTGCATCGTCTGCCTGCTTGTCAACTGCAAACTCGTCATCAAACATGGCATCCAAATCAGCATCTGCATCAGCTGCTGCTGCTGCTCCTTCGCCGTCGCCTGCGTCCTCTGCTGCTGCTTGAAGTGTGGTTGCGCCAGCCTGCGCGGGTGTTGTCTGCTGCTGGTCATCGTCATCATCATCTTCTGCTAGCTGCAGCAGGCCCTGCTCTTCCTCATCTGGCTCCTGCTGCTGACCGCCGTTCTCCAGCAGCTGCTGCTGCTGTTGCTCCTCGTGCGGCGCATTTGTGAGAGTGAGCGCTGCCGGCGCACGACGCACAGCCGTCGGCAGCGCTGCAAACTCCTTTGCTGCCGCTGCTGTGCTGCTCTTGAGTGCGCCCGTCTTGCCTGTGTTCAGCAGCAGGCCGCCCTCATTGCTGGTTTCCAGCAGCTCTGCAGGGATGCCTGCCGGCGCGCGCACATGGCGCAGGTCTGTGCGGGGGTTGTACTTCTGGGGGCAGTCATCGCTGAAGTGGTCATCCAGCTTGCCACAGAACTTGCAGAAGCCGATGCCTGCGGCTCCTTGGCCCCTGCCACGCCCGCTGTGCATGAAAGATGAGCCAAAGCCCCTGCCCCTGCCACGCTGCGCTGCTAGCTGCTGCTCCCTAGCCCTGGTAGCCAAGATGTTCTTGTCTGTCTGAGCACGCCATGCCTCGTTCTGAGCGTCCACCAGAGCCGCAATCTGCAGATCCTCGGCGCCCTGGCCGGCCTTACGCTGCTGCAGGGTCGCATTCTCATCCTGGGGGTCCACTGCTGCTGCTCCGGACTGCGCAGTCATCGCTTGCAGCGTGGCCATGGCAGGGCCCGCAATACCTTCATCTGCGGCATCTGCTGCTGTAACTGCCTGCTGCTGGGCGCGCTGGGCAGCCCTGGTGGCTGCCACACGGCGCACTGTGACAGCTGAGCCTCTAGGGAAGACATGGCTGTCTTCAAACACGGCCTTTGTCTTGGGGTCTGAGAGCTCAAGAGTGCCATCGACAAGACCTTTCTTCTCCGCAATAAGATTCTTGAGCTCCACGGCTGAGATGTGGTAACCATCGAACTGCACAGCCTCTGGGTCGCCTCGGGCATTTTTAAACTTGAAAAGCACGGTGCCAGACATGGTTGTCACCACACTCAGCGACAATCAGGGCCAGCGGGCTGGCCCAGGAAGTGTGAACTAGACAGCTGTTGCCATGAATGCAGCAAGTCCCCACGACCTGCTGGTGTGGACAAACCCAAGTCACTTGCTGCAAGATACTGCAATGACAGTTGCTTGGTTGCAGCAAGAACTTCAGCTGATGCATGACATGCGTGCAGATCACAACTGCTGTTATGTCATGCAGTGGTTCCAAAGTGGGGCTTTGGGGTTTGTACAATGATCTTTGCTGACACGAAGCATAGATTTGGCTATGTTGTAGCTCGATCACGGTGCCGTTAACCATGTGAGCGAGCTGACGATGGCAATGCATCAGGACAGTGCATGCTGCACCAGATGAAATGTGACTGCCACTGTGCAGATGCACCATGCATGGCGTGTGAAAAGGCAAGCGTGCTACGCTGAGGGAACGTGAGCGTGCAAGGATCATTCTGCTTGCACAAGCGCAGCTTGCCACGCCGCACTGCGTCACGCATTGCGCAATGCACTGCATAATTATCATGATGCGTCACAGTTGCGCCTGCCCAGATCCACCCCCTGCTGCAGGGCCGCTGGCATGCACACGGCAGCGGCTAGCTAGTTGAGTGCACAAAGGCCCATTAATGCCGGGCTTTCAAGCCTAATCAACAATGGTCACTCACAGCCTGGGCATGTGTCAAGCGCTGGGCCAGTTGCCACACCACACGCGCACTCTGTGTGTTCAGCATCAGCTCTACCCTAGCTAGCCACTCGTGGGTAGCAGCGGCAGCAGCTCCCACAGCTCCAGGTCAGGTGACCTGTCATACACCATGGCCTGCAGGCATGTGCGCGGCCAGCACAGCAGCACACAGCACGCACAGAGTTCAAGCTTCGAGGCAGGCTGGCGGTGTTTGCTTTCGAGCGTGCGGCAAACCAACACTGCTTGCTGGAGTGACAGTCTGATGTTGAGCTGTTTGAAGGTGTCTGTGGTACCAGGTGCCTGTTGCGGCGCAGCCGCGTGGTCATGATTGACTCTCCTGTTCTTGCACAGTTTTGACAACATCAGGCAGCAACAGTCTTGGACCATCACAAAGGTGTGCAGCTACTTGCACACTTGAGCTGCATGTTCATGTTGCGCACAGCTACATGCTATGCAACACAGCCACAGTCACCTGTGGCAACTCGTGCATGGACAGCTGCCTCCCGCTGAACAGTGGCTTGCTGTCCATGATCACATGTCCGTTTGGTATGCCCAGCCCTGCTCTGTCTGGTTGTGCCTGCAGCTGCTGCTGGCCCTCGGGCGCAGGTTGCTGCACATGCTGCTGGCACGATGTGTCTGTGCTGGCTGCTGCTGTCGCTGCTGGTCCTGCCACCACATACGTCATAAAGTGCTCGAATGCGCTGGCTCTAGCATCCAAGTCCTTGTATGAGAAGTTGTAGCGCTTCTCAGCAGCAACAAGCAACCTGGGCAGCTGCGGTGCGCGACTGCCCTGGCCACTGTGATGGGTATTGCCTTCTGGTGGGCAGCGGGCATAGTTGCGCAGGGGCTCTTGTTGATGGTGTGCCTGCTGTTGCGGCTGCTGCTGCTGCTGCCGCCGCTGCTGCTGTTGCCAGGTCATCAGCTGGTGTGCCGTGCGCATGAACGCATCTGTCAGCGTCTCATTGTAGACAACGTCAGCAGCCAGCCAGATGTCCACTGCACACAGCTGCTGCAAGTCAGCAGACACCCAGTCGTAGCTGCTGCTGCTGATGCCGGGCAACTGCTGCTGCAGCTGCTGACACCTGAGTCCACCCACACTGTCAACATCAGCTGCTTGATGCACTGCTGGCACAGTGCGTGCTGTTCCAGAGTTGCTGCTGCTGCTGCTGCTGCTGACGCTTGTGCTGTTGAGCAGTGACAGCACCTCTGCTTCACTGCAGAGGCACAGCTGCGTGTCAAACACCTGCAGCCAGTCCAAGCGCCGCACAAACGCACGCTCCTGCACACCATTGGCCCGCACATTGCACACTGCCAGCCCTAACGCACCAGCGTCTGCGTCTGTCAGCAGCACTGTCTGTGCAAAGCGTGCTGCCATGATGCTTGCCAGTCCAACGCCTGCTCCAAGCTCCAGCACAGTCTGGCCCGCCAGCTGCTGTGCGTTGTGCACCAGCCAATCACACAGCAGGCAGGACCCCAGCCAGACTTGCTCCCCGCATCGGCTGACTGGCGTCGCAAGGGAGTGCTGAATGCTGATGTGCTGGCTGCGCCTTTCAGGCCTGTCGAGCAGCAGCAGGTCGCCGTCAGCATCAACGTTCAGGTCTGAGTCTGTACTGTCTGTGGCGTGTTCATCTGACACAGCTGTTAAGCTTTTAAGTGCTTGCTGTCCTGCTACTGCTGGTGAAGTTGCTGCCGCTGCAGGCGCAGCTGAAAGGCAGGATTGCTTGCTGTCGCTTTGGGGCTGGTGCTGCTGGGGAAGGCTGTAGCAGAAGCGCGTGCACCAGCATGTTGTGTTTGGTGGGCAGGACTCCATGTGTACTTCACTCAGCACCGGTTCATCTGGTGGCGATGCCATAGCTGTTTCTGTGGATGCTGCTACTGCTGAGCTGCTGCTGCTGCTGCTGCTGCTGCTGCTGCTGCTGCTGCTGCTGCTGCTGCTGCTGCTGCTGCTGCTGCTGCTGCTGCTGCTGCTGCTGCTGCTGCTGTTGTTGTTGTTGTTGCTGCTGCTGTTCTTAACTGCAGGCAGATGCTGTGCTGCTGCACTTAAGCTGCGTGCTGTGACGCGAGATACATCGATGAAGCAGCCAGTCGGTCGCTGTGCGTTTTGGCCCACAGAGCTAAGGCGCTTGTTACGCACGTGGCACAAGCTCGTCGTAGGGTCATAAGCTTTGGTTGCATGGCGAAGACTTTGATGCGCCAGACCGCCCAAGACAAATGCTGTTGGTTTATAATTCTCCCTTTCGCGACTCGGATTGTCATTGTCCTCGTCAACACCAGGTTGCACAGTACAGTACTGCTACAACTGGCGCTAGGGCTGTCACAGGAGGCATGCGTCCAACTGCAGCATGATCAGGCACCATTACCAGCTGATCAAGCCTTACAGACAAATGGGTCATGTGATGGCAGGTGCACACAGACGCCACGCACCATCTAGTGCAGCTGTACACGTTGCTGCTGTTCTGCAGACATGAGCATATTTTAAGCTTGATCGGACTGCAGCTGTAATGTGTCAACTTCTACAGTGCTACACGCACCGTAGAGCTTGCTGCATCACCTTGAAATGCTTGTGCTGCACGAGTTTCAGGTTCCCTGGCACAGCGAGCTCCGCACAGCACTGCTGCAGTACAAGAGGACTTCTACAAGCATGGCATGCAGAGCCTGTCACCAGGTGCTTGAAGCGCACCCTATGTTTGAGCTGATCTATGCGATGCTGCCACTGGCACATGAAGCAGTTGGCGTACAGTGTGTGTCTGCCGGATGGAAGGTCTGCTGCACATGCCTGTCCATGCCAGTGGTGGTCAAGGGTGCACAATGCAGGATGCTGCAAGCAGCTATAATAGACAGAGCACTCGCATGGGATCACACAGGTGCCAGCCAATCTCAACAGGAATCAACACGTGTGTGCCTTGCGCTGCAGATAGTTCTGTTTCACATGTTCTTGAGGGGCTCTGCAACTTCAGGGAGCAGCCGCTGACAGCGCCGTCAAGAGTTTGTACGACCAACATCGCTGCTCTTCCAGCAAGCAGGTGAAGCATGCTGCAGCTGCAGCTGCACAGATGTAGGCGCCGAGTGTGCTCATGTGCAGGCTGGCAGCTGCAGCTGCAATGTGGACATCTTCCAAAGGCTGTGACAGCTGCGCACAACCACCACGTGCTGGAAGACCAGCTCGGCGTGCTTCACTGTGTGACTACTGCACACCGCGCTATTGACGGCACTGCCGCCCAGTCTGTCGGACTGCTCATACTCCAGCACTGCGACACACTGCCCCCTACGCCTTGCCCTGCTCATCGCGTGATGAGCAAGCAGATGGAGACTCACCTGCCTGGTGCTGCGACGCGCCTGCAGGCACAGAG
Source organism: Scenedesmus sp. NREL 46B-D3 (assembly GCA_014080715.1). Classification (NCBI taxonomy): domain Eukaryota; kingdom Viridiplantae; phylum Chlorophyta; class Chlorophyceae; order Sphaeropleales; family Scenedesmaceae; genus Scenedesmus; species Scenedesmus sp. NREL 46B-D3. The sequence continues at coordinate 167,001 of JACERP010000043.1, read as the reverse complement.
CGGCGCTGGGATGCAGTGCAGGCGCACGAGAGTGTGGCTGTGGTGCTGCACAACAGCCAGCTGAGCTCATTCATCGTCGTGCGCCAGTTCCGGCCAGCAGTCTACCCAGTTTGGTGGAGGGCGGCGCCGGCGGCAGGCCTGCCAGAACCGCCCCCAGCAGCAGGTGCGCGTGTGTGAGTGCTTGCAAACCAAGCAGCGCAACCCTCGCGATGTGTCAGATGAGCAACGATCAGGCACCGCGGAAGGCGCGTGTGTGTTGTTCCCAGGGTGTACAAGGATGCGAGTGATCTGCCCGTGAAAGGGTTGATACTTGCATGATGTGGTACTTTGCAGGCGTTCCTGCAGGTGCAATGGTGCTGGCTGCTGGCTCAAGCGCACGGGGCTACATGAGCACGTACTGCATGGCGCCCCTGCCGCAGCCCTGTGTGTGTGCCGTTGCCTGTCACTGCAGGGCTGTCATATGAGCTGTGTGCAGGCATTCTGGACAAACCAGGCATCAGCGCAGAGCAGGTGGGCATCCCGTGCAGATAGCGCAGCTCTGTGTGTGTGCATGTAGCTATGCCAGAACGTATGCGCTTGACGACCACTGATCGGTGCAACTACGCATATGCATGTTGCGGCAGCCAGCCGCATGCAGCCATCATGCTGGAGGTGGCAGCGGGAAGGTGTAGCATGGATGGCCTGCGCTGTGTCAATGCCGTTTGCTCACAGCTGCAGCTGCTGCCGTAACGCTGGATGCTACAGCGGCCTGGTGGGCAGGGCCACCGCCAGCTGCCTCGGTGCACTTACTTTGTAGATGTGCCATGAGCACGCTGCACAAGAGGCTGGCTAGAGCAGTTCATAAACAGCTGATCAGCTGCAGTGTTGTGGGGCATCAGCAGTGCTTGTTGTGCCCTCGTGCCACTCAGCAGCAGGCTGCTGCTGATGCTTGCACTTGGCAGGTGTGCTGTAAGATGATCCTGTGTTGTGAAGGGGCCAAGCAGTAGGAGCAAGCAGAGCGCTGCCGCATCACACTGCCGCCGGCAGGACTTGGAACTCAGGCCATTCCGGGTTCCTGCATCGGAAGTATGCTGTGAGGAGATCCTGGAAGAGTTTGGCTACCGCGTGTCACCACAGCAGCTGGCCTGCTGTGCTGGCTCAGTGATCAGCTCAGCCGGCATCACAGGAGCGCCACAGGCAACCTGCCTTGCACAGGTGAGTTGCAGTGGTTGAGTTTGCAGGAGCATGAGGAGAAGAGGGGCTGTGGTGCTCACTGTGTGTGTTAATGCTGCAGACTATTGGCACAGGCTAGCTGGGAGGGAAGGTGAGTAGTGTTTGATGCTGTACTGCGGGTGTCAGCACCTGTTTGATGCTATTCGGAGGCCCTGAGTTGACGCATGAGGCCATGCTGTTGCTGAGAACTGCTGCAGGTTGATGAGTCAATGCGCGCCTGCGCCGGTGGTGGCACCATGGCTGCCAAGGAGCGAGTGGAGGCGCTCAGCCTGCCAGTAGCAGCAGTGGAAGCGTTCATCGTGGATGAGAGCCTGGCCAAGACACCAGGGCTGTGCTTTGGACTATTGTGGGGACGCCAATGGTTGCAGCAGCAGCAGCAGCAGCAGCAGCAGGCAAAGCTGCAACAGTAGTTACAGCAGCAGTGCGGTGTTCAGCAGCTCGGTTACCAGAAGAGATATAAAAGAACGTTTTTTTTTTACAAGGGGGGACAAAACCTTACTGGCCTTGGCTGGCCATACACAGCAATCAAGCGAACCTGATTGCCGGGGCCTACTGAGAAGAAGCAGCGGCACTCTAGCATGAAAAGGCAAGCAGGCATGCAGTGTCACCCAACCCCTGCATGCAAGGCTGCTCATGTAAGCAAAGCTGGCTCCACCCACTGTAATGCGCCGCTGGTTGTACTGATGCACACGTAGCAAGCATCCAAGTCCAGAGTAGTTGCTTTGAGGGCACCAACCCATCCGCGTACAGGAAGCAAAGGTAAGAGGGCTGCCCTATCTTCAACCTTCCTGCGCAAGTTACCTGAAGCAAACGTAGAAAAGGCAGCGGCTACTGTAATAGAAAGGATACAACGGCTCCTGGGCTCCAAATGTCAACCTGCCCATGGGGTTGCTTGCAACCCGTCGGTGCAACAATCACTGGACCAGGCGCTGTCCTGTCAATCATCATCATATTACCCGTTCAAGCCATAGCATCAGCGCCATCGGCCCCGCGCCCCACCGGGGCGGAAAGAGGAGGAAGCACTGCTCCAGAATGTTTGCATGCATTGCGCACATCCCAAGACTTTACAAGAAAAGCAGCAATACACGGTGACACCATTTGACTTCCAGAACTGCCCCAAGTATCATCAGATACAAAACGCAACACCTTGATTGACGAATCAGCCATGGACAAAACGCTGCGCAACTTTTCAGCGCAACCACGCATAGATCTGATCTCGGCAAACATACTATCCCTCTGAGCAGAAGTAGCAGGGCAATCAAACATCAAGTGTGACAAAGACTCAACTTCTGCACCACAACAAGGACACCCTGAAGTGGAGTTAGCTCTGCGACCCCCAAACTGACTAGTACGCTCATGTACACACAGACAACCCATACGAACACGCAAAAGCAATTCAATACCACGTGCTGTCCTGTCAATTACAGAAGGCTCGCCTGTGGCCGCCCAGCACGGCTGGCTGACCTGCAGCTGATCCACATGATGCTGGCTCTTTGGTCAAGATGAGAGATAATCCTGCTAGTGCCGGCAGGCCCTGCCAATTGGTTCCAAGATCTGGGGAGCATCTGCGGCTTGCAACATGCAACTCGGGCTGAATGTTAGAAGAATACCACACAGAACTTCAGGCGTCCTGGTGCGGTGTGTGTGTAGAAGAAGAAGCACTCTAGCACCTAGGCAGGCAAGAAGGTGTATGTGGCCCAAGTGTGACAGTAGCAGCAAAGCTATAAAAGGACCCGGATGCCCTCTAACCGTCTACAGTACAACCGATGGCGCAGTACAGTGGGTACCCACCGGTGGATCCAGCTTTGCTTACATGAGCAGCCTCGCATGCAGGGGTAGGGTGACACTTGCTTGCCTTTTCATGCTCGAGTGCATCTTATTCTTCTTCACACAGATTTGTCACAAGTTGGATGTTACTTTGACCAGGATGGTCGACCATCCCTGACGTCAACAGGCCCATTGACACATGGCCAGTAAGGGGCTTCGTTATGCTTGGGCAGGTAGGGGTAGCCTTGTCAAGAGGCGTGCATAACAACAACCTTTTGCTGCTGCGTTAGAGTGCTTCTTCTTCTTGACTTGACAACAACAACAACAACATCATCATCAACAACACCTGAAAGAAAGCCGAAGTGATTCCAAATGTGCGGCCACCATACTCTACTTTACTTTACAAACATACCATAACTGCTATGTCATGTAGTACTGGCAATCACTGACTTCAAAGTTTGCAGCTCTACCAGCCGATGTGGTTGCATCATCATAATGGTTCTTGTGTGAAAGGACACAGCCTTGCATGCAGAGTTACTGCAAAGCTGCGGTAGCTGTTTGTCGCCGCAATAAACTGCAGTTCAACTCCCGGCTGCCGGCTGCCAACAGGTACTGACGCGTCAGTGCGTGGCACTTACGTGCACCAAAACTCTGCAACACTGTAAGAACTTTGTTACTCTGTGGGAAGTAATAATGGCGTGCCACAGCAATGCTGCAGGTGTGCACATATCTGTACAACCGGAGCGCACCGCAGCTTCAGCTATAAGGCATGATGCGATGCAAAGTACAAGTCCTAGTAACCGGTCCCAATGTTGTGTCAGCCAAACGGCCACACAGAACAGTCCATCACAAGATCACAAGAGCACACGAGCTTTGAAGCACCTTCTGCGACCAAGCCTGCTGTGCACTGCACTGAATGCAGCCTAGTATAGGTTGGTGTAACCCCACACAACCCGACTGCCTACCAGCCATCAGCTGGTGCGTCACGAAATGTGAAGGAACGCAGCACCTGTGTGCATCAGCGCCGCACACGCGAAGCTGCCCTCTCAAATGTGCACATGTATGTTTGCCATGTCTGCTTTACAGCTGCCTGAGGCCTGATGCTGTCGCCAACTAGCAAACATTTGCAGGAGCATAACTTTGGGTTTGCGCTCTCAACACAGCACTGCCTACAACACACGCTCGGTAGCTGGCATGTGTCAAACAGCAGAGGTGCCCCTTGGTGGCCTAGCTATGCCACCAAGAAGCAGTGCTTTCCAGCTCTGATACCTAACCGTGCCACTTGCCTGCTCCTAGGATGCAGCTGGCGGCCTGGAAATCCTGCTGCTGCCACACTGCCAGTGGGTGCAGCTTTATTTGCTCAGGTCACCGCTGGGGTGCGCGCCATCAGGTGTCACTGCATGCATCAAGCAGCACAGTTGCAGCAAGGCCTGGTCAGAGACATGTCAGTACGCAGCACAGTGCAACCCTCAAACCAAAGCTCGGGCGCTTCCTTGCTTTGTTTCCCTGCTAGCTTACAGTGCTGCTGCTTCTTGCATTGCCGTTGCATATATGCCCAGCAGCTACTCAATCGCTCAAGTTGCAAACACACGCGTGCTGGCAGCAAGGAGGCTATGTAAGACCACAACATGGGCTTGCCACCTGTGCGCTGTTTCCCATTCGGCTGCTACTGCTGCTCTGGGAAGCACTCTTGCATAAATAGCTTGGTCATGGTCAAGTACTCTGGAAGGTGCTGGGCCATGAATCCACTGAAGTCCCAATCTGGCTGGTCCAGCAGCAGCTGGTCTCTGCAGCAGCGGCAGCAGAGCAGATGCCAGTGCAACAAACATAAGGCTACAGAGGCCAGGGGCTGTATTGTTGCGGCTGGCTGGCTGGCACGCTGGCTAGCAGATTAGCTAGCCGATCACTGGCTGTTCACAACTCACAGCGCGCAATCCATCTGTCCAAATGCAGCTGGCGCCACTCATCATAGCTCCACTCCCCGTCTAGCTGGTGCCTACGCATGCAGCACAACGTAGGAGCGGGCGCAGCTACTTGTCAAGCACAGCAGCGGCTAAATTTGAGCGTTTGGTATGTTGCTGCTGCATAGCTGCACACAGCTGCATGCTGAGTATTAGCTGGTAAGTGCTGCTGCAGCCAGAGAAGCACTAAGGGCACAGGGACGTGGCAGCTGCGCAAACGGCACTTACTTGTACTCATCCTTCCAGATGTAAACGTCTGCTGTCATCTTTGATCCATCACCCATCTCTGGCTCTACTGCTGCTCGGTAGTATTCCTCTGATTCGTACACTGCGAGTGCAATTGAATGTGCGAGCGTAGTGAACTCAGCAGCACCATTAAGAGGCCAGAAGCTTGTAGTGTTGCCAGTGCCCTAGCAGTCTGTTACAAGCTGCAGTCAAAATGGTCACAGGTGGCAACCTGCTGCCTCACCAGGATGGGTGCTGTGCGCTCATGCAGCACACCAAACCTGCGTGTGCCTGCTTGGCAGCACTGCGCTCACCGTCCAAGATGTCCAGCTCCGAGCGGCTGAGCTCCATGAGCACCTGCAATGGAAGAAGTACCCAAAACATGCTATGGCTGCGTAGACAAGAACCAGCTGGCACCCGATTATGTGAGCAGCAGCACGTGGTGCACATGGCACGAGCAACTGTGGCACATACTCTGCATCCTCACCACGCCAGTCACTTTGCTTTCTGACTGCTTAGCAGGGATAATGGCCGGGAAGACCTGTTCCTTGACCCGGTAGCGCGCATAGCCGTTTAGGGTTGCTGCCCGCGACTTGGGTACACGCTTGATCAGGAGCTGCAGCACCTCCGGTGCCATGAGAGTGCCATAGACAAAGGCCGTACCACTCATAGCTGCTGCACGTTGCTGGACCTGGTGATGCTGGCGAGCAGGGCACGCAGTGCTATTCTATGGCCTTACACCAGACATACACCGCGGTGAGCCATCACACACAACCCACCCCTGAAAAGTTATGGGTTTCACCATTTCAACACGAGCAGGATGCACTGTTCCTCTGTCAGAGAGGGTCAGAGACTCATTCTACTGTCACGTTGGGTGGTTACATTGTCACTCAGACGTCAGGTCTGTGAAGTTCACCAAGGCAGCACTTCCGGACTTTTGAGGCCGGCCACCGCGGCACTGGCACCTCCAGCAGGGCGTACAGGGCTGCAGGTCAATTCGCCTACTGCATGCTGCAGCACCTGCTGCTGTGCCATTGCGCCCTCCCTGCCGCTGCTGTCAGCAGCAGTCCAGCTGCTATTGCCACTTGCGCTGCAGCATGTTGCTGCAGGGAACGTGGCTGGCAGGGCCTGCTCCATGTGTGGCAACGCTGCCGCTGCTGCTGCCTCATCTGCCAGGTCAGCGCAAGACAGCTCAACATCAGGCAGCAGGTCTGTAATGCTGCCACTGCTGCTGTGCAGTCCAAAAGGGAAGCCTGCAACCACAATGACACATCATCAGCTGTGGTGCTCACACGTGATGAGCAGCTGCACTGTGCCCTAGCAGCGGAGCAAGCATGGGAATGAGCCGAAGCACCCGACCCCCCATGCAAGGCACATGCAAGCAACACACCACCCATGCCTGTGCTGCCTACATCACACTGCTGTACAAGATGTAGCAGTGAACATGCATGAGCAAACACAGCAGACACCCATCAGCCAATTATCCGCAAGCACACTGCTGGCTGCTACATGTGTGGAGTACACAACTGTGGGCAAACCTTCGTGAGCAACTGCATGTCACATGACATTTGTGGACAGCTACATGTGAATAATTGATCCTGGCTTTGCTGCAGTTCAAGCTGTATAGACTGCTCTCTGTGTCTGCAGAAGCAACCTACCAGCGCTTGCTGTGGCCTGCTGCATGCTTGACGTGTTACTAGGCTTGGTTGGGTTGTCACTGCTGGCTGCTGCTGCTGGCTGTAGCTGGGCAGCTCCGGCGGTGGTGGTCCCGGGGGCTGCAGCTCATCCTCCTCGCTGCTGTCATCAGGCTGCACCTGTAGGTTGCAACACGGGTTGCAAGGTTGGCGTGGGTCATGACAGGGTGAAGTCGCCTGCCATCAAGTTCAGCAGCGCGCAGTGCTGATGACGTGCATGCGCTGCTGGCATATCATTGGGCAAGATTACTGTTGTAGTTGCTTGAGCAGAATAGGTTGATATATGTGACGGTGATACCGCTGTTACCCAACTACGGCATCTAGCATTCTTGTCATCAACTTTGCCGTGCAACAGCAGCTATTGCACGCTCTTTCCCCTGCTGCTGCTCCCTCAGGCTGTCGAACCATTCTGTTGCGCTGCATTGCGTACCTGGAAGCAACGTACAGTGAGATCCCTGAAGCCAGCCAGCAGCTGCTGCACAGAGCTCTCGACGTCCGCATCTTCTTGCTGCTCCTTGTCTGCCAGCAGCTGCTCCCACGTCTTTCCTGCAGACCGCTCTGGCGGCGCTGTCTCCCACCAGGGTGCTGTCACGCGCGCTTCTGCTGTCGCAACCTGCGTGCTGCTGGGTTTCAGCTGGCTGCTGAGCGGGTCTGCCTTCTTGGTGCTTGCTTCACCTGGCTGCTGCTTGATTGATGAGTTGGTGATGTCACCAAATGCCCTGCGCTTGACCACAGTGCCTGCAGGCTGCTGCTGGGTTGCAGCATCACTGCATCTGTTGGTGATGTTGCCAAAAGCTTTTCGTGCTGACTTTAGTGTCGAGCCTTGCTTAGAAGGCGCCTGCAAGGCGGAGGCAGGGTTCTCCTTGAAGGCCGTGTGCAGCAGCGGGCCTCTGATGCTGTTCTCATCATTGATGGCTGCTGTCACGTGTACGCCCTGCATCTAAGCGGCGCAGCGGTGTTGCTGCTGAAGCGACGACACTGGACCTCGGTCGACGCGGGCTTCCACCAAGGAAAGTGCCTTTGCCAAAGACAGCAACGGCTAGCTGACTTGCAGAATGTCCCGCCCTTCCAGTGCGTGTTAGGGCTACAGAAGCCCAACAAAGATTTAAAATTCGATTCGTGTTGTGCTCATGGTTCCTTGCTCGAAGTGTTGGAGCTCAAGCAAACGTTCGGGGGCCAGAATGGTCTGGTGATGTATTAATGTTCTACAGTCTATCAGGACTTAGGCAGCCTAACAATCTGCTGGACTTCCTTGCTGCAGCTACATTTGAACTGTGGGCTGACAAGTGCCACTGCCTAAACACCAGCGGAACCGACAGCGATGCGTGGTGGCCAAAAGGCGACGCTTGGTGGGCCTTCCAATATCAATAATCGTATTGAACTACTGCAGGATTATCTTGCTGATCGGCCAGCAGCTGTAGTGTACACCCTGTCCTGACAAGGACTCGCAGGATGGCGCACAGCAGGCTGGTGCTACTGGCGTTTGCAGCAGTCCTATGCGTTCAGTTTGCCACTGGGGCAAGGTAAACGCAGCTTACATGCTGTGCCTGTTCAGAGATGCTTCAGCTTCACGCAATGCGTTCCAACATTTGCTTCTGAGCAGTGGCTGCACCATGCAGATCGGCGGGCCGATGGTATGCATGCTTTGGTTTGCGTGCTGCTGACCTTCCGTGCTGCTGCAGGCTGCCATTCGTATCAGCGCTGGGTGCCAGCAAAGGCAAGGATGGTTATGTCAATGAGAGGCCTGTCATAGGCATCCTTACTCAGGTGCTGCTCAAGGATCAAAGCCCTGTGCAGTGGCTCAAACTCTCCATTGCGGTGCATGTCAGCAGTGCATGGTCCAGCACACGGCAGATGATTTAGGTACATGGTCACCGGTGGTCTGCATGCAACAAAGACAAGCAGCAGCAGGAGGCGCAGCAGCAGCGCAAGCACAGCGTACTCTTCTGCACACTAGTAATGCTGTGTTGTTGACTGAGCAGCAGAATGAGCATTCCTGGCATGTTCTGAAAGAGGCTCGCAGCTTGCTGCTGATGGTCTCCATTGCCCCCTCTGCTTGCCTGCTGTGCAGCCTGGGGATCCTGCTCCAAAGGGCCACTCTTACATCGCAGCCTCGTACATCAAGTGGATCGAGGTGGGTGTGGCGGCTGCCATTTCTACAGTTCCTTGCTACGTACAAGCATCTCGCGATGTGTCTGCGACGTCTCGAACGGCAGCCCCTGCAGTCTGTGGTGGCGCCACCCACATGTGCCTGGTGGCATGTCGTACGTTTGCACAGTTGGAGCCACTGCTCACTGGCAGGCTGACATGTTGCCGTGCATTGTGGCAGGCGGCTGGCGCGCGTGTCATCCCTATCATGTACGACATGACAGACAAGGAGCTGCAGGCCAGGTGCGGGCTGGCCATGCTTGTAATCAGAAGCAGTTGCCTTGTCGCACTTTCTGCATCCACCCTTATGCCTGGCTGTTACACCTGGCTAAGCAGAGCATGGTCTAGTCGGGCTAAGGGAGGTTTGCCAGTCAGGTGCCTGATAAAAGCAAGCTTGCGTTTTATTGGCAAAACAGAGCGGCATGATCCAGCAGATTTGGCCTTGCGTGCCAGATGGTTTGTGCCTTGCTAGCTGAACCATTGCATGCTGATTTGTTTTGACTTGGCTGCATTGCACTTGCAGGTTTAAAGCCATCAATGGCTTGCTGCTGCCTGGGGGTGGCGCGGACCTGAGGCCCGGTCACGCCTTCTACGACACTGCAGCCAGGCTGGTGCAGCTGGCCATTGAGGCAAATGACAAGGGAGACTACTTCCCTGTGAGCGACAGCACAGCACAAGGCGCATGCGCACTTGCCGTGCGCGCCGTTTGCCCTGGTACTATGCACAGCATTGTGCTCAACCTAGGTGCATTGCCTGCTGTTCACAAGTCATGCGGAGTAACCTTGATTCGCTCGTCTCAGTCAGCAGCTGCAGAGCTGGCTGTCTGCGCAGTCAACCACAGTTTAAAACATGTGCTGTGAGCTCGGTCATTGCCGTGCACCTCAGTGCACATGCTCACTTGCAAACCCAACCCGAGCCAGCTTTGGAACACTGCATGTTGTTGCTTTTGCACCCACAGTGCTTTGCCCGTGCTCACTTCCGCCCTGGATGCTGTTTCACCACCCGCCTTGCTTAACCCCACAGGTTCATGGAACCTGCCTAGGCCTTGAGGCTCTGTCTGTGATCATCAGCGGCAATGCCAGCATCCTGTCACGTATGGACGCAGAAGACTTTCCAGCACCCCTGCTGTACACGCAGGAGGCAGACAGCAGCCCCTTCCTCAAGTCGCTGCCGCCGCACATCATCAGCAACCTGCAGAACCAGCCCCTGGCCATGGAGAACCACATGCATGGTGAGCAGCACGCCGCCCGGTGATAGTGCGCTTGTTGGGGTGTACTGTGGCTGTAGTGCTGTGGCAGCAGAATGTCAACCGGGCGCAGGGCCTCATCGTGGTGTGCTCAGCTTGTCCTGCCAACATAGGTGTGCTGCGGTGTCTCTGCTGCATCATGTTGGTGCGCAGCAACAACTTGGGCCCCAACATGTGTGGCCATTCCATTGCCTGCAGGTGTGCTGATGACCTCGTATGAGGAGCCCCAAAACAAGCGCCTCAAGGACTTTTTCAAGGTGTTGTCGCTCAGCCTGGCTCGTGACGGCCTGCCCTACATCAGCACGATGGAGGCCCGCAAGGTGAGCGACAGCAGCAGTCTTGTGAGCGCGATGCTGCTGCAGGTGCAACGAGGCTCCTGTCTATGGGGTTGTCACCCCAGCACAACACAGCACAGCACAGCACATCAGTTCCCGCCCGCTGCTTTCACGTTTGTGTGGCAAGCATAGGCCGCTCATTGTGCTGTCTGCTGCTGTTGCGTTCCTTCTGGTGGCCTGCTGTTGCTGCTGATGTAGCCTCTGCTGCTGGCGCTGTGCTTGTTTGCTGCTGCTGCAGTACCCCATTACTGCCACGCAGTGGCACCCCGAGAAGAACGCGTTCGAGTGGGTGACCTACCTGCACATCCCCCACAGCCCAGACGCCGTAGAGGTCACGCAAGAGGTGGCAAACTTCTTCGTCAGCCAGGCGCGCAAGAACACACACGCAGTGGTGAGCATGCGGCTGGCACGCAGGGTCGTACATGAGTTGTACGGTGTGTTGGTGGAACAGCAGCGGCTCTGATGAAAGGGAGGACGTCATCTGCGTGCTGCCACTCAGCCTAACTTACACAACACATCCGAAGTGACAGGGCCTGCCTGGTTTGACCATACAACAGTTGGTTTGCTGATGCTCGCTGTCTTGCCAATGCACCTGTTGATGCACCTCCTCCTTCTGCTGCTGCTGCTGCTGCTGCAGCGTGACGAGCTGGAGGAGGCTGACATGCTCATATACAACTGGAAGCCAGAGTACACGGGCCGTGTAACACGCGGCGGCGAGGAGCACGACTTCGAGCAGACATACATATTTGGACCACCAGGCAACCGCCTGGCTGGCAGTCATCATGAGCAGCAGCACAGTGCCAAGGGGCGACAGCAGCAAGGCTGCTGGTTCAGGCGCCAGGCAGCTCAGCTGTTGGCTGCACTGCAGGCATAAGCTTACAACACAGCAAAGTGTGGTAGGTTGGAAGCAGGCGCATGTTGCTACGGCAGCAGCTAAGTCCAAGCCGTGCAGCGCTGGTGCAGTAACATTGACTGCTCCTTTTCACATTGAGGTTGCGGCTGCGTTGCTGGCATTTTTGCTTGGGTGCACTGCCTGGCGCGGATCGCATGCGCACTTGCGTGAGCATGTGTGCCACTGGCAGTGTGTTTTGAGAAAGCAGAGTGTGTACCATTGTTTCAAGTGGGAGTAGATGTGCTGTCCTTGTGTCACCCCCAATGCATGCATATGTTGCATTTGGAGCTCCACCATGAGTGGCCTGCCGACTGTCGACAGTTCCAGGACGTTATCCAGGACGTTTTCGGGCATGTTCCAGGACGTCCTGGAACATGCACACTGCGGCATGAGTGGTGGCTCTGAGACGCCTTTTGTGTTCAAGCACGCTTCTTGCCAGACATGCTGCATGTGTGCAACAGAATGCTATTATAAGAAGGACCACCTCGCGTAGCTGCTGCACGTGGTGGCGCACTGCTGATGTCTCCCCTGTGCTCCAGACCACAAAAGTGAGAGACGTTGGGACAGTCCCCACAACATTTGGACGGTGGCCAGAGTTCATGGCAGATGCCTGAGGCTTGATCGCAGGTATAAATTCCATTCTAGCCACGTGAATGCTGCTTGGTGCTGTGACAATGGTCTTCTGGCAACTCTTCACATGACGCAAGCTTGCAGGGTGGAAAACAGCTGCAGTTTCTGCTGACAGGTGTACACTGTAGCCTGGAGCGCAGCTGTGGCCTAGGCATCAGTCATACTAGTCTTGAAAGTTCTTCAAAGTTTGAGCCTGCAGTTCTTTTGAACGGTCTCTGCGCATCACAAGTACTGTCCTGCATGCAACACAACATGTCGAGGTGTGCATGGTGCCACCTGACTGATCACAGCACTACCGCAGATTCAGGGAGCACAAGTCTATGAAAAAATAAAAGCATCGAACTACACCATTTTATAACATCTGATACTCACTTGATCACGGCAAGACGGTGCAGCAGCCAAACCACGTTCATAACTTTCTAGAACTGACATCGACGCTTACTGAGAAAGCACGTATGCCAACGCAACATTCTTCACTCTACAGTTACTTACATTCGAGTCCCGGAGCGTTTGCACTTGAACTGCAAGATGCAGCGTCTGCTGGTTACTGGCCGCAAGTCCAGGCAGGCAAATGTACGTTAACGCAACAAGCTGCATAACGCCTTTGATCCTGTTAGAAACTTACAGACGATTTTGCGTGCTGCAGGCGCACCTGCTGCAGATCGTGCGCTCTTATGCCTCCAAAGATGTGCGCTTTGGCATAGAGTGCCGCGAAGCAGTGCTGGCGGGCGTGAACAAGCTTGCAGATGCAGTGCAGGTTACGCTTGGTCCCAAGGTAAGTTTTCTGGGCCTGCAACCCGTCAGGCCGAGCACCTGCGCTGCCTGCTGACTTGCTGCTGTGCTGCTGTGGTGTGCAGGGCAGGAATGTCATGATTGAGCAGTCATACGGCGGGCCCAAGATCACAAAGGATGGAGTCACAGTTGCAAGGGCAATTGAGCTCAAGGACAGGTTTGAGAACATGGGAGCTAGCCTGGTCAAGCAGGTTGCATCTGCCACAAACGACGTGGCTGGTGACGGTGAGTGATTTGCACTGTCATCTACCATGCAGCAGCAGCAGCAGCATGCATGGGCGCATGTTGTGGCTCCCATGCTTGTACAGCATGTCTTATTTCTGCAAGTGCTGTATGGAAAGCAGCAGCAAGTAGTGGGTGTGCAGCTTTGATGCAAGCAAACACATCAAGCGGAGACTACAAGGTGTGGGACTGCAGCCCAGCAGCTGGTGGTGTGCGGTGCATGTTGTGCTGCAGATGACTGGCGAGGCTGCCGCAACACCGCAGCAAGCTCAGCCACGTGTTGTGCATCGTGCTCTGCTTCATCTGAATTATGCTTTGCGTTTGTTGAGCTCTGCTTCATCTATATTGTATTTTGCAATTGTCGAGCCACTGCTGCTGCCGCTGCTACTGCTGCTATTTGCAGGCACCACCACTGCTACTGTGCTTGCGCGTGCCATCCTGAACGAGGGCTGTAAGTCTGTCGCTGCTGGCATGAACCCCATGGACTTGCGCAGGGGCATCAACCTGGCGGTGGACAACGTGCTGCAGGTGGGCCTGGCCTGCTGCTGCTTGACACTGCAGGAAGGGCGGGGGCCACTTTGAGGGTTAACCCGGAGCGCAATGTGGTGCATGCTGCAACCTGACCAGCAGCTTAGTGGTGTGGGGAAGGCACTCTGGCTGTTGGTGAGGCCAATCAGGCAAGCAGTTGGTGCGGGCTGCATGGCGAAGGGGTGTCAACGCGCCATTCCACAGCTCACCTCACCAAGTGCTGGAGTGCTCAGCCAACAGCAGTCCAGTAAACAGCGGCAAGGTCAGCAGGAACAGCAGCAGCACACACCGTGCCTGCTTCGCAACATCCAGCGAGGGGTGTGAGGTGGTTGCAAGCAGGCCGCTGCATTCTGTCCGTGTGCGTGCATAATGTGTGATACATGTCTTCCTGCAACTCTTCTGATTGCCTCCTGCCCTCACTCACCATGGCATAGCCTCTCAATGGCATGCTGCGGCCTTTGAAGGGCGCCACATCACAGCCCAATGGAGCACCATCAGGCAAGCAGGCATGCACCCATCATGGCCTGCTGTTCTTTGGCCCATACATGACCGGCTATCGGCTGCCCAGCACCATGTTCTGTAATCATGGACGACCATGTCAGACATGCCTGCACACGCCTGCACCAAGCCGTGATGAGCCTACCTCTGCCGTCTGCTTGTCGCTGACACCGCACCAGTGTGGCCCTGCCTGGCGCGTGCTCTGCTGCTCCACAGCCCTGCACAACAACAGCAACCTCTGGCCCACGTGTGTTCGTCTTGAGAGGCGCCTTGTGCCGGCCAAGATGACCAGCACACATGCTTGCACACAGAGGTGCCCGCTTCACCACACCGCTCACCCGCTGTCCATGTCGTACATGGCAACACATGCGTGCGCGTGGCTGCCGCCCGCCGTTCCAGGTGCTCAAGTCTCGCGCCAAGATGATCAGCACCACAGAGGAGATCGCCCAGGTCGGCACCATCAGCGCCAACGGGGAGCGTGAGATTGGCGAGCTCATCGCTCGCGCCATGGAGAAGGTCGGCAAGGAGGGCGTCATCACTGTGCAGGTGAGGCGCGGCGCGGCGCCGCCGGTGGCTATGCACACCACAGCAGCAGCAGCAGCGGTAGTGCGGCTGCATGCAGGACTGCGACGCGCAACTGGTGCGGTTCCTTGCGTATGCAGGTTCTGCTCGCTGACCAGCGCCATGTGTACGGCTGGGTGTCCTGCAACCGCCTTTCCTTTAGCAACTACCTTGCTGTCCTGTGTTCTTGCCCTTGACGTGCTTCTCCGCCCCTGCCTGTGTCATCTGTCGTCACCTTGGTGTGAGCTTGCAGGACGGAAAGACGCTCGAGAACGAGCTGGATGTTGTTGAGGGCATGAAGTTTGACCGCGGCTACATCAGCCCCTACTTCATCACAGACCAGAAGACCATGAAGGCAGAGTACGAGAACGCAATGGTGCTCATCGTGGAGAAGAAGATCAGCGGGTGAGGCAGGCGTTGTGGTATGCGTGGTATGCGTTTGTTTGACTCAAGAGTACGTCTGATGAGTTGGGCGGAAGGCCTTCCATTCACGCAGTGCACAGAAAGGGCAGTCTAAGTCCTAGCTGCTGACACCCATGATCCCCCTGCAGATAAAAAGGTAGCTGAATTTGACGCAACCGTGCATCCCACACCAGGCCATCATGGTGCTGCACAGGCGCAGTTGTCCAATGCTGTGATCTTCTTGGTCCTGACTTGCTCACCTCGCAGATCCTGGCCAGTGACTGGCTGCTCGCGCTGCTGCTGCTGCTGCTGCTGCTGCTGCTGCTGCTGCTGCTGGCTCGCTGCCCCTCCCGCAGTCTCACGTCCATCCTGCCGGTGCTGGAGAAGGTGTTGCAGGTGCAGCGGCCACTGGTCATCATCGCGGAAGATGTGGAGAGTGAGGTGAGGCACAGCTGGCCGGTCGCCTGCTGCGCTGCCTGCTGCCTTGTGTCCTCACCCGCTGCTGCCTGCCTGACCTCTTGCTTGCCTGCTTGCCTGCCTGCTTGGGTGCGTTGCCCTTGCCTGATTTGGTGCTCACTCCCTTGCTTGCCGACTCGTTTTCCCTGCGTGGGTGCCCGCCTGGTGCCTGCCGGCTTTTGCCCGCCTGGTGCCTGCCGGCTTTTGCCCGCCTGGTGCCGGCCTGGTGCCTGCCGGCTTTTGCCCGCCTGGTGCCTGCCGGCTTTTGCCCGCCTGGTGCCCGCCTGGTGCCTGCCGGCTTTTGAGCACATGTGAATGGGGACAGCAGGCTCGCATGTACCACAGGCGCACCAAGCGTGCCGGCTGACGTTGTTCGCCTCCCTGCTGCTGCTGCTGCTGCTCACTGGCAGGCTCTGGCCACCCTGATCGTGAACAAACTGCGTGCTGGCGTCAAGGTGGTGGCAGTCAAGGCGCCAGGCTTTGGCGAGAAACGCAAGGCCCACCTGCAGGACGTGGCTGTACTCACAGGTGAGACGCGGTGGCAGCAGCAGCAGCAGCAGCAGCAGCAACAGCAAGCAGCAGTTTGATGCGCGCTTGCATTTCAGGCAGGCGTGTCGGCTGCGGCGCAAGGGCAGGGTGCCCATGTGCTGCATGCTTCTGTCCGTGGCTGCTGTTCATGTCGCACGCTTGGACAGGTCACACACAATTGACAACCTTTTTGAGTAACAAACATTCAAACATCGTGACAGGTGGTGAGGTGATCAGCGAGGATCTGGGCCACAAGCTGGAGAATGTCGAGCTCACCCAGCTGGGCAGCGTCAAGAAGGTCACCGTCACCAAGGACGACACCATCATGCTGCACGGCTCAGGTGCGACAGCAGCCTCAGCACCAGGCCTATCATGGGGCAGCTTTTCTGGGAAAGCAGTGGCTGGCAGCGCCAGGATGGCCTCCAACTGCTGGCTCCCATCTGGCAGGCCACATCAGTAGATGTATGGGGTCTGCTACTGATATGCAGTTGAAAGTATGCGGCAGCCAACGGTGCTGCTGCCGTATACTTGCGTCGTGTCTTGCTGCCAGTGTGTTTGCAGCGCGTGCATTGGATGATGCACTGCTGCTGCCGCCGCTTGCTGCTGTGCCGGCGCTGGCGCAGGCGACAAGAAGGACCTTGAGGCGCGGTGTGAGCAGATCAGGCAGTCAATGGAGAGCACCACCAGCGACTACGACAGGGAGAAGCTGCAGGAGAGGCTGGCCAGGCTGTCAGGTGGGCGCGGGCTGCGGCTACATTGATTTGGACGTTTATTTGCTTATAAGGATATTAACAGGAAGCAGCAGGAGAGGCTGGCCAAGCTGTCAGGCGGGCTGGGGCTGCGCCTACACTGATATGGACATTGATGATAAGGATTTTGCAAGGGAGAAGCTGCAAGAGAGGCTGGCTGAGCTCTCAGGTGTGCGCGCAGGCTGCGGCTGTATTGACAAGGACAGGTACTGTTATCCCGAGGGAGACTCGTGTCCGAAAGATACCTCTGGGTGGTGACTGCCCAGCAGCCCGGTGGAGGTCTGAACGAAGCGTGACTGCATGCCAGCAGGTTGTTTGTCGTGGGACACGGAGAGGCGCCACTTGTCCCACCTGCAGACGAGGGCTGCATGCACACCAGAGATGTGCTTGCTAGCGTGGCAGGAGCAGGACCAAGGCCGTTGCTCAGTACGCACGTTGCTCTACCGCAGTTGCGTGGGTGCGGCCGCTGCCACAATCATGTCGGCGATAACTTTGCATCCCTTTTGCGGTGCTGGCATACCCCCAGCATGTTGTTTTGGTTGCCGGCGGCTGCCTCCTGCATGCGTATGCTTCTCCTGTCTCACGCATGTCCTGCTCATGTGCCTGTCCCCATCCCTGGCTGCTGCTCAGGTGGTGTGGCCGTGATCAAGATTGGCGGCGCCAGCGAAGTCGAGGTCAGCGAAAAGAAGGACCGCGTTGAGGACGCGCTCAACGCCACCAAGGCTGCAGTGGAGGAGGGCATCGTGCCCGGCGGTGGCGCTGCGCTGCTGCACGCCGCCAAGGAGCTCAAGGCGGTCAAGGAGGGCCTGGAGAACTTTGACCAGCAAATCGGCGTGCAGATCATCCAGAATGCACTCAAGGTGAGCATCGCTGAGGTGTTGGTGCTGCAAACAGTGAACGTGTGCTGGCCAGGGCTGCCGCTGGCTGGGTGCAGGTGCCGTGCTTGTGATACTTCCGCCATGGTTTGGGGTTGACACAGGCTTGAAAGCTTGCGGCCTATCTTGCTGTCTCGCCATGCGTGCACCTTCGTGTGTGCTTGCGCTGCTGAACCTGTGCTGCATGGATGAAGGCATTGCGTCGCCCCGCCAAGCGTTGGGTCTCCCTGCTGCCTGTTCATTGCGCCGCGCAGGTTCCCATGAAGACCATTGCCAGCAATGCAGGCGTGGAGGGCGCAGTCATCATCGGCAAGGTTGACGAGCAGGCAGACCCCAACATGGGCTACAACGCAGCAACAGACGAGTACACCGACATGGTCAAGTCGGGCATCATCGACCCGCTCAAGGTGGTGCGCACCGCACTGGTCGACGCAGCCTCGGTCAGCAGCCTGATCACCACCAGCGAGTGCGTGATCGTGGAGGCGCCAGAGGATAAGAAGGCAGCGCCGGCCATGCCTGGCATGGGCATGTACTGAGCAGCTGGCTGTGCGCCTGGGTGGGGGTGGGCGTGCAGTGCACGCAGCCTGATGCAGCAGCCGCAGCCGCAGGCGTGCGCACATGGTGTGAGGAGGCCGCCCCGAGCGTGTGGCGTGTCAGGGCGAGGCATATGCCCAGTGGGTGGGGGTGTGGTGGGCACGCCGGTGACGCTGGCGGTGCACCAGTCGCCTTCCTGGCTGGCGCACGCACGGTCGGTGCTATGATTGGCCAGCCAAAGAGGTTTGACGTCCTTCAGCAGCAGCAGGCTGCTGCGGCTCAGCCGCGCCAGCACAGCTGCATTGCCTGCATGGGCTGGTTGTGCAGGGTCGGCTGCAGCGGTGGTGTTGTGCAGGTAGATTCCTGACGGGCTCGGTGGGGCTCGTAGCGCCGGAACAGCTGCGTTGGCGTCTCCCACCTTGAAGTCTTCGTCGTGCATGCACGTGTGGCAGCAGAGCTTGCATGCGGGTGCGCAGTAGGTTGTGGGGCACTCATCTGCATGCATGCAGTGCCATGTCCTGTCCGTGTGGCAGGCATGGCAGAGATGCAGCTGACAAGTGGCAGCAGCACATGCATGCAGCCGTCTGTTGCGCAACGTGTGCCGGCATATTGGGTGCGCACGTGTTGCGCCGGGGTGATCATCTTCCCAACATGCGTAAGGCTGTCTCTGCTGGAGTGTTGTTGCCTCAGCTCAGGTGTCAGTTGTATGAACAGTCACCCAGCCCAGCAGCCCAGCAGGATGAGCGAGGGTGCAGAATCACCCTGCAGCTTGATGCTGACAACTCACTACCAGAGAGGTCGTTGCTGTGTAGTGCAGCTCTCTTCTGCGGGTTACGGGTGTCGTGAAAGGACAGCTGCTAACAGCTGGGCGTGTAGCTTGCTGTTGGTTTGGTTTGGGCTGCGCATGCCTGCCAGGCCTTGGCCTGCACTTGTTTACGTGGTATCGACTCTGATTGGCTGTCAGTGCACGTGGCGATATTTGGCGCCGCCACATGTAAAGATCTGAACATAGTTACATGTCAATAGCAAGGCATGCACAATCATTCATCAGCATCTTCATCATCATGTCAAGCCCCAGCTGACCAGATGCAGCATTGAAATGTGTAACATGTCTTCTTGCAATCCTTATCAAATGCAAAGACAGCTGTCTAGGGTTTTGGTGAAGTACACTTGAGGTGTAGTACTCAATACAGTACAGAGGGTGTATCAGTGTTCTGCTACCTGTGGCAAGGCTGACATGAACCTCTGAAACACTCTGCTGCGCATGCAAGCTCGTGAATATGGCATAAGCAGGGATCACAGCACCAAGACCAAGGTGTGTGCGCTGGTGTGCTGGGGGAGAATCAGTCAAGCGGCACCCCAGCAACTCGCAGCGTTTTGTGTGCCACTATTTCACGTTCCCGAGTCATCGGTGAAGTGATCGTCTTGCGTTAGGGAGTGTTCGAGGCCCATTTGCGGGGTGATTGCATGCCACTCATCTACTGCATTCAAAGCGTCTTGAACACGGCTTTATCTGTAGCAGAATGTGTACATTTGGTACACTCAAGCATTCAGCACTTTCACACCCGCTGGGAACACGGCGTGTATTAGGTAGTAGCAGTAGCAAATGCAGCAGTAGCAGCAACAGCGACAGGCGTACCATTCCACGTGCACACGCCGACTGGGCCGACAGGTACAGTCTATTTGCAGCTAGTGACAGGCTCAACGATGCAGCGCGTCGATTGCGCATCAGAGCTAAGCAGCTGGAGCGCAAAGGAGGCTTAGCTGTCAACCAGGATGCAACACTAGCCGTGCAGCGGCTGCAGCTGGAGTCGCAAGATTCACTTGCAGCAGCTCTGAAGCAGATGCAGGCAGCAACAGTGCAGGAGCAGTATGAGGAGGCAGCACGTGTCAGGGATGAAGCCTTGGCGTGGCTGGAGGGGTGGCACAAGCCAGTCACGCCTGGCACCACTCGCGTGAGCAGCCTGCTCCATGTCAGCCGACAGCACAGCAGGTGGATTGGCAGGTGAGGCACCAGGCGGCACACCTAGACCGGTTCAAGCAGCTCTGCACTGCTGGGTACATGCTTTGCGCATATGTTCGGCTGGCTGCGCTGTGCAGCGTGTTTAGCAGTGATGAGTGTTCTTGCCATCTTACTTTTATCATCACGGACAACAGCTGGCGCAACCTGTTCAGCCACTGGATCGCCGCTGAGCTGCCGCGTTGTTGCTGCTGCAGGTGGTTCACCCCAGCTGACTTCCTGCACCACGACATGGAGCGCAGCAGCAGCAGCAGCAGCAGCAGCAGTAACAGCCAGGAGCTCAACATGCAGCAGCTGCTGCAGGACCCTCGATATGGCACCCCGTTGTTTGAGGCCTTCATTCTACCAGCTGGCAGTGCTACTGCAAGTGCTGCGTCAGCAGCTGCAGAAGCAGCTTTGCCAATTGGTCAGCTGCCAGAAGCCGTGGGATCAGCTCACAACAGCTTAGATGAGGAGAGCAGCTGCAGCAGCAGCTATGACAGCCAGATAGCCGCCCTGCAGAGCGTGCAGCGAGCAATGAATGAGGTGCTACGAGTGGTGCCACTGCGGCGGCCTGCCAGCAGTGACAGCAGTAGCAGCAGCAGCAGCAGCAGTGGGAGCCAGCCGCAGGTGCGTGTGACCAACCAGCGCATCATGCTGCTGGTCGATGCAGCCAGCAGTTCAGTGTTTGCAGCAGCAGTGAATGCTGGCAGTGACAGTACGCTGCTGGTGTGGCGCATGCAGCTGAACAAAGCTGCTCTAAAGCAGCAGCCGCTAGGCACTGACGTCTGGCCTGCAAGGCCTGCTGAATCTGGCAGTGGAGCTTTCAGAACTACCTTCACCCTGGATTGGTGGGTCGCGCAGTGCTTCAAGCAAGTGACCTGAAAGTGTCGGACACCAGCTGCTGTATTGTTGGGTGTGTGGTTCTGCAGCTGGCTTGGTGGATTGGCTGTAGCAGATATCCATGACATGCTTCCATCCTAAGCACTGCCGCCGTTTTCAGGCTGAGGGGATGCATGAGTTGCTGGGAAGAAGTGCCTGTTGCTGGCAACAACCAAGCCGTGAAGTTAGCGCAGCTCCAACACTACCCTACTGTCTGTCTCATGACATCCGCCTGCTTGCTGTTGATGTTGCGCGCTGCAGGCACGAGCTGGAACTGTTGCGCGGGCCTGGCAGCATCCAGCGCACAGGGCCCGGCAGCTTCACGTTTGTCAGGCAGACCCTGCCTAGCGATGTACTGCTCAGCTTGTGCGGCAGCTGCAGCAGCAGCAACAGCAGCAGCAACAGCAGCAGCAACAGCAGCAGCAGCAGCAAACTCTACAGGGTGGACTTGCAGTACCTGAACCCAGCAGAGGCTGCAGCAGACTCCAGCAGAGGTGCTGCTGATGTAGAGAGCAGCAGCACCAGAAGCTGTAGTGAGCCTGCCAGCCACGGCTGGGCAAAGCGCATAGCAGCAGAGCTCAGCCACCAGCTAGAGCAGCAGCAGGGAGGCACCAGCAATGGCAGCAGCAATGTCATCAGCGACACAAGCTGTGACGGGCTGCCAACCCTGCTTGCTGCTGCCGCTGATGGCACAGCACCGCCAGGCACGTGTGTCAGTGAGCTGCAGCAGCTGGTGCGTCTGTCAGAGGTAGCCTTGCCCGGCCAGCAGCTTGCAGGAGCAGCAGCTTCAGACGCAGCACAGCAAGAAGCAGAGGCAGTGACCTACACATTTGAGAAGCTGGATGAGCAGGCCGTGCCTGTCAGCTTTGGCGGCTGGGTGGTGAAGGCACGCCTGTGCTGCTGATCTGCTGTGGTGCCCAATGAGCCTGTCATTGGCTCCCAAACGAACGAAGTTACCCATGTAACTTCCAAAATGTGAAAATGTGGTGTCAGCAGATGCTGGCGGCGCGTCAACAGTGCGCGGCACGATCTGTGTGGAGTGAGCCAGCGCTAGCCAGCATGGCCTGCGCTGTGTGTGCCGTGCTGTGTCACACAAACGCGGGTGATATCTGTGTCGTGTGATGTGGCCGCATGGTGTTCAGGTGTCAACCTGCGGCAGGAGACGTGCTGTGTCTTCATGGTCTCGAGTTCACATTTTGCTGCATGTTGTGCAACAAACACATGTGAAAGGGACGGCTCACGGAAAGGCTGAAGCACTGTGTCAGAGCAGGAGTCGAGCTGGCCAGTCCAGCAATATACACATGCAACTCGACCACCTTGTGAAAGCTGCAGCAACCACCTGCAGAGTGAGCTTGTGTTACACAAGCGCACCGCCAACGCCAACATCAACGTTCAGACCACCAGCAGCAGTCGACTGGCGACGTCTCGCTGCATCAATACCCGCTGCTCTTGTCACACACGTTGAGCAGCTCCTCTCCCGCCATGTGTCTCTGCACGTTTTGTACAAACAGCTCCATCGACTCGTACTGGAACTCCTTTGTCCTGTCCGCGTTGTGTGGCGACATGAACACGTTGGGCAGGTCCCAGAGGGGGCTGCTTGCTGGCAGCGGCTCCGTGGCAAATACGTCCAGGCCTGCTCCCCTGATGCGCTTGGCTCGCAACGCTGCGCGGCATCGACAACGATTTGTACCAACACAGCGGTAGCAGACATGGGGTTGCCCGACTCGCAGAACGACAAGCCAGCGTGGCGCAGTCTCCTCCTGCAAGCTGGCCTGTAACCTAACGCTTAGCCGCTGCTGTCACAAGCGCGTGATGCGTAAGCAGCTGTCTGTGAACGCGGTCAGCACCACCAGGCACTCTTGTGGCTGTTCTGCATGAAGCTGGAGCCAACAACAGTGCCCACGCGATCAACATGCTGTGAAAAACTTCAGCATCTGTGCAGCGTCACGCCTCGCAAGCCCAAGGTACGTCCTCACCGTCAATCAGGGCCTCCTCATCTACGCACTTGCCGCGCCCCACGTTGATGAACACCCCGGTTGGCTTCATCGCTGCAATTGCAGCCGCGCTGATCAGCTTGTCAGTTGCTGGCGTGTAGGGTGTAGCAGCCACCACATAGTCGCTGACAGACATCAGCTCAGTCAGCTGGTCTGGCGTATAGACCTTCTCCTGCAAGCAGACACAACAACAGTATGGCAGTGAAGCACTTTCAGCTATGCAGGCAGATAGACACGCCGGTGCCAGCACTTCAGGGCAGCCTTGCAGGAGCAGAGCAGTCTTGGTTCCCAAGCTGCTACAACATACCCATCCCAACACTGCTTGCTGCCGACGCTGCCCCCCTCCCCCTGCACAAGCTGGTATGTGCGTTGGGCGGGCGTGCGGCTGTCTGCAGGAGTTGCTCGCAGTGCGTTCAGCAACCTCCCTGCTGCTGCAAGCTGGCGGTTGCTGGACGTGCTGCTCACCACTATGCCCTTGTCTGCGTCCGACAGTGCGGTGGTGCGCCGGCAGTGCGACCACCGTCATCCGGAAGGCCTTGCCCAGCACAGCAGTGGCCCTGCGCAGGTTGCGCATGCAGAGGGGGCAAGCGCTCAACGGCGTGTGCTTGGCTGAGCTTGTGTGCAGGCAAACGAGCCTGACGTGTCTGGTTGTCCCCAAATAGGATAAGCCGGCGGCGCATCTCTGTGTCAGGGCTCGACATGTGCAGCAGCCAGACAACAAAGCTGCTACTCTCAGCACAGCATCCACGCAGCAGACCAGCAGATGTGTCGACCGTGCCTATAGCGGCACCGTCAGCGCTCACCTGCCGATGTCGCCGTAGCCCACCACCCCCAGCGTCTTGCCCCGCAGCTCCTCGACATCATACGGCTCCCAATTGCGCGCTGCCTTGGCTGCCAGCAGGCGCGGGAAGTCCTTGGCGAACCAGCTGCAGCACGTCAGCGCGTACCTGCAGCAGCCGCATCACCAGCGCACGACTTACATGCACAAGAACACAAGCAGCAGGGTGACGTCGCCAGAGATGGCACATGCGATGGCTTGCCAGCTTGACGCCGCAAGCTGCTGCCTTGATGCTGCCTCACCATCCATGAAGTCCATACGAAGTCCCATACAGAAACAGTGCGCATTGCCAACGCCACGTTAGCTTGCATGCCAATCCTAGCTGCTGGCCGCATGCAAACCAGCCTACTCACTCTGCCAGCGAGTGGCTGTACACGCCCTTTGCATTGCTGAGCACCACTGGGCTGTCTATGAGCTCCTGGAACAGCAGGTGCTCCAGGCCTGCTGAGGCAGAATGCAGCCACCGCAGCCCAGTCAGTTTGCCCCAAAACTCCTCAAGAGCATCAAACATTTGCATGTAGCGTCACATACATTGATTTCTGGCCCAACATCCTGCTGAGCCTGTGGGGAGGTCAGCGGCTACACCTCCGCTGCTCCAGTGCAGCGCTGTATGTGCGTGTGCAAGCCGTGGAGTGCAGTCACTGCAGAGCACCTTTGGCCTGTCGACACTGCTGCTGCGGCCGCTGCTGCTGCACACCTGTATGTCCTGCCGCTTGCCAGCATTCTTGCCCACGCCACAGTTGAGCATAACGTCAATGCTGCCCCACTGCTCCTCTGTCAGCTGCTGACTCAGCGCTGATAGCGTCTGCCCTGTTGCCACGATGTTCACACCAGCGGGCAATTTTTGAAGCACCGACAGCTCTGGCGTCTCTGGGTTTGCCACCACCAACAAGTTGATGCTGTCCTTCTTGCCAGAAGCCATGGCTACACACTCGCTGCTGCTCCTGCTGTTGGCACTTGACAAGGGCAATGTCCTGGCAAGGAGTAACGCATCAAGTCCTTGTTCAGCTAATTGCGTGAGCTTTCCTGCCCATGTTAATGCTGCTACTACTGCTGCTGCTGCTGATGTTGGCTGGGGCATCTGCTGCGATGCACAGCTGTGAATGCTGCTGTTAATAGACACACTATATGATGTGTTCATTCTTCACTGTGCTGCTGTTACTGAACGCCGTGAACGCTGCTGATCGGTGCCTTGGGACTCTGAACAATGACCGTTCCCTGACAGTGCCTTTCACACCTGTGCATGCTGTTTGGCAGGACAAATTACGTGTAACGATCAACTTCTATACATATTGCTGACTCAGTCACCTGTGCGAGCTGCGACCGGGCAGCACGAGGGAGCTGGAACGATTCAGGCCACAAGATAGCATAATGTTGGGAGCTGATCACCACGTCAGGTGTTGCAGTTTTATTTTACCACAGCACAGGCCTGCCACAGCAAGTCAAATTCAGCAAAACCCAAACAACCAGAACATGAACCCTGCTACATGAACCCTGCTACAGTGCATCACATGGTGTTACATAACACAACAAATCACATGTGCCAGTCTTTACGCTACGTACAAAGGTCCTCTTCAAAGATCTGTTGTCACAATGTGGGTGCACACACGCGCGCCCTCGTGCCTGTACACCTACCGCTTTACTCTGTCAATGTCGTGTCACCAGAATCAATTGTGACAGCAGCAACGACACCTCCCAGTCATTAATACTGAACCAGACGAACCCATCATACGCTACCTACAGCATCCTAGGTTGCCAGCGACAGCAGCAGTGCTGTGCCCCGCATCACCCAGTGATCAGGCTCACCCTGCCCTGAGCGCAAGTCCACGGTGCCCATGTACGACGGCCGCTCACGCGTGCCTGTGCGTACCGGGTAGAGGTACAGCGGGCAGTTGTACACACCCCTGCTGCTCTTCTTCTTGTTTTCCACTGGCTTGAAGTGGATGATGGGCATTGCTACAATCAGCTCCATGGGCTGCGGCTCGCACAGGCTGCCGGCCTCAAAGTCCCAGCCGCCGCCTGCAGTGCAGCACACACGGAGCAGCGGGCAGCACAGAGGCGTCGGCGACCCTGCCAGCAGTGGCGCACAGAGCTCTGAGGACATTGCTTGCTCAGCCCAGTGCCACCTCGCTATCAGGTAGCACCACGTATTTGAATTTTGAGAAACACCGCTCACATAAAGTTTGTTTGGCACAATGTGAGCTGGACAAGGCACTCCAGCACCCAAGCAGCAGCGGCAGCTATGCGGCAGCAGCAGCAGTGCCACCGCCACTCACCCTCCAGGAACATGCCCTTGACGTACACGCCCTCTTTGGGTGGCCCGCTGATGTCGCGTTCCTCCAGGTTGATCACGCCGTACTCAAACGCGAGCGTGTCGATGGGGATGCCGTTGCGGCGCGCAGTCGTCTGCAGCCAAGGCAGGCGCACGGCAAGGCACACCAACCACGACGTGAGTGCAGGCCATCGGGCTGCACCACAGCAGCCGGCTCCCACCGACGGCAGCGCCACAGCCTGCATGCAGTGCTTAACTTGCAGCCGTCCGCGTTTTGCGGGCGGTCGCAGCAGCCCCTGCCCATCTCCGCCGCGCTCCACGCCCAGCCCGCGCCCTCGCGCGTCTCACGCACCTGAAGCACGGCAGTCAGGAAGCCTGTCGGGTAGGTGAAGCCTCCCAGCCAGTACAGGCGCGGGTAGCTGCCCTCCGCCCAGCGCGCCAGCTGTTCGATCCGCGCCAGCAGGTCCCGCGTCCAGGGGCCCAGCGCCTTGAGGCTGGGGTAGGCCCGCAGCCAGGCCGGCGGCACCTTGCCGTTGTACAGCGCCTCGAATGTCTGCGCCACGACAAGCACACGCAGGCGCAGCACCGCGGCCAGCGAGCTCACCCAGACGTGTGGTGCGCCACGTGCAGAGGCGCACGCCATGCACAGCCGCGCCTGGCTGGACCTGGTGGGCTTCGGCAGGTGCTGCTGCCGCACCCTGCCAGGGACTCCAAGCCTGCAGCGTTTTCCTTCCCTGCATGTCTGCTGCAGCCACACGGCAACACAGCAGGGGAAGGTGGGCAGAGCTGCCGTCCGAGCCGCCGCCCGCGCACCTGGTCCAGGTCGGCGCTCATGACCACCAGGCCCTTGATGCCCTTCACCAGTTCCGCGCAGCTGCGGCGCAGGCCAACCAGCAGGCCGTTGTAGCGCTCAACCTGCCAGCAGCAGACGGCAGCAGCAGCAGCCGCAACGCCAGCAGCAGCAGTGTTGTCCGGGAGCTGAAATGCGTGGTGAGCAGCATACTCAGCACCCCGGCCGATTGCGTGCTGTCGGCTGAGCTGCCGCGTGTCATCAATCAGCGGCTGCTTGCGCATGCACTGGTGCTGCTGTATTGCGGCAAACGTGTTGTTGGTTGTGCGAGCAGCCCACCTCTTGGAAGAGCACTACATGCAGCGCACTAGGGTCGTCCCTCTTGGCCTTCATCACGGCTTCAAGGTTGAAGGGAGCAGGCACCTGCATACACGGCACACGCGACTATGAGCGCGGACATGCACACACCCTCCTGCCTGTCTTGCGGCTGCGATCGTCTCTGCAGCAGTGGCGCGTGCACAGCTGGCACGCCTCGCACCATCAAAAAGTCACCAGGCGTCTGCGTGCACAAGTGCGGGAGTGCATGATTGCAAACGCTGCTGGCAGCTGCAAGCCCAGGTGACGTGGGTGTCGCCACGCACCTGGTCCAGCAGGTCGTTGGCGATGGCCTCCACCAGGTCCTCCCGTCGCCGCCCGCCGCTGCCGCTGGTGCTGCCGCTGGTGCCGCCGCGTGGCGCCAGGCCCAGCAGGCCATCCAGCAGCGCCTTGCTGTCCTCGATGAGGTAGCTGATCTCAGCGTTGGGGTGCTGGCCAAACGCCTCAGGCCTGCGGCGGCGCAGCCAGCACAGAGTCACGGGCCGTGACGCGTGACAGCACAGAGTCACGGGCCGTGACGCGTGACAGCACAGAGTCACGGGCCGTGACGCGTGACAGCACAGAGTCACGGGCCGTGACGCGTGACAGCGCAGCTCAAGGGCAGACGCCACTCTGCTTTTGTGGGGAGATTCAGACAGAGCATGCAAGCATGTGGGCAGTCTGCAACCAGCAGCGGTGCCACATCGCCATTGCAGTGCGAGTCACCTGTCTGTTGCCGGCAGCGTGGCGATGTAGTCCTTGAAGCTGGCCAGGCTGCCTGGCTCCGGGATGAAGTAGGCCGGCAGCGGCGACAGCTTGAAGTTGACCACCTCCAGGGCATCCTCGCAGTAGAACCTGGCAGCAGCAGCAGCAGCAGCAGCAGCAGCAGCAGCAGCATCTCAGCTAGGCAGAGCAGATCACAGCCCTGCCATATGCACCAGAAGCGGCCAAACAAAGCCAGTGTTTTGCAGCCGCTGCATGGACGAGTACATGTGTCTGCGCCAGCAGCCTTGCTGTGTGCCTCTGCCTGCTGCCTGTTTGGCGAGTTGTTCACGCAAACCAGTATCTACACGTTGCATTGCAGCCGCCGCCTGCGCACCTGTGCAGGTAGCTGTTGAGCACGCGCCTGTCCAGCTCGTCAGTCACGCGGCCGCCGTAGTTGGCCTCCGCTATGAGGTACTTGAGCGCCTCCCAGGGCGTGTCGGCGTAGCTGTCCAGGTAGGACTTGAGCAGGTCTCGGACACGCTGCAGGCAACAGAATGATGTGGTGCATGACGCCGACTCACCCGTGTCACATACACAGCAGCCAACCCTGTGCTGTGCATGCAGCAGACAGCAATAACCAACAAAACCAGTACCACCGCCTCACGAGCTGCAGCGTAGCAAGCAGCTGTAGCTCTCAAGTGACGCGGTAGCCTGATCAACTCCTACCCACCGCACTGTTTGATCGCAACTGCTGCAGCCTGGCTCACCTGAAGTCGGTGTCATTGAAATCGTATGGTATGTTGAGGCCTAGCGTCCGGAACTTGCGGCGCTCCAGCAGTGCACTGTGGAAGTACGCCAGCGCAAACACCAGCTTCTGGTACTTGACTGCAGTGACAACAGCGCGCAGCCGCAGCGTCGACATCAGCAGCCACAACCACGAGCGCTTCCACCATCAGTCGAGGAGTCAATTCATGTGCACGGCGCCAGCACTGGCGTCAGCCACTGGAGGGCTCCATGGGTGCCGCACGCAGTCAAGGCAGCTGTTTGGTACGTCAGCGGAAACAGGCCGCGCACTTGCCACCAACCCAGCAAGCCCGTGCACCAAAGCACGCATGCCAATGGTTGCAGCTGAGCCTCGCTCACCCGTGGTCCGGCAAGCCTTGAAACTCTCCTCACTGATGCCATTGTACAGCCGCGTCAGGTTGGCCCTCAAGCCCTTTGGTGGCTCCGTGGTCATCTTCAGGCCGCGCTGCAGTATTGAAATCGGGAAGTCTGGCGAGGGGTTGGATGACAGCCACAGCCTGAACCTCTCGTGCGGTTTAGCCGCCTCCAAGCCCTCATGATCTTGTCCAAGGTTGGCAGCCAGCTGGTCATGAGGTGGCAGTTGGCCAGGAACACCCAGTGGCCGTGACGCACAGCCTCCTCAAGCATGCGTTGCGCTACAGGGGCCTGCGAGTTGAGCAGGATGGTGCCAGCCGGTGAGGCGACCGAGCTAGCAGGACAGCATGCCACGGGTGTCTGCTGGCTGCCAATGTACATGCAGCGCCAGGAGGCTGGTGCTGGGATGCGGAGACACCACCCATTTTCCATGAAAATTTGCATGAACCGGCCATCAGCATGCTAGCTGACTACCTTTCTAGGCATGTTGTACTGCAGCCTGCCTGCAGTTGGGGGTGCTGCTGCCAGCCATGCTGCTGCTTCAAGTCATGTGTATGTAGGCAGCAGCTGCGCCGCCCACCTGGCCCTGGCCCAGCGCCACCGTGTGCAGCTTGCTGCTCAGGTCCTTCTCAGCCGCCAGCTTGCGCAGCGCGTCGGTGGGGTCCACACCAGGCGACAGCACGAAGATCAGCGGCGACAGCGCTGTCGAATCCGCAAACGTCTCCGCAGGTTCAGCACCGGCGGCTCCACAAACTTGCGCCCCAGCGAGTTCCCCACGTACGTTGTGGCGGCGAATATTACCCTGTCTGGCCGCAGGCTGCGCACCAGCAGCAGGCGCTGCAGCTCGTTGCACTTTGTTTCCCACTCGCGCGGCAGCTCGGCCGTCTCTGGCTCGGCCTGCCTGAACCAGAGCTCCCAGTCGCCTGCCGCTGACTCCAAGCTGCTGGCCAGGCCCTTGAATGCTGGCAGGTGGTCCAGGCTGGCCAGGCTGTCCCATGCCTCCTCACTCACCCACAGGGGGCAGGGGTTGGGCAGCTGCTGTGAGCGGTCTAACACCTGCAGCAGTCAGGTGGGCGGGGTTCGAGGTGGCATGCTCACAGAGAGTTAGTTGCCGCTGGACAACTGTTTGCACATGCATGCACGTGTGACGGAAGGTCAAGTTGCCAGCAGTGCTTCAGACCGTGACGGCATTTGCTCACAGTGGTCAACTGAAGCATTAGTACAAGAGCAAGAGGAGCTGCCCGTATGCTGCATGGCAGTGCTAGCAGCCTCACCTGGCCTCCGCGCAGGAAGAACTGCCACTCCTCTGCATTGACCTGCCCTGCTGCCTGCAGAATGCGCACACACATCTGCAGGGACAGCAGCAGCTTGTGCCGCTCAAACAGGCCGCGCGCAGCGTACTTGTACACTGCATAGGTGTGGTAGTCGTTGAGGGACTTGATCCTGTCAGCCAGCACGTCTGACTTGGGGCTGTTGGCAATGCTAATGAGGAAGAGGTCGTTGTAAGCATCCAAACTGAACTGGTACATTGGATCGATGCCTGCAAAGCATGTTCCGACAGGGTTGAGAAGCGCCAGCGTGTGAGCAGCTACACTGCAAACGAGCTGCACGTGCTATTCTACAGACGAGTTACTTGAAGTCGACTGCTGCACATTTTCCGGCAGGGGCAGCCGCCCTGGGGTGTGCATGGTTGGTGCGTCCGCCGCTCAACTTGCATACAGGCATACCATGTGCATGACTAGACTTTAGCCCTGCCTGTTCACATGCCAATCTATCAGCACCCTGCACTTACTTGCCAAGTCGTTCAGCACAAAGTACAGTATGGCCGCACGCACACTGCATGGGCGGTACTGTGCCGAAGCTGCCTCGATCTGTCGTGCTGTCTCCTCTGCCACCCTCAGGCTTTCATTGACCTCCTCCCAGGTTGTCTTTGACTGGTCAAGCGTGGCAATGAGCTCCACGTTATCCAACATAGAGCCTGTGGCTGTTGCCAGCAGGTGCAGGATGCTGTCCTCCAGCTCAAGCTGTGTGCGTTTGCCAGCAGCAACCTGCAGGCCAGCAAGTCCGCAGCAGACACCTGTGAGGATCGCTGCCCAGACATGTAGCACAGTGATGTGCGTGAGATTGCAGGTATGCATGTGTGCACATGCGTACTGCAGTTGCACGCTGTCCACCCCAACATGCTGTACACGCCACATGCTTCTCTGCTGCGTACCTTGACAACCAGGTCGTTCTTTTGCTTGTCAAGATCCGGCCTTTCACACTTGACCACTGTGTTGAGCAGCTGTGCCTCCAGCCCACTCTCCTTGACAGCAAAGTTGACGATCATAGCCTTGGTGGACACTTCAGGCGTGTAGTGCGGGTTAGCAAGCTTGGTGGTGATGTACAGCTTGAACTCTGGGCTGAAGTCAACCTCCTTGTCACCTATCTTCATGAGAAGCTGGTTATTGCGTCTGCAGCGGCAGTTGCAGCCAAAGGTTCAGCAGTAGCATTGTTTTGGATTTGTTTGCTGCCATCTCTCACGGTCATGCCCTTGCCGGTGAACCCAAGCCTGCCTGCCTGCATGCGCAGGTCACATTGGGAGCACCCTGCTGTGTCTCCTGTGCCTGTGTGGTAGCAAATGCCTCGGCAACAGAGGCATTGCTCACCGTACGAATGCCTTGGCCAGCAGCGGCTCCAACACAGGGTCCAGCTCCTCCATCACGTCAGCCAGCAGCACAGGCCGGCCAAACTGCACTGCATTCTCAAGCTGCCGCACCATGTCTGGAGCTGACAGGCTCAGCACCTTCAGCCCGGACTTAGCCTCCATGTTTTTGATCCAGCGCACAGCTTGGCCCTGCACACCACACAGGTGTTACGCAGCCAGGCAAGGAAGCCCTCAGGTGACTGGTCACTGCAGCACAGGCGCGAACAAAAGTGATGTACTTGCGTGTTTGCGTTGTGCATTCGGCGTGGTAAACGCACGTGCACGCGCAATGCGCAAGTCTGCTACCAAGACCCAGCCCACATGAGCAAGCCAGTACCAGCCAGCCTCACACCTGTGGGTCGACCATGAGCGGCCACCGCCTGCCGCGTGTCACCATGACGCCATTCTCAGTGCTGAACGTGTCAGCAGGCAGCCCCTGGATGTTCCAGTCGCGCACGTGGGAGGGGTCTGCCAGGAAGCCGCTGAACTCAAAGCCCTCGCTGGAGGGGATGTTCAACAGCTTGACCTACAGCAGTGTTGTGACGCATCAGCAGACGAGCAGGCTGTCATGCAGCCGGCACAGGTGCACGAGCCCAAAGCACACCAAACACAGCATGTTGAATGTGCAAAGGCAGTGGCCATGGCATCCACAGTGTGCCGTTCAAACCCACATACATGCATGTCTGCAAACCAGTCACCATGGAGTAGATGCTGTCAGCACCCCAGATGCAGCTGCTGTCGGCAGCGCAAGCACCCACTGGGCTTGCAGCCGTCCTCACCTGCGGCATCCATGTGCATTTCACGAGCTCATCCCTGAACTCGCTGGGGAACGGCCCAGCATACGACAGGAAGGCGGCGGCCAGCAGCGTGTCACCAGGCAGTGCTGCCAGGAATGACTCGTAGCCGTTGATGGAGGACTCCCAGCGCGTGCGCTCCCCAGCCAAGCCTGCAGGCAGCAGTGTCAGTCGCACAGCACCCTTTGATTGGACTGGGTGGTCCTGGCTTGCAGCGACAGGCAAATCGGCATGAGAGGTGCGGCAAAGTCATGGCAGATGCAACGGGGGTGCAAGCTTGGCACATAGCTGAGCGGGTTTAATAAACCAGGTGTGCAGCGCACATCAGCCCACCTGTGACGAGCTTCTCGGCACGCTGCAGCTTGCCCTCCAGATCGTCCAGTTCGTCCTCCAGCACCTTCTTGCGCGACATGCTCTCCTCATACCTGCAGGCGCACGCGACAGCGCACGGCAGCAACAGCATGGCGGCTGCCAGCAAGGTGCAGAGCGGACAGCTGCAGCATGCATGCGCCAGCATCAGAGCTGCACTGTGCTCCACAACCAGTCATGTCAAGAGCTGCTTGCATGGCCAGCGACAGCACAGATGCCTCATCAGCGAGTGCACTCACTTGTCCCTCAGCGACTTGACCTTTGCCAGCACCAAGGCCAGCTGCTCTTGCGCCGATGCCAGCGCTGCCTGCTTGCGAGCCAGGTTCTCCTGCGCCGCCTTGAGCCTTGCTCGCTTTGGCCCGACGTCCTTGGCCACGGTGCCATACACCTCCATCGCACACACCCACATGCACATGCCCTTTGCCGCCAGTGACACCTTGCCAACTGAGTCGGGCGTGAAGTCTTGGTTCACTGTGAACTTGCCGATCTTCTTGAGGAGTGCATCGTCCATGTTGTCTTTGTCAAAGTTGAGCAGCTTCATCATGAAGTTGGCGTCAGCCAGCTGCTTCTTGGACTCCTCCCATGTAGCAGGCCGCTTGAGGACAGTCATGACGCCGCTGAGAGTCATCTCAACGAGTGCCGGCGGCTTGGAGTACGCCTGTCAGGCGGCAGTGCACATGTGGGGCAGCAGGTGCGAGCAGTGATCATTGGAGGTTTGGCTACAAGCAGTAAAACAAACAACAGTGGATACATGCGGCTCCATGCAGGCCGCACACATATAGAAACATTGTGCGATCACCTGCAGGCAAAGTAGTTGTGTTACACGTGTGAGCACACATGCTGCTGGATAACATCGGGCAGGCCATGACGGCCCTGTGTGTGCCCGCCGGCTCCCCACCTTGAGCTCACTGATGTCCTTCTTTGTCAGCACATTCAGCGCCGCCTCTGCCTCCTGCAGAGCTGGGAGTGCCTTCTCCAGCTCAGCAGAGACCTGGTTGGCGATGATGTTGGCCTCCTCAGTTCCTTGGCGATCTTGGTGGCTCGGCGTTCACCTGCGGTTAAAGACAGTACACATGCCAAGCAACCTCTCAGCCACTACACCAGGTGCCTCCAGCCAGCACCAGCTGCTAGCTGGAACATGCTGCATGCCTGCTGCTTCTGGTGGATCGGAGCTTACCGGGCAGCAGTAGGGGCTGCAAGCATGTGCTTATTGACAGGGCCACCCACCTGTTTCTCCTGTTCGTCTGCCACGCGCTTATCCTGCACAATCTGCACCAGCAGTTCTTCGCAGTCAGTCTTGGCTTGGGCTACCACCACCTGCTTCTGCTCGACAACCTTCTTCATCTCAGTAACCTGCAACAGAGCAGCATGGGGGTGCACCGCGTGCACTTTGAAGAGCACCAAGGACAGAGCTATGTGAGATTACACTGGCAACGCTGCCCTTGTGTTGTAAGCAACTCCGGACAGCACAACATATGATGAGGGGTCCAAAGGGTAACACTTGCGCTCGGCTGGCTGCAACTGCCGCAAAACCTCCTGACAGCGCATAGCATGCTTGACTGCACCTCAACTTGCACAGCGTCTCACCTGCACACGTGTTTCGTCCAGTTTTGTGAGGCCTCCCTTCAGTTGTTTGACTTTGCCAGCAGCTCAGACCGCTTCTCAGCCAGCAGTGCCTTGTAGTTGCGCACAGTCTCCAAGTAGTTGGTGGGCGTGACGTAGTTATGGCGCTTCAGGCTCTGCCACATGCTGCGGCTCATGGTCTCAACTGACTGGTGAACAGTCACAAACATCTGGAGACAGAAAGCATGCACATGAGCGCCCAAGTACTTCAGCTGGCCAGTTGGCCATGTTGCAGCGCTGGTTGAGGGGCAGCGCGTGTGTCACGCTAGTTATATGCAGCCACACACAGGCGACGAGACAAAGTGGCAACTCGACAGCTGTGCAAGGTTGCAGCCGGGGTGCCAGCACCATCAGCGCACCTTGCAGACCGCCTCTTTGACTTCCTCGCTGCCCAGGTTCTCCCCTGCCATCTGGCGTGTTGCCACCTCATACAAGGCATCAGACGGCCACTCAGTGAACCAGTCGATTGTTGTGCAGTTGACCAGGCCAGGGAACATGCGGCAGCGCTCGCGGAAGGCGTCACCCACAGGGCTCAGGCACAGCACCACGTGCAGGTTCGTCCTGCAGCAGCAACAACAGCACCGTGCGCACTTGCTTGGGTAGTTGCCCTCAACAGTGCTGGCGCAACTGAGACAAGCCCATTACAAGCTGCATGGCGGTGGAGGTATCATTGCAGCATGCCTTGTAACAGATCGTTGTAACACGATGGCTGCTTTTCTGGTTGCAGCACAGTAGCACACCTGACTCTCTCCAGGAAGAACGTCATCAGCTGCTCATGTGTCTCCCCAGCGCCTGCTGCCTTTGCTGCAGGACGCAGCTCATCCAGCAGCCCACCCAGCTCATCCTTGGGGAAGAGGTTGGGCACCTCACCGCATGTGAGGATGTTGTTCACATCCTCCAAGAACGTCTCGTACTTGATCTGCAAGTGTTCCAAAGGGTGTTTGATTGCAAGCTCAGCAAGATATCCATGGATAGTCAAGAGCTGCCGCACCCATCTGCACACACAGGTGCATATGCTGATCATGAGCACAAATGCTGTCCTATGACTGTGCATTGCGCCGCCCGCCAGGAACACACCACCACCCACACACCTGCGTCTCATCAAACAGCAACACTGTAGGCTTGTTGGCCACCCCAGCCTGGCGGTACAGCCCCTTCAAGTCCTCCCTGAACTCAGAGAGGCGGTACGTTTTGGTGATCTGGACGCTGAACACCTTGAGCTCCGCAACGTAAGCAGCCAGGCGCGCCAGCGACTTGCGGCCGCTGCCGCCCACGCCAACCAGCATTACGTTGCCATGCGGCTGCGACAGGATGCGATGGATGCGGCAGACATGCTGCAGGGCATCCCTGCAGGCACGGCAGGGAGCACAGCAAGGGACAACTGCTGGCAACACGCATAGGTTGAGATGCTGAGATCTAGTTGGGCATTGTTTTTAAGTCCATCAATGCTGCATCACAGGGACCGGCTTCCAGGCTGTATTGAAGCACCTGTACAGCATCCATGGCTGACCTGTCACGCAGCGTGCTCTGCACAGCCAGCACAGTCAGACCCCCTAGCACTCACTTGAACAGCACCAAGTCCATTGCACTGGCCCCCGGCTCCAGCGCGTAGTCTTCCAGCTTCTCACCCAGCATGTCCTTGAGGGCAGACAGGTCACGCACGGGCTCGTACGGCGGCACATCCATGCCGGGGCGCAGGAAGTTCACAAAAGGAGGCACCTGCAACACACACCACGCGCGAGCATACCTTTCTGCTGTTTTGCATTGTGTAATTGATGCACTACAGCATGCAGCAGGTGCGGCCACAGCATCGCAGTCATCATTTCCTTGCATGCACTGTACTTGACAAGTCAGCAGCGGCAGCAGCCACTCCACATGCCGAGCAGGACATGTCGGGCAGCAGCACACACCTGTTCGCTGAACTCCTCAAACAACCCTGCAAAGCTGATGCCAAAGGTTGCTGACAGCCGCTCGTCCAGCTGCTTGCGCAGCCAGGACACGTCAGCAGGGTCCCACATCCGGTCGCCAATGACGCGGAAGGCCTCGTGCACCCAGAGCTGCAGGAAGTCCTCCTTGTTGTCGTAGAAGGTCTTGCTCGCCTGTCGGCACCAGGTGTGGAGCAGGGTGGGCAAGGGTGCAGAGGTGCAAGAACAGCAGTGCAACCAGCAAAGGCTAGCAGCAATTCTCATGCTGATGTCAGGTGCAGAACACACAGCCACATGGCAGGTGATGAAATCACTGGGGGGTACAACAAGTAACGGATGGGAACACCGCTGCTGGCTGAGCTGCATGCAAGCATGGCGGTGCCCAGGCAGCAGCCTGAGTGTGTGCAACACGCACAGGCCAGGCTGGCCATCCCAACTTGTACCACCACACACTAGCGCACCTGCATGACTCCCAGCACAATCTTTGCCAGGTCGCGAGTGTTGAACAGGTAGTGACTTTTGCTGGGCGTCGGCAGCAGCTCCCTGCACACCGCCCGGTAGACCTCCACGCTGGCGACCACCATCGGGTCACCCAGCGGCCTCACTTCGTCACTGAAGTCGGCCAGCTTGCTGTTGATCAGAGTGCTGAAGATGCGGCGCAGCTGTGCATCGTTCGGCTGCGTCATGTTGACCATGCTGAAGCAGGCGCTGATGCGCTGGCTGAACGCGTTGCGGCCGCCACCTGGTGGGGCCATGGCGCCAAGCAGCTGCATGTCCTTCACATGCTTGAGCTCACAGCGTGCACGATCGTACCTGAGCACAGCAGAAGGGATGGGCAGCAAGGAGCTGGGGGCAACCAGGCAGTATGTGGCTGCTCCATACCCAGCATCACCACCAAAACCAAAGTTGCAAGCTGCAGCCACTACCAAGCAGCAAGTCATGTATGTGAGTCTGGCTTTGATGGCTGTTCAGCGCAAACAGCACATCATGCAATAAGTGCATGAGCTCACCAGAAGCCGTTGTCCACCCACAGCTTCAGCAGCTCTAGGGGTGGGATGAAGCCGAACTTGCTCTTCTGAGGCATGTTCAGGTCGTCAATGAACGCCACCAGGTGCTTGCCGCCAACTGGGGCAAACACACCCTTGGTGCGCTTCTCCAGCTTGCCCTCAATAGTATCCTGCATGCACACAACCAAGCAGTTGGCCTCTGCAATCACAGATGAGCATGCACTGCCTGCCAGCTAGGTGTGACACAAACTGCTGCACACCATGCCTGCCGCCCTGCCTGCCGCCCTGCCTGACTGACACCAACGAACCTGCAATGAGTTGGAAGATGTCTGGGCAGAGAAGTTGATGGTGCAGTAGCTCTTGTCAGCCGGCAGGCCGTCCAGCATGCTCTGCAGCGTCATGGTCTTGCCCACGCCCACGCCACCCACAATCAGCGTGTGGCAGGCGCTGCGCACGAGCGAGCCTGCCACAAACATGTTGCGTGTTGTGTCGACTGTGGGCACCAGCATGCGGTAGGCGGGGACGTCCGCGCGCGGCTTGAACGAGCCGGAGAGCTTGGTGTCCCAGTTGAGCCACTGGCGATTCTTCACGTCCACGTAGTACTCAAACACTGTCTCTGAGCTGGGGTAGCGCGTGTCCATCTCCCTGCAGTGTTTGCAGACAGCGCAGGACCGCAGCAGAGCATCGGTGGCGTTGGGGGCAGCGCTGGCAGATGGCTGTGATGTTGCTTGCGTGCCCTGTGCAGCTACGCACGTGCAGCACGGCGGTTCGGATAACATCTTCTGACTGGCTGCCACATCCCCCAGCTGCATGCATACATGTGAGGCGCATTAAAATGCTTACCTCATGAAGCGGTCAAACTTCTTGCGCCCCTCCTCGTCCAGGCTGCCACCCAAGCCCCAGATCAAGCTGAACAAGAACCACAGCTCGACAACGGCAGCAAATGCCTCGGGGCCTTCCTCCAGGCTCACGCCATTCTCCTTGGTGGCCAGCGCGTCAAACAGGCGCGCAAAGGTGCGCACCGAGCTCAGCCGGTCGACTGGCACCAGCTCCCTGCGAGCAAAACAAGCCAACTGGGCCGCCAACCAACCGTGCATGGTCAAGGGCATGCAAGCAGCAAGGCAAAGCCAAGGTCCCTGGTACAGCAGACTGCCACAACATCTTGCTGTCATGGTACGGCCTGCTCACGTCTGCCATGCAATGACAGTTATGAGCTCGTTGAAACACAAGAGGGTGAGCATGGCCGCTTACGGTTCACCCCCGCAGCCCCACCTGCACTGCAGCCGCTTGAACTCCAGCGCTGCGTCCATGTAGCGGTCAATGTGCTTGCTC
The DNA here is from genome assembly GCA_014080715.1 of Scenedesmus sp. NREL 46B-D3. NCBI lineage: Eukaryota > Viridiplantae > Chlorophyta > Chlorophyceae > Sphaeropleales > Scenedesmaceae > Scenedesmus > Scenedesmus sp. NREL 46B-D3. Next base: position 128,018 of record JACERP010000043.1, on the reverse strand, counting down.
AGCAGCGCCACCACCTGCTGTGCTGGGCTGGCTCCCCCGGCACCCGCACTCCCTGCCACCTCCTCTGCTGCTGCTGCTGCCCTGGCTTCCAGCCAAGACGTCGCAAATGGCCGCCAGCCGAGATCCTCCACGTTGAGGTAGATCATGCCTGCTCTGCTCACTGTCGCTGGCGAGGCTTGGCTGAGGTCCTCCACCTCGAACAGCAGCGACACCTGGGCAGGCATGGCAATGCGCTCGCCTGCGCGGGGCAGCACACGCAGGGCAGCACGTGCCATGTTTGGCCGTGGTGGCAGGACACAGCAGCGGAACGTACCAAACGTGAGCCGGTGCGTGCATCATGCAGCAGTGCAGCTGTGATGCAGACACCCTATGATTGCTTGTGCGACATTGCAACAACAGCTGCACTAGAACAAATCACTTGTTGGGCCAACCAGCAAACGTCTTGCATCCGACTGCTGGACACACAGATCGGCGCATGCGCGATGCAGCAGGCAGGCACCAGCCGCCCACCTGACAGCAGTGTCAGCAGCTTGTTGTCATCGAGCGTGGTGTTCATGCTCTCAATCCACAGCGTGTCCACGGGGCCGTCAAACAGGATCCACTTCTGGTCCGACGACTCATCCTTGCAGGCGGCGCGCATGATGAGCGCGAGCACGCCATCCCGCCACTCGTGCGTTGCCTCCTCAAAGCTGCCATACAGCTCATCGTTGCTCAGCGCTAGAGGGTTGATGGTGTAGACGTGCACCTGAATGAGGAGCGGGCGACATGCCGAATAATCAAATATCCCTAAAGCTTGCAGAATTGAACACCAGCAAGCCCATGACAGCACAGAGCTGCCGTGAAACTACACATCCACGCTCAACTGTCCCGTCAAGAGCATGCTTTTACAGATATACACAAACAGACTGAAGTCCTGCTTGCAACTGCAGGCAAAGCTAAGTTAGTGCAAATGATTGCGCTCGCGCGCACCTTTTGGTAGCGCTCATCATCTGGGTGCTCTTTGCGCAGCCTGGCTAGTGTGCGCTGCAGGCACTTCCAAACAGTGGTCTTGCCACTGCCTGTCCTGCCCACCATCATGTTGCCGTGGCGCGCCACCTTGCAGTCAAACATCTGCACAATCTTTGTGACGAAGTCAGGCACCACCTGCAGGAGGTGGTCGGCAGCGGCAGGACGCAGCAACAATCAGTCCAGGAAGCGGTGCTCCCGCACACTGCATGATGCAAACAGCACAATGGCGGTCGCCTATGCAGAAGCAGGGCAGTTGCCTTACTTCTGCACCGCGTCGGCGAGCCTGCCTGAAACATCAAGGCCACTTGAGCTCAAATGCATAGCACTGTCCTGGACTCGCACCTGCATTCCCGCCTCTCGCAGGTCCTGCTCGATTGCAGCGCGCAGCACGCCGCCGTCGCCGGGTGGCAGCTCGACCCCAGGGAACAGGTCTGACAGCAGCGCCATGAACACGGCAGGTCCAGGTACACCAGCTTGGGCTTGATCAGGTCCAGCATGGTGTGGTACAGGATGACCTCCTCGCTGGCCTCTGGGTCTGCACGCTTCAGGCTGCCGGCTGCACGTGCAATGGGAATCACAAAGGACCTGCGTGCACGATGTACACACGGCAGCAGGATTGGCAACGGCAGCGAGCAGCACACGCAGCAGTGTACGTGTATGGGTGAGTACGCCCGTTGCTGTGCGAGGCGTGTGACTTGGCGGGAAAAAAGGTGCATGCCATGTGCCAGCCTGCCGATGCACAGCTTGGTGCATCAGGTTGCAGGTATGTGGTGCCGGTATTGCAGCTGCAGGTGTCGGTTGACCACACGCGCTCACCGCAGTGTTGCGTCGTAGTGGTCCTGCTTGCTGAGCTGCTGCTGGCTGAGCTCCATGATGGCGATCATCTTCTTGGCCAGCACCTTGGCGCTGCTGAAGCCCTCGCTGAACATCATGATCTCAGCAATCAGCGTGAAGTCGGGCACCATCATGGACACGGGCCGCAGCAGGGCCTTGAGGTTGTCAGGCAGCTCGCTGCGGCCTGCAGGTAGCAGCACACCCACAAAAGGGACAACGCGTCGGATGCATTGAAGCCATTAATAGATCTGCCGGGGACCTGGCTTGCACTGCTGTATGAACTGCTGCCGTGGCTGCCAGCAAGCAGCCAATCTGCAGCAACCAGCACCACCTGCTCACCTGCATAGCCTGGGTTCATGGTGACGAAGATGCCGCAGCTGGGGATGAGCCTGATGTCCTGGCCCAGGAACACAAAGCGCTTGCGGCCCTCCTTGATGGCCTGTGGCAGAGGTTGGTTGACCCATGAGTGCACAGCAGGCAGGGCAGCGCAAAACACAAATGAGGCCAGCGCACACGGCGGGGCAAACCCAACAGGCAGGGGAAGGGCTGTGAGGCAAGACGGCAGGAGGCAGTGAGCACGAGACATGACTCACATGAATGGGCCGCCAAGCTGACCGCTCGCCAACCACTGATGCACTCAACTTTCCCAGTGCTGAACGAATCAGCCCGCAAAACAGATGCACTCGACTCTCCCAGTGATGCAAGAGTCAGCTGGGTGGTGTGTTACAACTGCGCTGTGCGCATTGTTTTGAGTATTTCCTCACCGTCATCACTGTGGCAATCTGTGTGGCGACCACGCTCAGGACCTCCACCTCAATCCTGTTGAACTCATCCAGGCACGTCCAGGCACCTGGCAGCAGCAGCAGGTGCATGCCATGCAAACACAGCCCCTCAATTTATGTGCTGGTAGCATGTTCAGGGTCCATGTAGCACTGCCGTGCATGTGCCAAATGCATGTGTGCCGTGTGCATTGTCATGCCGCCGACGCCTTTAAACGTGCCGCAACTGCTCACCGCACTGCGCCAAGCCGCTGAACATCTTGCCAGTCATCTTGTAGTCAACGCCGTCGCTGCAGTTGAACACAATGACGTAGCGTGCCAGCGCCTTGCCAAAGTCCTTCACGGTCTCTGTCTTGCCGGTGCCCGCTGGTCCCAGTGGGTTGCCGCCACGACGCGTGTACATGGCCGCTCCAAGCGTCATGTAGCACCTGTGGCAGCAGAGCATAGGACAGACACCCACTGGCAGTACTGGAAATGCCCAGTGGCTAAATTACAACCAGGTATCACTGTACCAAGCGACAGGATAGCTGCCGTTAATCATATATGCTGCCACCACTTGCATAAGATGTACACAGACGCATGCATCGACGTGTGTGTACTAGAATTTTGCACCCCACCCTCACCTGTCTGTCAGCGGTGTGATGACTAGGCGTCCATTGTTGCCTTGGTACTCATAGCCGTACATGAACACGCTCAGCACCTGCTTCACCACGCAATCGTTCAGTCCGCGGTCCCAGTAGAAGCGCAGCTGGCTGACCCACTCGAAGTCGTTGGTGCTGCTGCAGCCAGCCTTGGCCAGCTTCTCATCACGTCGCGTGCATGCACCTCCAGCGTGATCAGTGAAACAACCTGCAGCAGCAGCATCACACGTGTGACCACCGACTGCAACCCTGCGCCAGCACTGCAGGATCAACACTGCCTCTGGTGCCTGTAGTGCCACACAAGCCTGCAACGCATCACACCAGATGCTCGCTCCTGATGCTGCATGTGCCCAATGACAACCAGTGCGGCACACCTGTGGCAAGAAATGGGTAACAGCGCGAGCCGGCAGTTCAGCAGCTCACCTTGTTGCGTTCAATCTTGCTGAGCTTGGAGCGAGTCATGGCAGTGAGTTTGTTCAGGTAGCTGACCCACTTCTTCTTCAGCACCCGCAGCGCCTTCTTGGCACCATCCGGCTCAGACAGCGCCTTCTCGCACTCTGCTGTCCACACCATCTGCCCGGCAGTGATGACCATCTGGCCCTGGTTGTCCTTGACCCACTTCTCCTTCTTGGTGCCTGATTTTACACGCACAGCAGCAGGAAGCCAACCACGGTGAAATTCAGCTGCTGGAAGCTGCTTATGTGTATGTGCCAGTTTCTTGACTGGCTCAAGCATACAGCATATCTACAAAGCTAGCAACCGTAGCAAAAAAGGAAACACATCTAGGCTGAGCTGCCGTGCAGTGCTCTCTTGCTACGCACTACAATAGAGCCAAGCATGCCCCATGCCCTGCCTTTACCTTTGCTCTCTTCCAGCGTCTTGTACAGGTGCTTCTTGGTGGTGGCAAACATGGCCTCCTCCACGCGGTTCAGCCATTCCTCAGGCCGCCCCTCAGTCACCACAGGCACCAGCAGTGTCAGGTACTCCCCATCAGGGCTGTAGATGCCCACCAACTCGCAGACCTTTCGACCATCTGTGCCGGCTGGCAGCATGTCAAGCTTCTTGATGCCTGAGCCATACCAGCGGCAGGCGCAGGCGCAGCAGAGGCAGCCAAACCATTGTCAGCGGCTTGCTCAGGCATGGCTGGCACACAAGGTGCCGCACATACAGCTGCACGGGGACAAGGGCATGTGCATACCACGCAGCACATCAGCTGTCGCATATGCTCTGGCTGCTGCCGCTTGAGCTACCAGCTCACCCTCAAAGCATTTCTTGAGGTGCGGCTGCACGTTCTGCGGGTCGCGTGCCTGCCCCAGGACCTCCAGCAAGTCGTCACTAGACAGGAAGTAGAAGCGCGGGAACTGCTGGCGCTTCGACTCTAAGTAGTTCTCCAGCGACTTCTGCACCTTCTCCAGCTTGGCATCCATGTCCTGCCAGCACAAATTGCAGTGCAGAGTGACGCATTGTCAATCCACCAGCCAGCCAGCTAGCCAGCAGCCAGCCAGCCAACCATGCAGGCAGGCACAAGCTGGCTCTTCATGCCTTGGTCGTGCTGTCTGATGCCAGATCAGAAGCTGGGGTGTGCAACAGAAAAGGTTCACAACGCCTGTGCAGCATCTCAAATAGATGACAAACGGGCTCCAGGCTGCTGCTAAACATATGCAGGTGCTGCACCCACCTGGAACGCTGTCAGCACCCCCTGACCTGTGGTTGCCTGCACCACGTTGCCCACGCTGTGTAGCCAGGCCATGCTGCGCATGAACGCATAATGCACGCCCTCAAACATGAGGCTCTCCTGCGGCAGCTGCTTGCGGATGTCCTCGCTGCCAATGAATATGTTCTCCAGGTACATCCAGTTGCGCTGCACCTGCAGCAGCAATGCAGGCAGTTGAAGGTGCTTAGCGCAGCAGGGCGCCTGGTGCATATTGCGCGACATGGTTGACTTGCATGATGGCAAATCCTGCTTGAAATTCGCCTTGCACGGCCCACCTGCAGCACAACCTCCACTGTCTCTGACACCAGCGCCAGCGTAGACTCCCAGTGCCCGACTTGCTGCTCAAACACCAGGTGGTACTTGCTAGCCTTCATGGTGCTCAATGTCACGCTGTTGTCCTCCAGCGCTGCAAAAATGTCCTCAGTGCTGCGCAGCTTGAACATGCCCTTGCACTCTGCCAAGTCCAGTGATAGCCCATTCCAGGTGACTGCAATTGCAGCTAGGCTGTTCTCAATGGCCAGCTCCTTGGTCGCGTTCACACTGAGCTCTGCTATGAACTCAGCATGCTGGTCAAGGCGCAGGGACACCACAGACTCCAGCGTGAAGCTGGTTGCAGCTGGGTTGAACCTGCATTGGGCATGCAGTGGCACTTGAAGTTAAGGGTGCGTGCTGTGCTGGTGGACATGCGGTGTTCATGAGCTGTAATGCTGAGAAGCAGGCAACGCTTACTATCAGCTGTGTTAACAGAGCTGGCGATGCCATGCTGTCCGTGCAACGTACGTGCCACAGCGAGCAACACAGAGCAGTAGCCACAGCCGGGTTGACCCTGATCACCGCACGCACTTGGTGCCAATGTGGTCCATGAGCTGCTGCCAGTGCCGTTGACGCATGGCTGGGTTGCGCAGGTCTGTGATGAGCGGCATCGTCTTCTTGAAGGCATCGATGGTGTCCTTCAGCCAGCCCCACACAGGCCAGTGCTTGATGTCGCGCCCAAGCTTGGACGCCATCTTGTTCATGCGTGCAGCGGTTTCCTCCATTTCCTCCACCTGCAAGCAACCAGCGAACATGTGAAGAGCTTGAGCAGCTGTCGGCATCACACAGCAACCAACACGAAGGTGACACAGGCACATCCTTGGAAGCGTGTCAAGGACACACGGCGCTTCAAGGGCCGTACAAGCCCCATGCAGCAGCACACGCTGCACAAACGCACACCTTGAGGTCCCGGAACAGGCCATCCTTCCAGCCGCTGTAGGTTGCTTCCCACTCGGCCACCAGGCCCCACATCTTCTCCAGCAGCTCCAGCTCACGCTCAACAAGCAGCAGCTCCTTGTAGGGCGGCTGCGGGATGTTGAAGATGTCCATGCCGGACTTGATCTCGGACGCCTGCAGGTGTAGTAGGCAGTCGTTGGCACCAGGGCAACGTGGTATTTTAGAATCACAGTGAGGCAGGCGGGCCCTGATTGATCCTGGCTGGAACGACTGAAGTACTGACGCATGGACAGCTGGGGTGAAGCAGTCACCTGTGAAGCTGCGCAGACAGACCTATATATGGAAGCCCATTTTCAATGTATGCATACTCAGGCGAAATTTGCACATCACACACCTTTTGACGCGCTGCAGCCACTGCTGCTCTCCACTTGGCAATGAAGGCGAGCGCTGCCCTGCTGGTGGTGCCCTCGCTGTTGGTCGGCGAGGCGCGCACAAACTCCTCCTGCATGGTAGCAACCTCCCTCAAGAACGCCTCCAGCATGGACTTGACCTTGTCCCTGAACAAGTCCGTGCTGCGCTCCAGGCGCACCGCAGCGTCATCAAGCCCAACCTGGGCGGTGACAGACGCAGGCACGGCAGCGTCGACAGCAGCAATGGATGAGTGGCCCCACGTGTCAACGCTTGCAGCTGAAGCGCCCAATGCGTGCTACGTGCGCTGTCTCACAATGCTCGTGCACTACCTATCACACAGCTTTTTGCTATTTAGGAGGGCGGATGCCCCTCGTTGGGTACTTTGATACACTTGTGGTGCATGCCCCAATTGCTGTGTTTAGGAGTGCTCTACGATTGCACCCTGACAGCCAACCAGCGCTGTTGGGCACCAGCCAGCTCAGTGCGTGGTATGCATGAACCTTGCCCAAGCGTTGGGCAGCTAGCGAGCCCACCTGGAAGCGTGCCCACTCCGCATCCAACCTGTCCAGCAGCTCCAGCTGTGCTTCTGGCACCTGCACCTCAAACTTCTCGAGCACGTGATACTTGTCGCGCAGCGGGTCAAAGCGGGCAGCGGTCTTGGTCTTGTCCTCCACCAGCCGCCTGTGCAGGCTCACCGCTTCTGCCAGCTGATGGAGGTCCTGCGAGTCCTTGGACAGTGCTTCACTATTGGACCTGTTGGGGTGGTGGCCGAAACATGGAGGTAGTTAGTTAGAGGAATGTATGAGGAGATGGTGAGGCCGTGCACACAACATATAAGGTGTTTAGATAATCAATGGCCTGCCCAGCACAGACACAAGCCTACCAGATCTTGGTTGCTGACGGCATGCCGACGAGCCTGCTGTGCAGCTGAGTCTCTTCATACGGCACTCTACTAGCTTGTACTGCGTCAACAGCATCACCTGAAGTACTCGTGCAAGCTGCGAAGCTCAGTAGCCGCTAGGCTGTTCAGCAGGCCAGTGAGCTTGGTCTTCCACAGCTCACAGTGCGCTGTGAGGGTCTGCTTCAGGGGCCCGCAGTCAACAAACAGGAATTTGATGTTGGCTGTCGTCTCCTCGTGCTGAATCTCATCCTGCAGGCATCACCAAAACAACATCTCTGAGAGAGGAGGTAGCAAAACAAGCAGACCGGCAGCCAGAGCCCCACACCAGAAGCTGCTGGTAGGCGTGGCTAACCTAAGAGATTGCGTCAAGCAGGCAGGCAGCAGGCATGCTCTGCAGCGCTGGCTTACCTCCTTGTTCATGTACTCTGACACGTCAGCCTCGTACGAAGACAGCGGCTTCTGTGCCTTCTCATAGCGGCGGATGTATGCATCCTTGTCCTGGTCCCATAACTTCTTGTACCTGCATCAGCAGTAGCAGCCGCCTACGTTCAAACATGGGCCCAGAGCAACAGCCAGTGGGTGACAATGCCCCGTGCCACACTTCAAAGCAACTGTACGCAGGTCATGCTGTGGCCCTGGAACCCAGCACGTGACTTACCGCTTCTCAAAGTGCTCAAGGGAGGCTTGTACTGGGTCTGCGATGCTGGTGATGCCTGTGGTGATCTGCACAATGGCCTTCAGCGTGGCGTCCTCGTCGCTGCTGATGATCTCATAGTAGGTGGGCATCGCTGGCGGCCGGGGCTCACCACGCTCCTGCAATGACCCACACAACAAGGGCAGCATGTGTCAGTGGCTGCATGACGTGCACAGTTCCATTTTACGCAGTCGTGACATCGACCCGCAAGCAGTTCCCTGTGCGATGCAATGGAATTTTGTCACCCTGTCCTTCTGCGTTGCGATGTGCATGATGAAGGGCAGGAACAGCACAATGAAGAGCCTGCGACACATATGTCATCACGAGGGCCGCCAGATGTGGTCTGCAGTTGGCCGTCCAATGTTGACACACCTCCAGCTGCTTGAGCTGACGGTGCGTGGCCTGCAGCGCTAGGCGTGGCACCATCTGCACCACTGTGATGAGGTCGCGCGCCACCTTCTGTGTCATGTCAAACAGCTGCTGGATGGTGGGCCGTAGCTCAACGTGGTTGTTGCGCTCCAGCATCATCGTCACCCTGACAGCACAAACAAAACATGTGAACACAGCTGTAAATTGATTTGATACAGTGCGTACACTTGTATCCAATGCACACACATGCGCAGCCACCATGCATGCGCACACGAGCATGCGTGCACATGCATGCTGCCTGCAGCAAGCTACCAGCGTACACCAAGGTGTGCACGTACCGCTGGCCTCACCTGAAGATGGGCAGCACCTCTGTTTTGCTGTCTCCGTTCAGCAGCCGGCTCATCTCCTGCAGGCTGCGCTTCACGGTGTGGCGCAGCGCGTCCTCAACCTTTTTGTCAGCCTTCACCGTGAACTTCACCCACTCACGCTGCACCTCCTCGCTGTCACCCGCAAAGAGGTCGTGCAGCTCAGCCAGCGTGTGCTGGATCTCTTTGAACGAGGCAATCAGCCGCTCCTTGGCCTGCACAAACAGAGCCAGCGACACAAGATTAGCGTGGTATTGGACGCAGAAGCTCACATAACATGGTTCCATACAACAGTGCTGCTTTCCGTAAGTTTGTCATGTGCAGCGTAGAACGGAGCTGACTACCCACGTTGCCAGTCATTATAGTCTTGCTGCTCAGCCAATGTCGTGGCAAGTGCAGGAGGCGAACAACGCTTGGTCGGTGGCTCCCCAACTCACCATGGCATGATGCTTTGCCTGCACTGCCTCAAACTCTGTGTAGTCGTAGAGCTTCTTCTTCTCGACGTTGATCAGCAGGCCCTCTGCGATCGCCTTGCACAGTGAATCAATGCGTGCTGCAGCCCCCTTGAACTCACACACCCCGCCGTCAGCGATACGGCAGTGCTTGCGTGCCTCTTTGTGGTAGAACTCCAGCGCATGCTTGTCTGCCAGCCAGTTCAACTTGGTCACGCCTGGCATGATGCGCCGGTCCAGTGCGCGGATGCGGTCCAAGAACAGCTTCCGCTCCTCTGGCTCAAGCGCTGTCAGCACCTGCACGTGCACACATGGGATAAAAGCTTGCGCAGCTGTGCGGAAAGTTGCTGGGTCAACACATAACTGGATTGACACCTGCCCTTGAACATTGTGTATGCAAAGCATGAAGGCACATGAGCCGTGTTTTGATGCTTGTCCCACTCGAGCACAATCCTTCACCACATTGCACCAAGCAACGCATGCAGTGCTGGCGTTGTCAGCAGCTGTTGGCTTGACAAACAGGCGCGCAAGCTCCCCCCCCCCTGCATCATACCTTGTTGTACTCCCGCACCACCATGAGCATGCTGTCCCGCAGCACGCGGTACTTTTCACGCTGCGCCTGAATCTCCATGGCAATGTACGGCACAGCCATGCGCAGCCGCTCCCAATGCTGCACCTCCTGGGACATGGCCAGAAGCTGCCTGTCAAAGTTCATGAACAGAAGCCCACCTGTATACAACGGCAGTAGCATGTGTAGCAGGGCAGCACATGACAGGATCGGGGGGCTCTCAGGGCCGAAAGGACGTGCGAGTACAAGGCAGTTGTGCATGCTGCTGCCTATGGCTGGACAAACACATCACAACTTTTCTTGCAAACACAGCATGAACACGCGCATAGGAACTGAGCACCTAACAAACAGCAGGTGCCCCGGTTGCACTTACGGTCTGCCTTGTCCTGCACCAGCAGGTTGTCCTGCAGCTGTTTGGAGATGCTGTTGTCAATAGTGTTGAACCACTCTGTGTGCGTGTTGACAATGAACTGCTGCATGGACTGGTGCGCGAGCTCGTATGCTGTGAGGGCGTCTGCCGCTTCATGCACAGACGGCAGTACATGCTTCACTGTCATCAGCGTGGCATGTGTCTGCTCCAGCCGCCGCAACAGTGTGCTGGCAGCCCTACGGCAGCAGGCAGTTCACATGCGTCAGTACCGGCATCAGTGTGGTCAGTGTTTTGAGCTGTTGGTGCTCTCAGAGCTATCGTACAATGCAGAGCTCAGCAAAAGCTGTAGTCAGGACCTGAAGAACAGCCGATGTCAAACAAGTGTTGTGCAGGCCTCTTGTTGCCTGTTTGCCTGGGTGCAAGAGCACTAGAAGCAAACATGAACGGCAGTGTGATCGGCGGCAACTCCTTGTCGCCGAGCGTCTCACCTGGCTGCACCAGCATACTTTGGCAGCAGAGGGCTGCCCGGCGGGCTGCGGCGCAGCAGGTCAAAGTGCTTCTTGGCTGCATTGATCTCGCCCATGAACGTGGTGTAGAAGGCGGACATGTGCCGCTCCACGCTGCGCTCCACTGCATCACGCTTGGCAATCAGCTGGAAGCCCTCCAGCAGCTCCAGCCTGCAGGACGTGGCGGCAGGCGAGCTGTGAAGGCAGAGCACGGCATGCCTGGTCAGCAATGCTGCACACCAACGGAGTGCTGCACAAGCTCAAGTTCTAAAATCCTCAACTTGCGACGGCGGACACTGGAACTCACGCCCCGACCTTGCCCTGATCTGCAGCTGCCAGTTGACAGACGCATGGGCCTGCATGGGTCCATTAGCGAGCAGTTAGGCCTGTCCAGGCTGACACAGCACAGCAAGATAGTGCTTGCATGCATCTGGGTGTGTGAACCTCGCTCACCGAGCCGACAAGCTGGGTGCGCTGTCCAGCGCCAGCTCCAGCACGTTCTCCAGCATCACCTCTAGGTCATGCACGCCAGCCTTGAAGGCATTGAAGTCATCGTACCACCTGCAGGCCAGCAGGTGCCAGGCACCCAGCAGGGTAGTCTGTGGGCAGGCACATGGGGCACATGCAAACAAGCAGCAGCGGCCTGTGCCTACCATGTGAGTTGCTGCCGCACTCCGGCAGTCGTGCCAGCTTGCTTCTCATCCATGAATCGTCATCGTACCAACTTGCTGTGGTAGTTCATATACCGCATGTATGACAGCAGTATCCAATTGCAGCAGTCACCACCTGAAGGCAAGTGCTGCACTAAACCCCTCTGCTCAATACTGCTGCCAGTCAACCTGCCACCATCCCTGCCCATGTGAGTGGTGCAGTATCAACTCACTGGATAGCTTTGATGTCCAGGATGTCATAATCGAGCCCTTGCAGCTGCCCCAGCAGCCCAAGGAACGCCGCCTGGATGTCTGCTATGCTCTTCTCCACCTCAGCGCCGCGCGTGCCACCAAAAACCGGCAGCTTCGTGCCAGGCGCAAACTGCAGCTGCGCCTCACACACCTCCAAAAGGTCTCTGCAACGCTGCAGGAACGCGTCTATGTACGAGTACAGCGAGGACACATCAAAGTCCCAGCGGCGCGCGCAGTGGCGTGACACGGCAGCAGCTGTGCGCTCATAGCACTGTTTCCATGCCGTGCCTGTTGAAGGCAGCAGCAGAATGCAAACACAGCAGACGTGGGCATTATGATTGCAGCTTGCTTATGCTTTGCAGGCACTTGCGCTGGGGCGGGGCAATTGGGGCACATGTATACTGGTGTCGCCAAAATGCAGGCAGGCATGTTGCTGCCGTTGCTATGGTCTCAGCACACCACTCCCGCAGCTGTCGCCATGAACATAGACTGCTTCCTCACAGACTGCTTCCTCGCGCACCTGCAGCCATGCTCTGCTGCAGCGCCTGCATCGGCGCCGTCACATCCCCGCTGAAGACATCACCCAGCCGCAGAGCTGCGCAGCAGCGGTTGATGACCTCGTTGCTCAGCCGCCGCAGCAACCCAGTTATCCTCTCAGGCGTGTTGTAGCACCTGCTGAGGCTCCAGATCATGCGGATGCAGTCTAGGATCTGCGGCAGCAGCCTCGGAATCTCCGGCGGGCTTGCGTTGCTGAGTGCTTGGCATGGGCGCTGCAGGCAGGCCAGGAAGCGCACGTTGTCCTGGGCTGCTGCTGCCTCGTGCTGAATCTGCTCCTTGAGCTGCAGGAAGGGAGCCAGGTAGCTCGAACCAGCCAATGACAGAGTTGCTACCATAACAGACACCTGCATGGCAGGCAAGAGCAGGCACATTCATCCAGCGCCGCTTCTTGGATAATAGGACACACCGTGGTTTTGACCTGCCATGTACATGCCAACCACATACAGAAGAGATTGCTGTGCCTGCAAGCACTGCACTGCTGCTGCTGCTGCTGCAAGACCTGCCGCACGCACGCCGCTGATAACGATGCATGCCCACCTGCTCGTCTTCCAGCTGCGCCTGTATGCTGCTCAGGTCCAGGCTGCGGCTGCGCCAGAAGTCAATCTCCACCAGTGGCCCTGCCTGCTGGCCGCCGTCGCCGCAGTCCTGCTTGTTCAGCACGTTGGTGACCTGCCGTGTCCAGTACATCAGCGTCGTCTCCAAGTGCTGCGTGAGGTGCTTGTCGCGCGCTGCCTCTGCAGCAGTGCGGCCGCCCAACTCGCCAGCAGGCATGTACAGCACTGTCTGCCCCTTGGCCTCGTTCACCGCCTCTGTCAGGCTGGCCATGAAGCGGTGTGTGTATGCCAGAAACTCCCGTCGCACTGCATCAGGGCCCCAGCTGCTGCTGTTGGACACCTGTGGCAGGTACACGCTGCCCATCAGCCGCAGCAGCGGCGCCATGCTGCTGGCGATGCCGCTGTTGGCCCCCGCAGCGCTGCTGATGGCGCTGCTGGCCGCTGCGCCTGCTGCATCGCCTGCTGCTGCTTGTTTGGCTGCTGCTGGCTGAGCTGCTTCTGATGGCGCTGCTCCGGCTCCAGCTGCTGCACCACGCAGGACGCCAAACTGCACTACCTCTGATATGTTGCTGCGTGTGATGAACCGCGTCGGGTCCTTGACAAAGTATACCAGCTGTAAGTAGAGCAGAACAGCACAACCAGGCAGCACACTCTGTGTTAACACCCAGTAACATCGCACTATTCGTACAAGCATCTCTTACACAGCCAGCACATACTCTGCAGCTGCTTGCAGGACAGCACGCAGAAAGGGCCCAGGCCTCTCCTGCTGAATGATGCCTGGTGTTATTGCCTTGCTGCTCACCCGATGAAACTCGCTAGGGAGTTCATGCACAAGGCTGAAGCTTGCATCATCTGGCTTGCTCGTCACCGCCAGCAGGCGTGCCACCTGGCCACAACATGCAGCGACTTGAATTAGTGAGGCTCGTGAGTGCTTTTGACAGCAGCACAGGCTAGCACGCAGCTGCAAGATGCTAGCTGGCATGGCGTGTGCGTCAGTGCTGCAAGATTGCTTGCCAAGCATCAGGCAAGGCACCGACAAGCTTCAGCCTTACAGGCAGTTACCTTTAACCTGGTGAGGAAGGCAGCAATTGGCTGCTGGTGCGCAGCAGGCTGCCAGGCATGCTCCAGCCATGCCTGGCCATCACTGCTCAGTTCCCCATGCAGCAGCTGCAGAACACAGAACCTTAGACGATTCATTGTGACAGTTGTGCTTCACTGGTCATTTGCACTGTCAAGCAAGCAATGTGTTGTGGAGGCACAGCTCGGTGTACGCCGCTGCCTGATTCTGCGTGCAGTTCGCGCATGTGGGTCTGCAACCTCATAAACTCACCAGCTGCAGCTTGTCTCTGATCCAATTTTTGCAATTCAGGTCCACCGCAGAAGGTGCAGTTACCTGCATGCAGCTCATGGAGTTCTGTGTGACGCACTGGCATTACACGGCACCAATGCTGCTTAGATATTATAATTCAGCGACCAAGAAATGCAGGTGAAAAGCACTTACATCAATTTCTGCGCTGGAAGCTGCCTGCTGCTGTTGCTGTGGCAGGACCTGTGCCATGTGACCTGATGCTGCTTCTGCAATCAAAATTTATGGCCGGCTGCTGTGCCTGGCCTGATTCCATGAAAGTAAAAGTGGAGTATTTATTATTCTGTAAGGCATCCGTGTGGCAGAACTGCAGTGCGAGCAAGTGCGAGCAAGGCGGGTGCACTACATCTATCAGGTCAACGTTCACAGCGCCTGCACGCGCAAGCTGCGGCCGATTTTTAGCGCAACCTAAACGCAAGATGAACTTGCATCTCTGCGTTCGATCTGCCCACCACCATGCGGTGCACGGCTTGTCGTCCCAAAGCCCTAGGAGGGTTCGCTGGGGCATCAACAAGGGATTACAATTCGGTTTAACTTTGACGAAGGTTTGTTGCTTCTGCAGATGCATAACCCAGCAACGTGCACGCGATGGTGATCTCCCACTGGCAGGGCCACTGCCAACTGCAGCACTGCTCCTGCGTTCACAATTTGCGCAGTTTTTCCCCCCAAAGCAAAGTGTGTACCCACCTGAACAGCAGCTGTCCTCCAAGCTTTGACCAACATCCTATGACAGCGCCAAAGTACCACCTGCAGCACCAGCAACTGCACCTAAGATGCAGCAGCAACAGAAGCAGGTGCAACATTGCCATATGTAGGGCAGCACCTGCCGTCAGGCCTGAGACAGTAGCAGTGATAGAGTACCTGCTACTGCTGCAAGCACAGCCGGGCTCGGATCCTGAAGATATGGAGGTGCTGCTGGACTCGCTGTGGTCACTGCAGTACATGGTGCCGTCCATCATGTATGCCTCTGCAGGCAACATCACCGCCTGCACGCTCTGCAACGAGCAGGATGATCAACAGGAGCAGCATCAAACTCAGCAGCAAGCAGTAGCAGCAGGAAGCGCAGCTGCTGATCTTCTTCCACAACAGCAGCAGCAACAACAGATTGTGCCGGGCATGTTCACCCATGCCGTGCACTACCGCCTCAGCAGCCGCAGTGCGCTGGAGACGCTCCTGCTGCACCCCATCATGGCAGCACTACAGGATCGCATCAGCTGCCAGTGTGCAGCCTCAGCACAGCTTGTGTTTGAGGGGGCTGTCACTCGACGTCTGGAGGCATTGTTTCGGCGCGGGGACGAATATGCTAGCGGCGTGGAGCACATATTTCTGCTGCAGCCAGGCAACAGCGGAGGTATGGGCGCGGATGACTTTCTGCAGCGGCTTGCAGCGCTGGCTGAGAGCAGTGTTGCTGGTGGCATACAGGCTTCGTATGGCGCTGTCATATCATGTGCACACACTGCTGCCACGCACGTGCTCATGACGCGCTTTGCAGCGGTGCAGCAGGTGCAGCAGTTGCTGGCAACACCAGCATGCGCAGCGGTGATGGCACGCGACCCGCGCGTTCCGGTGGTTGCAGCAAGCTCGTTGTGCATCAGCATACAGCCCACCGAGAAAAGTACCAAGGTGGATGGCGCGGGCGGCTCTTTGCAAAAGTAAGCAATGTTGACTAACGCTGTCGCAGCCTCTGCGCTATGATGCTTGAAATGTTTCAACAGCACCCTTACACATTTTGTCGTGGATACATGGATCATTACGATCGATGGCACGTTTGTTGCCTTGTACAGCGGACAAAGTTGATTGCTTCATGCTGTAGGCTCGGTCTGCGGGCGTGCAACAGTGCATTGGTGGTGAAGCATGCCGGTGAAGCTCTTCACGGGTGCCAAGCTGGAAGTTCTGCTGTCTAAAAGGCCCTATATCTACTAGATCACCAGCCGCCACGCAGGCTGGTGTCATACCTTTGTGGGTGCAAATTTTCTCCTCAGGTCTGGACTCATGCTGCAATGTCATGCTAGCACAGCTCTATCGTCTGTGAGCGCCAGCAGCAGTGTGCATGCCCACATGCACACTGCCTGCTGTTGCTTCATGCCTGCGTGCAGTACCTGCATATAGTTACCCAAGTATCCCATGTAGCTTTGAGCGTCGTGTTTGGGCATCCTGTTGCTGCATGCTATCGCGCCACTTGTTGGCGGTTCTGTGCTGACTTGGCAGCTTGTGTTGGCACGTGGCCAGGCGCTTTAGCCGAGCCGGATGTGTGTGCCTGTGCCCTCGCTGCTTCTGACACTGGCAGCATAGTGATATGTAGTGCTTGCTGGTAGCCTTGTGCAGCCATGATGTTGTGGAAACCGAGTACGCCAACTTGGTGTTTTGGACAGACATGCCAGGGCCTGCTCCGCAGTCACTGATCGCTGTGGCAGGTGCCGCCATGTATATCAAAGCTATGGGGAGTGGGGTATGCATTCCAACCCTCTTTAGAATTCTGGCCCATTGCTGTCACCTTGTCACCTGCAGAGTCACAGTTTGGATGTTACACGACAGGAACATCGCCCGTTACAACACTGTAATGGTACACCCCGTTTACAGACCCTTGCCCTCAGGGTGGGGGAGGGGGGGGGGGCCAGCTGTTAGCGCTGGTCTGTGCCAGAGCTCAGCTCACGTGCCAGCACTTGATATGTCTGGTCGCCCTGTTGGTGAGCATAAGGTTACGCACTCTGGTAGAAAACATCAAGCATCTCGTATTCCAGTAGTTGGCTGGCTGATTTGGCAAGTGGTGCATGCGTGCGGTTGTGGTGTGCTGAGCAGTGCAAACCGTCCAGTGGGCCTGGCCTGATGCCCACTGGACAAGCCTACTGGCATTCCTTGATTTGTGTGCAACTCCCGACACTTCCCTGCTAGGTTACAGTGCTGCTGCCCATTGACTTTTGTGTGGGGAGCCAACGTCCAGCTCATTTGGCAAACAAGAAACAATTGGAACCCTGGCACCCACAAAGCAAGGTGTTGTGACAGTGGCGGGGGCCCGAAACTAGCATGTATCAGGACACAGCACTGCATGTGAGTGACACATCTGCTGCATAGTGCTATGCAAAGTGTGGTCTCTGCAATTCATTACGGGGTGTTGTTTCACACCCAATCCTGCAGTGCAGGCCCTGCAGGCCTTGCACCCCGAGGGTGTGGCACCCACCGATAGCAAACCCATCAGTTCTGTATGTCATGACAATTACTGCAGTGCTGGTGGGAACTCTGGTAACCATCTCGTCTGTTGGCCTGTATGGGGCATGTGTCTGCCGTCATTGTGTGTGAACGCAGAAGCCATGGCGCACTTATGCCCACACCGCAGAGTCCTGCAGCAGTCAATCAAACCGGGCCCATGCCTGCACAAGCAGCCTCTTCACAGGCCATCAAGCAGATGTAGGGCAACGATACAGCTGCCTCCGGAATTGCAGGCAGTGGTGGACGAGCTGGAGGAGTCCAACCACTGTGGCGGAGAAGGTGGGCTCTCGGGCCGATTCGACCAATCGCATGTGCCATTCCGTACTCATTGGGATTCGTGTGATGCAGGCACTGTAATGGTGCGCGAAGCACCAGCAGATGTGCCAAAGAATGGCAAGAGGTACCACATTCACACATTTGGCTGCCAGGTGAGGTGGCACTGCTGTAGCTGCTGTAGCGCAAACAGCCAGGGTATCAACATCAAGTGCCAAGCTCAGATTGTTGGATCAATATACCATGAATTTCAGCACTTCTGCACAAGCAGTAGCAGCAGCAGCAGCACAGACTCTGAGAGTGATACAGCACATGTGTAGGATTAGCAGCAGTGACATTCGATTGCGGCTGCGGCTTCCTTGCGGGATGGTTTAACACATTAATTATTGGCCACCAGCGCATGTTTCAATCATGGCCACTCCAGCACCTTCCAACACTCGCAGCCTAAAGTTGGTGCACGTGCACTGATCCTGCCATTGGCCTGCATCTTGTGTTCCTGCAGATGAACCTTGCAGACTCTGAGCGCATGGCTGGTGTGCTCGAGTCGGTGGGCTATGAGTGCTCCGAGGACCCAGCCAAGGCAGACGTGCTGATCTACAACACATGCAGCATTCGGGAAAAGGCAGAGGTGAAGGTCTACTCAGCATTGGGCAGGCAGGTGCGCTGTTCGTGGTGTTGGGAGCAGACCACATACCCATGCGGCTGCGCTGGAACTTTCCCTTGCAGCTAAGCACCTGCAGCTGAGCACCTGTACGAGCATGTGGCCCTATTGGGCTTGCCTCTGTTGGTCAGTGCAGGCTGGGTGTGTTGTTGGCTTGGCGATGCGACTTGTTTGCAGCCGTCTGTTGGTTTGTCAGCAGTGCAGGACAGCAGTTGAAACCAGCAACGATGCAGGGAAGTGTGCAGCGCTGGCTGCGGCCCCTGCGCCCCCCCCCCCTACCGCCACCCCGTGTGCAGCAGCCTCGTCATGTCTGCTCTGCGCAAACACCTGATGGTGCTGCTGCTGCGCTGTCCCGGTCCGTCTGTTGTAGGCCAAGCGCAAGCGTGACCGCATGGGGGACCTCAAGATTGTGGTGGCTGGGTGCGTGGCGCAGCAGGAGGGGCAGCAGCTGCTCAGGCGGGTGCCAGAGGTCGACCTGGTCATGGGTGAGTGCTGCCGTGCTGCTGCAGCCATGGCAGGCGCTGCAACTGGTACAGCAAAGGCGGCTCAGGCACCTGGCAGCAGAAGGAACAGCAGCTGCAGCAGCAGCTGTACCAGCAGGTGTCTCTGCTGGTCAAGCGGCTGCAGCAGCAGCTGAGCTAGCAGGTGTCTCTGCTGGTCAAGCGGCTGCAGCTAGCACTGCTGTCAAGCGGCTGCAGCTAGCACAAACACTGGTTGCATGCACAAGCCTTAAGAGCCGCTGCTGACAATAGAGTAGGTCGCTGGCATCAGCATCAGGCTGCTGCAACGACTTGTCCCTGTCTGTCCTCCGCAACCTGTCAGGTTTGCTCCGCGTCAGCACACCAACAGCAACAGGCTACATGCGTCAGGCTGCCATGCAGATGATTGCCCCTGGGGCGTTGTAGCGCAGGAGCAGCTGAAGGCGGCTTTAGTGCTGTTATGTGCCCGGTGATATATACAGCTGCTGCTGCTTGTTGCCTGCAGGTCCCCAGTTTGCAAACAGGCTGGATGAGCTGCTGGAGCGGGTTGACTCGCAGGGCTCACAAGTGTGTGCAACAGACCACATCGAGGTGAGCCTCATTGACAAGGCTTGTTTGCCCCTCAGCCTTCAGCATTGTGTGCTGCTGGCACCCACCACCTGGCAAGACAGCAGCTCAGCTGGGCACTCTGGTGATGGCATGCATTTTGGCACATGGTCACACTGTTGACAAATATGTACCCAAGCTTCTTTGATGCTGGCCAAACATCATGACATCACATATGCTTTGCTGCATCTTGCATGCCTTGCTGCCTGTAACAAACCCTGACATGGTCAAGCAACAGCCTTGCTTAGCTGTAGTGGTGGCAAGGCGCAGTTGCAAAGTCTGTTGAAACAGACTGATGTCAAGAGTATGGTGTGAAACAGTTGAGCCATACCATGTTCCTGCGCTTCCCTGTCCTGGCTGGCAAGACAGCAGCTTTAGGCATGGTTGTGGAGCTCTGCAAGCGTAGCATGTTTTCAGGTCAGGGAGCTGTTACATGGCATGTTTCTACAGTACAGTACAGTTGCCCTTGCTAGCGGAGCCATCCCTGTCTTGCTGCCTGCGGACATGCAGATTAGTGAAGACATCACTGTGCCACGGCGAGACAGCAACCTGACTGCTTGGGTCAATGTCATATATGGATGCAATGAGAAATGCACCTACTGTGTGGTGCCCTACACACGGGGTGAGGAGCAGAGCAGGCGACAGGAAGACATCAAGCGGGAGATGCTGGCGCTTGGGGAGGCAGGTACGCATCAGATGCAGCGTCGTCATTATCAGCAGCAGTGACCAGTGGGCTGAACGGTGTCAGCAGCAGCATTGTACGCCTTGCCTTTTGTGGGACTTCAGCAGTGCCCATCTGCCTGGGTATATGCAAAGTCCCTATCACCACTTTGTTGGCAAGCTTCAGAGCGGCGTGCAAGCACTTTGGTGTCCAATGATTGCTGCAGGCTGGCCATCAACCAGGGTACTGTCAGCCATCACAGGCTTACTGGGGTCTATGTGAGGTGCCTCGCCTTCTTGTTGTGGTGCTGTGCAGGCTACAGAGAGGTGACGCTGCTGGGCCAGAACGTTGACGCGTACGGCCGTGACCTGCCAGGCATGGCTGCAGATGGCAGCGGGCGGCGGCAGCACACCTTCACAGACCTGCTGCGCTACGTGCATGATGTGCCAGGCATAGAGCGCATCCGCTTTGCAACGTCACACCCGCGCTACTTCACAGGTGCTTGAATCAATCAGTGGACGGTTGAGCTGCATTGACATGGACGTCAGCTACCTGTGGCGGACAGCAGACAGCATTAGCAACGTGTGCTGCACCAGCTGCAGTGTTGTCTGTGGGCCGGCATATGCTGCATATCGGTGTTGGGCAGGGTGATGCGTCGCAGGACATGAATAGCATAACACAACTTGCCTCAGCTGTTGTTGCATTGTGCGGTCTTTCCCTGCCGCCGCCGTTGCAGACTCCCCATGGTGTGTGCATGCGCACATCTGTTAAACACATGTGGTTCCTGCACCGCCTCCCAAGCCACCGGCCGCTTGATGCCCACCCCGATGTCCGGCCTGCTGCCTGCTTGCTTGCGCTGGCTGCAGATCGGCTGGTGCGCGCATGCGCAGAGCTGCCCAAGCTCTGTGAGTTCTTTCACATCCCCTTCCAGTCGGGCGCGGATGACATCTTGCGGGGAATGGCGCGCGGCTACACCGCAGCTCGCTACCGCTCCATCATCGACAACATCCGGCGCTACATGCCTGATGCGAGCATAAGTGGAGATGCCATTGTGGGCTTTCCAGGTGCGTCACTTGCTAAACTAACTGTGCGGCACAGCTGCGTATCTGTTGCACTGTGAGCTTCTCCTGCCGTTACTGCATGTCGGTGCTGCTGGCAACATTTGATGGTACTGAAGACGAATGTTGACCTTGCACTGTTGCTGTGCATTGACGCTGCTGGCATGTGTGCTTGCCCCGTCCTGCCTTGCATGCGGCAGCAGCTATTCTTTGATGTCGTGGCACACGAGTTTTGCCACATCCCTGCATGCAGGCGAGACTGAGGAGCAGTACCTTGCCACGGAGCGCCTCGTGCGTGAGGTGGGCTTTGACCGCGTCAACACAGCAGCGTACTCGCCCCGCCCAAACACGCCAGCGGCAGAGTGGGACAACCAGGTGGGTTGCGCCTCAGGCCATCTGCAAGCAGCGTGCAGCATGTACAGAGTGGCCTGCAGCAGCAGTCAGCGCCGACGCATGTGTATGTCACAGGCTATTGGCGGTTCTGCTTTAGCTATGGTACCCAGCTAGCTGATGCATGCGGTAGCTATGGTGTCCAAACAGTGTCTCGCAGCTGTGTCGATGCAGTACGGTGGGCTAGGGTGACGGCTGGCAGCGAGTTGCTCGCACATGCATGCAAATGTGTGGCTGCACGCCCGGCCTGGAGCAGTCTGTAGCGCCATTCTTGCTGCTGCACTGAGCTGGGCCAGCAGGTCCTTCGGTGGGCAACTGCAGTCGCACTTCTCATGCCCCTGTGGACACGTTGGACGTTGTGTCGTGCGCATTGTTTGGCACTGGCTGCCGCAGGTTGCTGACCTCATCAAGGCTGATCGGCTCAACCGGCTGAACGCAGTCGTGACAGAGGTGGCCACGGAGCGGTCGCAGCGCTTCCTGGGGCGCACACTGGAGGTCCTGGTCGAGGGCGTAAACCCTCGCAAGGGCAGCCAAGCGTTTGGCCGCATCCGGCACAACAAGCTGGTGTACTTTGACGGTGATGGGGAGGCGTTGCGTGGGCAGCTGGTCAACGTGAAGATCGACCAGTGCAACGCTTACAGCTTGTACGGCGACATGACTGAGCTGCTGCCGGGGCGCGCGCCGCTGCCACACCTCGTGGCAGCTGGCAGCGACGGCAGGCTGGCAGCAGTGCTGTGACCCCAGCGCTGGTTAAAATTTGGCTGAGCAGGTGTAGTGCGCAGTGTGTGTACCGTGCATTTTCCTGCAGCTATGCTGTGCTTGAAAATAGGTGCCCTGATGCAGTAGCCAGCCCGGTGCAGTGTACTCTGTCGGCTAAGCAAAAAAATGCCTTGACAGATGCTTGTTGGCCACAGTCATCGCTGTGTGGGTTGCATGTGGGTCGTTTGGGCCGTTGCCGGTTGTCAGCGAGCGACAGGATTCAGCATGTATCATGCTGTCCGCTTGTGTACGTGCCATGCATGTTGCAGGCCTTTGCTTGAAGCGTTACAGTACTGCTTGTATCATAGCCAAAAGCGGCCGCTACCCACTGACTGGTGCAGCCATTGATCAACGGCGCACCAACAGTGCCAGTGCATTGCTGAACCAAGGTGTTGCGTTTTGTGTCTGATGCTATATGGGGCAGTTCTGGAAGATGTTGGATGGTGTCACCGTGTATTGCTGATTGTATTGTGAAGGCTTGGAATGTGCGCAATACATGCATTTGGCATGTACTGAATGCTAGTGCCGTCTCCTTTCACATGCAAACAAACTAGGCCAGTGCTTCCTCCTCCTTCCGTCCCGGTGGGGCGCGGGGCCGATGGCGTTGATGCGTCAACTTGAATGGGTTATGTGAAGAGAAGCAGCACTTTTACACAGCAGCAAAAAAGCAAGCAAGCCAGCAGTGTCTCCCCACCTCTGCATGCGAGGCTGTGCATGTAAGCAAAGCTGGCTCCAACCATTGTAATGCGCCATGGTTGTACTGATGAACATGAAGCAGGTTGAGGCCAAGGGTTTGCCGCTTCTGCAGAAGGCGGCCAGCTGGGGCGCCAGCCCGTCCACGTCCAGGAAGCAAAGGTAGAGGCTACGCACGCACGCCCTTGAACACCCCCGGTGATGTGATGATGATGAATGCCAGTGCATGATCATGCAGTCATGACTGCAATCACTTTTTTGTTACAGAGGGTCTAGCTGTGCTCACCATATAAGCGACACAAGCAGGTCCCAGCTGTGGCAGGTTGTAGGCATGATTATCCATTTGTGTCTGCCATCATGGCATGCATGCTGTGTCAATTAAATTGCTGCTTACCAGCTGGTACTGCAGTAGGCAGCAGCTCCCCCTGGGCACAATGCTGTGCTTGCCAGGAACAGCATATGTGGTACACGGCTTTTGTGTCATCATGCATGTCACATGACTGCCAGTGTACTGCATGCTAGTGCTGTGTCCTCTCACATGACTCATGTAACAGGACACGGCACTAGCATGCTATGGCTTGAATGGGTAATATGATGATGATGATGATGACGGCACTAGCATGCAGAAAACTGTGAAGAAGAAGAAGCACTCTAGTATGAAAAGGCAAGCAAGAAAGCCGAGTCACCCGACCCCTGCATGCGAGGCTGTGTACGCAAGCGAAGCTGGCTCCATGTGAAAAAGATGAAGAAGCAAAGGCCATGTGAAAGGAGACTACGGCACTGCCCATGTGAACACTGTGAATGCATGAGGCAAGGTTGCATTGCATGCTTATCTTGCGAGCTTAGTAGTGTTGCGTATCACTTTACAAACAGCCGATCAACTTATCATCGTCGAGCAGCACTGACAAGTTTTCTCTATTTGAATGCAGGTAATACTAGAATCTAGCAAGGAGAAGCAGAGATCCATGATGCAAGACAGTTCAGCAGTGGTGGCGGGGGCCCAATTCTAGCTGTTATGAAGTCCTACCACATACTGGTAGCCATTATCATGTGACTTAGCTGTTCTGGCAATGTGAGTGCCGCATTGCTGCATTGTCTTTGTAAAGTGTGTCTTCCTGCAACTTTTTACATTATCGATGTTGAGCACAATCGGATGACTCAGAGTGTAATTCTACATGCTGCAAGGATTGCATGTGAAACGTTGGAACACTCCACTCTGAGTCGGTATCATCATCATCACTCTGAGTCGGTATGTGGCTCATGTGCATCGCACTCATGTTGATGCTGTGGGTTTCAGGAGGCCTAGGCCGTACTTGCGTTCAGTGGCAATACCACGTGGTATTGAATTGCTTTTGCGTGTTTGTATGGATTGTCTGTGAGTACATGAGCGTACTAGTCAGTTTGGGGGTCGCAGAGCTAACTCCACTTCAGGATGTCCTTGTTGTGGTGCAGAAGTTGAGTCTTTGTCACACTTCATGTTTGATTGCCCTGCTACTTCTGCTCAGAGGGATGATATGTTTGCTGAGATCAGATCCCTGCCTGGTTGCGCTGAAAAGTTGCGCAGCGTTTTGTCCATGGCTGATTCGTCAATCAAGGTGTTGCGTTTTGTATCTGATGATAATTGGGGCAGTTCTGGAAGATGTCGAATGATGTCACCGTGTATTGCTGCTTTTCTTGTCAAGTCTTGGGATGCGCGCAATGCATGCAAACATTCTGGAGCAGTGCTCCCTCCTCTTTCCGCCCCAGTGGGGCGCGGGGCCGATGGCGCTGATGCTATGGCTTGATGGGTAATATGATGATGACAAGAGTGTGATTCTTTTGAGTTTTGTGGGCCCCATGAGCCTTGTTTGGCTCCTTTGCGGGTGGGCCAGTGTCCCAACTTTGGTAATTCGGTGATGAAGTACCCATAACATAAGCAGCAACACTCCAACCCAGCCGGAATTGAAGCAGAGGCACCCGGGCTTCCTCAAGCAAAACTGCATTGGCATCTGTAAGCAAGGCTGGCTCTACCCACTGTAATGCTCTGCCGATGGGGCCGATGGCGCTGATGCTATGGCTTGAATGGGTAATATGATGATGATGATGTAATGCTCTGCTGGATGCACTGTTGAGCATGTGGAAAGCATCAGAGTCCAGTGAAAATTGCTTGCATGTGTTGTGACCAGCAGCAGCACTGTAATCTAGCAGGGAACCAAAGCAGGGAGAAGTAGAGCCTCTACCCATGCAAGACTGCCCATGCAAGCAACGCTGGCTCCACCCACTGTAAAATGCTGTAGCTGGATGCACGCTTGCGGTGCTGCTGTGATCATCAGAGCCAATAATTAGATGAAGCCGTTGCAGGGACACCAGCTCTTGCTATTATAGCAAGCACAATTACAGAGGTCTGCCTATAGTTGTGTCTCACTGACGCTGCCTCGGAGGGGTTCCTGACAGCAACGGGCCAGCACTCCAAGGTCTGGGGCCCAGACAGACACTACTGCCTGCACTGCGAGCGGCAACCAGCCTGCCACAGCGCGTAGGCATTCTACAACGACTCAGTGCCGCTTCAGTATGTTATTAAACACGTATACATTGCCTTCACAGTTGCAAAGGCAGTGACACGTCAGGCGCTGAAGGTACAGCCAAATACAGTTGTGAAATATCTCGTGCGTGCACAGTTGGCTACCCAGCAGCCTCATGCAGCAAGCCTGATTCGCCTGAAGCAGATCAGCTAGAGGCAAATTTATTGTAATGGAAAAACTTTCGCAACAAGATCTTCTACACTAACGAATCAGCCCGCAGATGATTGCCTTCAGCGCGTATTCAAGTCCTCACACAAACCTCAATAAAATCATCTCGTACATTCAAACGTAATTTGCAGACTAAAAGGGCATGCCGGAGGCATCTGACGATGTTGGATGGGCCTGATATTTTGCGATACACCTGAGGCTTGTGGTTCTCCAGTGATCAGCGCTCCCATATGCTTGCCCACCAT
The DNA here is from genome assembly GCA_014080715.1 of Scenedesmus sp. NREL 46B-D3. Classification (NCBI taxonomy): domain Eukaryota; kingdom Viridiplantae; phylum Chlorophyta; class Chlorophyceae; order Sphaeropleales; family Scenedesmaceae; genus Scenedesmus; species Scenedesmus sp. NREL 46B-D3. Next base: position 102,056 of record JACERP010000043.1, on the reverse strand, counting down.
CGCGCCACTCTGTTCAGTCGTTACACCTATGACCATATCAATCGTCTAGATGATCGTTTAAAAGGCACGAGACGCTCACTTCACAACTCGCTGAAATGGTGGCCCTTACAGACTGCCCGCAAGTTCCTGCGCGAGCTTCAGATGAGTTTATGATCTACCAGTTCAAGGTGAGGGTCGAATTGGCATCGCAGCTGGTGTGGGCCTAGATATTTTTGGCCACTTCACAACCTCCCTGCCTCGTTTGCGCCCTTGACGCAGGTCCTTCCATGCACCAGAAAGGTAGGTAGATCCTTGCGCGGTTTGCAACGCTAGGGGCACGGCGCATGGCAGCCGTGTGCCACACCAACTCGGCCAGCTGCGAGCCTTGCACGCAGCCTTCGCTTGTGACCCGTAGCAATATCACGTAGCGATACTACTGCATTTGTTCTAGCTGGGCTCAGGCCCCACTGACTTTGCCGCGCAACAGCATACAGCTGGTCCACGCTGCTGCCCATACTCCCCTGCATGCATCATGAGGCGTGGATGCTCCTGCACGACTCGGGGCATTCAGGACACAGACACAGCCTTTTTCGAAATATGCTACCTTGGCTGACCTGCCGCATCCTTGTGTGTGCTTTGGTACAGGGAGCCCACTCCTGGACTGAGTGTGCCTTCACCCACTCGGGTGAGAAGGCTGCACGCCGCTGCCCCAAGTCGTACATCTACTCAGCAGAGGCATGCCCAGACGCCCGCAAGGTGAGCAAGTGATGCCAGCATCTTGTAGGTGTTGCTGGAGTGCTGGTGCCTGGGTGATGCCAGCTGTCACTAGGTTTGTCTGCATTCCTGTCGGTGGCCCCTGGCCTGCAGCGTTGGTCGCCTCAGTGAGCAGGCAAGTGTACTAACTGGTTCACTTGTGCTCTGCAGTCTGGCAAGTGCGCTCGCGGCGACATGTGCCCCTACAGCCATGGCGTCTTTGAGCAATGGCTGCACCCAAGCAGGTGAGGCGCAGCTGCTTGCACTAGTGAACACTTGGTGAATTGGTGTAGGCAAGGATACTTGGGAAGCCAGCGGCTGACGTTTGTGCTTGACGACATCGTTCTGCTTGCTGAAATACCTCTGTGCTCCCGTCACACATCAACTTATGGACCACTCACAGCCGTTCCTGCTGGCCCCTTGTGCACCTGCAGGTACCGTACACAGCTGTGCAGCTTTGGCACAGCCTGCAGGCGCCCAGTCTGCTTCTTTGCCCACACTGTACAGGAGCTGCGTGTGCCAACTGGCTGCGGCCCTAACCCTCAAGCCATCACAACACCGCTGCAAGCTGGCGCAGCCGCAGCGGCAGCAGCTACTAGCCAGATGGGACTCGACCCAGCTTCAGTGACAGCAGCCGCTGCAGCGGCAGCAGCACAGGGCAAGGACAACAGTGCATACAGCGCGCTGATGCAGCAGGCCATGCTGGCACAGATGAGTCAGGCAGCAGCAATGAGCCAACATGTGGATGGCGCTACAGCAACGCTCATCAACCGCTACCAAGCAGCCAGCTGCGCAGCATTGGCCAACGCTGCCGCTTTCCAGCGTGAGCAGCAGCAGCACCAGGCTGCCGCAGCAGTAGCAGCAGCGGCAGCGATGGCTGCAGCCTCCAGCAACCCTGCAAGCCTCCTGCAGATGGCACACGCCGCGCAAGCTTACCAGGCAGCTGCGGCCGCAGCAGCCGCGGCCGCTGCCACCATTCACGCAGCAAACAGCGATGCATGCGGCATGATGCCCCCAGGTAGCATGAGCTTTGGTGGCATGTGTCACCCAGCACATCTGCTCAGCAACAGCGGGCAGAGCACGAGCAGTTCAGTGAGCAGCCCCACCTACAGCAGCAGCAACAGCCACAACACCAGCCTCATGTCAGCGTCAACAGTCATGGGAGACATGCACTGCACGCCTGCTGCCGAGGCAGCAGGCAACATGAGCCGCCAGGCTTCTGCTGGTGGCTCGTCCCTCTTTGAGAGCTACCTCCTGCAGCAGGCGATGGCAGGAGCCAACTCCGGCGTCTGCTCGCCTTTTGGTGGCCTGCCACCAACATCACTGGCTGCTGCAGCTTGTGCTCCTTCCCCTGGCGCCGGCGCATCCATGTTTGGCTCTCCTTGGCTGCCTTCTGGCTCTTGCGGCTTTGCGTGCGGCTCATTCCCATCTCCTTTGATGCCAGCAACACCTGCCAACTCAGGTAGTATGGAGGCCTACAGTGCTGCACAGCTGTCACACCAGCTGTCGCTGCAGCAGCAGGGATGAAATGCACCCTGTTTTGCATCCCCCTGACGTGTGCTGGGCGAGGGCTGTGCAATGAACAATGCTGCATGTTGCGAATGCCTTGTTTCCAAGGCTCCTGGCCAGGTTTGCTTGTGCACGCACAGCAAGTTTGAAGCAAGTCGACAGCATGCAGGCGTGGCCTTTGATGCGCTGTGCGCAGCGTGTTCTGGGGTGGTGGTTGCTGTAGGTGGTGGTTGTAGGTACATTGAAGGTTTGACGAGCGCGTGTTTGGCCTTGTTGGTGGCGTCGCGTGTTATGCTTTGGTTTCAGCTGTGGATGGTGATGGTGCCGCCAGAGGCATGTCATTCTGCCTCACAGATCACACGCCACCTGTAGCACTTGGACGCGTGTGGCGGGCAGAGCTGCTTTGCTCTGCGTTCTATAGTCATCGAGTCCTGCCTGTCACCTTGTCCTGCTATGGTATGCCAGCTTGCACATTGCGCAAGCACGCAAGCGAACCCTAACGGCAGTACTAGTAGTTGCGTCGAGATGTGCCTTTGCGCATCTGGTACCCGGCGGGATTCATCTGTCGGCGATATGCGGGGGCCTTCATTGCGGGTAGAGGGGCACTCAGAGTATCAATCTGTTGTATCTGACGGCAAGAGAGCCTGTTTGGAGTTGCATTTGTGCGCCGTCATTTGCTGTTTGCTCAATGGGAGTGACATGTGATTGCTATGTGTCTGCACGTGGACAGCAGAGTGAGAAGATCAGAGGAGCAGACAGAGTTGCAGCTTTTGTATGCGTGTGACTGCCAGGGTGTGTCTGCCAAAGCCGTGACATGTGTGGGCGCTGCTTATGGGCTCTCAGCAACATGCTGAACCGCACAGCAGAGCAGTGGCAGTGATGTTTGTTTCCATGGCGGCGGCGCCTGACGGCAGTGGTGCTGAGTGCAGTGCATGCAGCGGCTTGTGGGTTTTTGGACTCAGCCGCGGCGCCTGGCGCGACTTCTGTGCGTGAGTTATACTGCTGCATTGGTTGCCATATGCCATCTTTACATGCTGGGTTTGCTTGTAGGCACTCAAGGTGCTGCGCATTTGCTGAGGGCATGGCATTTGACAAGCGGCTCGCCACACACATTACCACTTGTCAAGGGGCGCTGCAGCGTGCATTATCAGCTGCAGCCCCCTCAGCGGCGTGGCGGCGACCCCGCTAATACTTTTGGTAGAGCCGAGGCATCAGTACTGTCATCTTGAGTGGAAGACGTGGCCAAAGAAACATGGGTGTGCTTCCAACATTCCTTGCTGTCAACAGGTATGCGCGCCAAGCACAGCATGCAGCGATGCGGCTGTGCTATCAGCAGCGAGTTGAACCGGCCAGGGCGACAGATGTAGCGGTGTGCCAGGTTTTACGGAGCTGCATGTGCTCCGCGCTGCTGTGCGGGTCTTGCCGCTGTAGTGCGCGTGCTGTGCAGTAACGCATGGTCATTGCCGAGTGCGAGCTTTACTACTATTTGTCTCGAGTCGCGGAGGGCGGGGCAGGCCAGGCCTGTATCTGCCACAGCGTGCATCCAGCCAGCATGTGGTGCTCCTTTCAAAGTGCTGCAGTCAGTCAGCACGACACTGCAATGGCGTTGTAGAAGAACTTGCTGTTGCAGGCTGTGTTGGCATGTAGAGTGGTTGTCGCTGCGCAGTAGCGCAGCAGGTGGTGTGCAACGGGCACTGAAGAGCAGTGCCGGCAGCGGCGTGGAGTGGACGTGCAGCAATGCATGTGGGGCGTGTGCTTTGTGGCGGCTCAAGGGTTGGGTTGAATTACGCACGCATGCATGCATCGCTCTTGTTTGCTGCTTTCTCATTTTGGAACCATGCGATAGTTACATTGCTGCGTCGATGTGGTCTGTCTAGCTTGGCTACCACACCACATGTTGTGCACAAGAGGTATCTGTGAAGCTCTGAGCCCGCACTGGTCAGTCCTCGCACATACATCCCCATACCACATCATGCTAGATGGACGTTTGGGCCTATAGGCCGGGATTGTTGTCTTGTACAATGGGCTGTGCAGTGCATATTGAGCAGATTGTTAACAATTTGCAGGCATGTGGTGTTCTGGCAGGCACTGCCTGCCAGTGCAGCCGCACTTGCTGATCTGTGCGGCCCATCTCCTTCACCAATCGCCTCCTTGCACATATATATGCATCAGCCACAACATGCGCGGGGCTTGGCAGCAGGCTCCCACAAATCATGCTGGTACCGCATCATGCGGCTGCAGTGTCTGCTGTGCCGCAGATGCTGGCTGTTGCAGCAGGGGCGCAATGCGTGTCAAGGAAGAGCGCGCTTGCTAGTCTGCTTGGTCACTTGTGGCCATGCTCAATTGCAGAAAAGAAAGTGCAGGTGGGTCATATGTGCAGGGCTGATGTGTGTGGCAGTCGCCACCACAGCATCATGGCACGCAATTGCCGTGGAAGGGCAGCGCTATCCATGCGCTCCAGGCTTTTGGGCTGCATTGGCTGTTTTTGGGCGATTGTGTGTCTGCTCTTGCTGGTTGGAACTGTCAGTGCAGCTGGACGCGCTACGGCTTGTGTATGGCTTGGCAGCCTGCTGTTGCTGCTGACCTGTGGTCGGGCCGTGTGATTTTGTGCCGTGCATGGCGTGCTGTGTGCTGCCGTGCGCGTGCAACAAGGCTAGCAGGGCAGTCGCCAGAGCAACTGCTGCGCTGCTTGTGGATCGCAGCTGTGTATCATAAGCGTATGGCGGAGGTCTGTGGTTGTCACTCCGGGGGAGCTCATGTGCGTCGCGGCTGTTACAAGACGGCTGTTACAACAGGCGGGCAGGTGATGGTGCCGCAGTTTGCGGCAGGCGGGTTGCATGCTGCAGCCTCGCATTTGTGGGGTATACATACAGCGTTCGTGTGTGAGTAATTTGGTTGCAAACACGCCAGGTGCAAGCCCCTATGAGTTGGGGGGCCACACAATTTTGGTGAGGATCCTGCCGGTGGCCAGGTGTCCTGCAAATGCAGGAACAGCAGGTGCAGAATGCTGTACTGCCATGAGTGGCAGTGTGTTTCAGCACGCTCGCCTGCTGTTGTTTGTGATGGCTGCGTACATGTTTGTTGTATGGTTATGGTCCTGTGCTCACCAGCAAACGCATCTTGTGGACGCAACTGTTGTTGTTTGCCGGCATACGCCGTATGTGCAGAATTCTGTTGTGAGGTCCTTCCTACTAGGGACTTTGTGCTTCAGGTTTTCAGGCGCCCCTTGCCACCTGCTGGCCACGAATCGGGGTTGTTGTTGTTGTTCGTTACAGTTGCTGTCTGCGTATGTGGGTTTCCAGCTGTTCCTGTTGTATGTGTTGTGGCGATGACTGCAGGTGTGCCGCCCTTGCCGTGTTCAGAATCAGGATAATGTTGCCTGGCCGTGAGTGCGTCCATCGCAGACGCATGTGTATACATCTCATGCATCTCAGTGATTCCTGGCTCAACACGGGCGCTGTTTTGGTGGTTTTGCCAATGCGCGGTAAACTGCAGGCTGTGAGCATGTCATAAGGCGGCTTCAAGGCTCCCGGGATTGGCATTGGACATGTGTGTTGGTGTACCAGGTGGCAGGTGTCAGGCTGTTCTGAGGAAGAAGCTGCTGCAGCTCCTCGCTGCCGAGGGCCTGGGTGTACCAGTTGAATGAAAGCCGTGGTACCGTTATGTCTGTGTCAGAGCTGCGCTGTATCATCAACGTGCCGTGCTGTTAGTGCATTGTTTTCACTGTGGATGGGGGGCTTGATCTGTTGCATGGTCCTGTGGTGAAGATGCGAGTGCAAGGAATCAAGCAATGTTGTGTGAGCCGGGTTCGGGAGAGGCAGAGGAAGGTGTGAGTGGCCTCCTTTCGGTATTGGACAACTGTTCTGGAGAGTTTTCGTCTGACAGTTGCGGGGCGTGCTCACAATATGGCTCCTGGCGTCGGAGCCCTTCCTATTGTAACCGACATGTTCCTTCGCTGTTGGAACGCAGCACCCTGTCTGCTGGCAACTGGTCTGCTGCCCAAAAGCGGCATGGGGAACTGCTGTCACAGCACACAACACTGCATGCATGCAAAGGAGTGCCCCACAGCCTACCCACCCACTGACACCAGTTTGTTGCGTGCGGAATTTGAGCTGTTTGATGATCAGTTCAGCATGCATCACATGACCTGCATGAGGATCATCATCATGATGTTACCCATTCAAGCCATGCTATGATAGCATCAACACCATCTCCCCTGCGCTCACAAGAGGGAAAGAGAAATGTCGTACAATGTAGCGCTGGAACCGTGAACTTGTGATACTAGACAACCACACCTGAATTGCTTTTGCGTGTTCGAATGGGTTGTCTGTGTGTACATGAGCGTACTAGTCAGTTTGGCGGTCGCAGAGCTGACTCCACTTCAGGATGTCCTTGTTGTGGTGCAGAAGTTGAGTCTTTCTCACACTTCATGTTTGATTGCCCTGCTACTTCTGCTCAGAGGGATAGTATGTTTGCTGAGATCAGATCCCTGCCTGGTTGCGCTGAAAAGTTGCGCAGCGTTTTGTCCATGGCTGATTCGTCAATCAAGGTGTTGCGTTTTGTATCTGATGATATTTGGGGCAGTTCTGGAAGATGTCGGATGGTGTCACCGTGTCATCATCATCATCATATTACCCATTCAAGCCATAGCATCAGCGCCATCGGCCCCGCGCCCCACCGGGGCGGAAAAAACGGATGGTGTCACCGTGTATTGCTGCTTTTCTTGTCAAGTCTTGGGATGTGCGCAATGCATGCAAACATTCTGGAGCAGTGCTCCCTTCTCTGTCCGCTCCAGTGGGGCGCGGGGCCGATGGCGCTGATGCTATGGCTTGAATGGGTAATATGATGATGATACTAGACAACCACACCGTCTGACAGCGCGTGAACTGCACCAGCTGACACATTCGAGCAGGGACATGCACAGAAGCTCGAGCACCAGTCCACACCAGGCTGTAGCGGCATTTCACACCGTGATGCCTCCTTGATACCAGCGCTGTGTGTGCTCCCCCCCCCCAAAAAAGAACGGGGCACAAGCAAATGCAGACACGTAAACACGTAAGCCAGCCTCACAAAGTCAACAGCGGGCACGCACGGCAACGCACAGCTGTCATCTACCTTGCACCTAACCAACACAAAACCGTACAGCTGGGCCACCACGCGCCACCCATCAAAGTACCCACACGCTGTTGCAGCGTCCTGTGTTGTGTCACTGCTCTGATCACTTGGCAACAGGGGCCTGGTGCTGCATGCATACACCTGGTACGCTCACAAATGAACAGACGCCAGCTGCTCCCCACATGTGATCACTGGACACATTCACCCATGTGTTCTAGAACAGTGAACTATGTACAAGTTACTGCTCCAGTATGACTTTGACTCCCTCAGGATCAAAGTCATACATGTCGAAACAGTGACATTGCAAGGTTCTTGATGAAGCAGCAGTATTGACACCCAGCAGAAAATGTTAAAGTAATGACAGCAGAGGCATCCTCTTGTGGGCTGCCCCGCAACTTCCAGCTCATCAGTGCAACAACCATGACAGCCTGACTACCCAAGAAGTACATGTCCCCCACTGTCATCACAAATCGGTGGCTGAGTAGCTGGGCTGCGTCACATATGTGCTGCGCACTGCAGCGGCTGCCAGTGCATCGACAGCCTGCTGAGCACAGGTGGGTGCATCATGGCAGTCATTGGCTTTCGTGCGGGGGGTTGGGTGGGCTGCCAGTGTACTGCATGCTAGTGCCGTGTCCTCTCACATGGATGTTCAGCCGCTGCCTATGGCACACAGCCCTGACTGCTGTTGGGTGGTCACAAGCACCCCAGAGGCCACAACCTTGTGCACAGACAACCTTAGTAGGCCCACCGCCCTGTCCCCAGCCGCCTGCATCTATCACTATGAAGCGCCCAACCCAAACCTCCTATGACAAGTGCATCGTCATCTTCGTCATCATCATGCTATCCATTCATGCAATAGCAGCAACACCATCGTCCCTCCGCCCACAGGAGCGAAGGTGATGTATTGATGCACAGTGTAGCGCTGGCATCGTGAACTTGTGATTCTAGACAACCACACCGTCTGAAGGCATGTGAACTGCACCAGCTGACACATTGCAAGCAGGGATACGCACAGAAGCTCAAACATTAGTCCACAACAGGTTGCAGCGGCATTTCACACTGTGATGCCTCCTTTATGCAGCTCTGTGTGTGGCCTGGCTCCACCCCCCCCCCCCAAAGGACTGATGCACAAGCAAATGCACACTTGAACAAGCAAGCCAGCGTCACACAGTCAACAGCGGGCACGCACGGCAACGCACAGCTGTCATCTACCTTGCACCTAACCAACACAAAACCGTTAAGCCAGGCCACTACGCGCCACCCATCAAAGTACCCACACGCTGTGTTGCAGCGCCCTGTGTTGTGTCACTGCTCTTATCACTTGGCTACAGGGGCCTGGTGCTGCCTGCATACACCTGATACATTACATTACATTACATGCTCCACCCAACAAGGAGTGGGAACCCCATTCAGGAGCCAACGAGAGGCTCACAAATGAACAGACGCCAGCTGCTCCCCACATGTGATCACTGGATACGTTCACCCATGTCTTTTAATGCAGTAAACTATGTCAGTGTTCCAGTATGACTTTGACTCCCTCAGGATCAATGTCATACATGTTGACACAGTGACATTGCAAAGTCCTGGATGAAGCAGCAGTACTGACACCCAACGGAAAGCAAAGTAATGACAGCAGAGGCATCCTCTTGTGGGCTGCCCCATAACATCCAGCTCATCAGTGCAACAACCATGACAGCCTGACTACCCAACAAATTCATGTCCCCCACTGTCATCACAAACCGGTGGCTGAGCAGCCGGGCTGCGTCACATATGCTGTGCAATGCACGGCTGCCACTAAAACGACAGCCTGCTGAGCACAGGTGGGTGCACCATGGATGTTCAGCCGCTGCCTATGGCACACAGCCCTGACTGCTGTTGGGTGGTCACAAGCACCCCAGAGGCCACAACCTTGTGCACAGACAACCTTGGTCCCACCCTGCAGACACTCGCACACACGCCAAGCTCGCCTCGAATGAAAAAAAGACGCATCAGAATGTGCACTGTACCGCGCAGCCGGCGCAATGCTGATCACAGCAGCTGCTGCAGCAGCCAAAGCATGACACCATCAGCACAGCCGCCAGCACATGGCTCCCTGCTGGCACGCACCCTCACACACCACACCCCACACACCCCCGCCCCCACCTTTCTCTGGGCTCTCTTGCAGCAGCAGTCACTGCAGGCCCATGCCACCAAGCTCTCATGCAGCAGCAGTCACTGCAAAGCCATGCCGCTCGACCCCACCAGCAGCTCCGCACGCGTCACTCCAGCCGGGAGCTCCTGCGCGTGACGCGCGGCGCCGCAGCAGGCTGCTCGCTGCCACCAGACATGCGGCGGCGGCCAAACGCTGCCGGCGCAGCAGCAGCGCCAGCTGCAGGTGCTGACAGGCGGCGGCTCCTGCCGCGTGCTGGTGCTGCTGCCTCCTCCTCGTCTGACAGCAGGCCAGCATAGGGGTCGCCCGCGCCCTGCACATCCTCAGGCACAGCCGGCAGCGCACTCGTGCGACGGCCTGCAGCAGCAGCAGCAGCAGCAGCAGTGTCAGCTGTGTGCGGCCAGTTCCTGAGCAGCAGCAGCGTGTAGCTGCATTGCATGCTTGTCAGCTCACAAAAGACCTTCCCTGCTGCTCACACTTCAGCTGTTCATCGTATGTTGCAGCGCTGCTTGAGTTTTTGTGGGTCACTGGAGATGCAAGCGCTCTCAACAGACACGATACTTGGGTACAATGTCGTGAGCATCAATCCAATTTGTGCTCACCGCGCGGTGTGGCTGCTGCTGCTGCTGCTGCTGCTGCTGCGCGCCTGCCGCGCCCAGTGCTGGCCGGCTGCGCCACCTCCTCCCCGTCACTCTCAGCGCCTGCTGCTGCTGCTGCTGCCCCTGATGCAGAGCGCGTGGTGCGCCGCCCGCCAGCTGCTGCTGCTGCACCACCACTCCTGGCGGCCCTGGGGGTGCGCACGCCTGCAGCCGCTGCTCCTGGCGGCAGTGGAGGCTGCGGCAGGCAGGGGCAGCGGGCGACACACACAGCAGGCATGTCAACTGGGGTGACAGCAGCACAAGCACAGCCACGCCACCGACACATATGAGCTGCCATGCTGGCATCTGCAGTGTGGCTGCCGTGCAACCGGCTGGCTGAGCACTGCATCTTGGGTTAGTTGTGCTCCCCACAAAACAGCAAGGCTTCCAGCATGCAGCCTGCCTGCATGCACGCTGCAGCCTGTCTGGCCCACCAGGCGGTGCGCACCTTGCTCTTTGGTGTCAGGATGACGGCAGCCATGCCCGCCACACCACCGACGTTGTCCAGCAGGGCGCGCATGGGCGATTTGCCGGCACCAGCACCACCAGCCACGGAGCACTGGCGCCAGCGCCGCGGCACATCCTCCTCGTCACTCAGCAGCCCTGCGTATGGGTCGCCCTCTGCTGCTGGCAGCATTGCTGCTGCTGCAGCAGCAGCCCCGGCCTCCTCAGCAGCAGCAGCCTCGGCTTCCTCAGCGGCAGCAGCAGCAGCTGCTGCTGCTGCCTCGTCGTCTGCAGTGTGTGCAAAGTCCCCCTCATCCTGCTGATGGCCAAGCAGCCAGCCCTTGATGGCTGGCAGGAAGAACATGGCAGCACAGGCGCCAACAAAGGCCAGCACAGCGCCAAACGCAGTCTGCAGCGCCTGCGGGTTGGGTGGAGCGGTCAGCAGACAAGCAGGCAGCCGGGTGCAGGGGGTGGAGTGGTGTCAGTGAAGTGGCATTGGGGCAAAAGCGATGTTCCCCGGCAGACATGCAGCAGCATAGTCGGCCAGAAAGTGCAGGCAATGCACAGCAGCAATCAGCCGCACATGACCAGAACCTGTTGCCGGCACTCACCGTGGCCGTGACGGCTGGCACAGCAGCAGTGGCAGCAGCAGGCGCTGCATCCAGCTGCTGCTCCGTCGTGGGTACGAACTGCTCAGCAGCAGGCACCCCTGGCTCCAAGGCAGGCTGCTCCTCCTGTGGTGCTGCTGGCACCTGCGAGTCAGGCTCTGCTGCTGCTGCTGCTGCTGAAACTTGTGAGTCAGGTGCAGCAGCAGGCTGACTCACTTCTTCTGGCTCATCCCCATACTCTGGAGCTGCTGGTTCCACCTCAACCTCCTCCTGCTGCCGCTGCTCAGGTGATGTCTCAGCAGCTGTCTCAGCAGCTGCCTCGACAGCACCCCCCGCATGCTGCTGCTGGTAATGCTGCTCTGTGGCTGCAGCGACCGCTCCAGCTGCCTCCAGCACGGCCACCTCTTGCCCTTCCGCTGGCTCTGCGGCATCATCAGCCGTCTGCACTGGCTTCGCTTCTGTTGGTGGTACATCAGTGGGCGCTGCTGGCTGCGCTGCGGCTGCCTCCTCGACCGCTGCGGCCTCAAGCACTGCAGCTTGCCCCTCTGCTGTGTCGGCAGCGACTGCTGGCTGCTCAAGCGTGGTGCTTGCAGGTGGCTCCATCCAGGCCCGCTCCTCTGCAGGTGCAGCTGCCGCTTGCTCTGTGGCCTGCTCTGCTGTTGTTGCTGCAGGCTCCTGTGCCACATTGGCAGCTGCATCCTCCTGCTGCACTGCCTCGGCAGGTTCTGCTGGTTCTGGTGTGGCTGCCACCTCAGCGGCTGCTGTTGTTGCTGCAGGCTCCTGTGTCACATTGGCAGCTGCATACTCCTGCTGCACTGCCTCGGCAGGTGCTGCTGGTTCTGGTGTGGCTGCCACCTCAGCGGCTGCTGTTGTTGCTGCAGGCTCCTGTGCCACATTGGCAGCTGCATCCTCCTGCTGCACTGCCTCGGCAGGTTCTGCTGGTTCTGGTGTGGCTGCCACCTCAGCGGCTGCTGTTGTTGCTCCAGACTCCTGTGCCACACTGGCAGCTGCATCCTCCTGCTGCACTGCCTCGGCAGGTGCTGCTGGTTCTGGGGCGACTGCTACCTCAGCGGCTGCTGTTGTTGCTGCAGGCTCCTGTGCCACATTGGCAGCTGCATCCTCCTGCTGCACTGCCTTGGCAAGTGCTGCTGGTTCTGGTGTGGCTGCCACCTGAGCGGCTGCTGATGCTGGTGCAGGCTCTGGCACCTCAACGGCAGCTGCTTCCTCCTGCTGCACTGGCTCGGCAGGTGCTGCTGGCTGTGGTGCGGCTGCCACCTCAGCTGCTGCTGCTGCTGCTGCTGCTGACTCTTGTGACATATTGGCAGCTGCGTCCTCCTGCTGCACTGCCTCGGCTAGTGCTGCTGGCTCTGGGGCGGCTGCCACCTCAGTGGCTGCTGGTGCTGCTGGCCCTGGAGCCACTGCCTCGTCGGCTGTTGGCATGCCGATGTGGCCCTCCGCCTGCTGCTCTGCTGGCTGCTGCCCCTCACTATCGTCAACTGCTGCTGCAGGAACAGTGAAGTCAATGGCCTCTGCAGGAGCAGCATCGGCTGCTGCTGGGTCAGCAGCAGCGGCAGTAGCAGCCTCAGCGCTGTTAGCTGCCACAAGGCTTTCTGGCGCTGGCTGCCGCCGCTGCTTCAGCTGCGCAGCAGCACCCTCAGAGCCGCCGAGCTTCTCCATGACAGCCCGCGGCCACAGGTGCTGTGGCACAGCCGCGAACAGCGCTGCTGCCGTCTCCACCGGCACACTGCGCCACTGGTCATCACTCACAGAGTTAACCCACACGCGCGTGAAGTCGTCTGCAGTGACGCCTCTTGGCAGCCGCCAGCGCAGCAGGACATCTGCAGCATCCTGCAGGTACCATGCGGTCTGCTTGACGGCCAGCCGCCAGCCGCTCGGCTGCCTGCTCAGCACCCTGTGCAGCGCCTGGTCTGCTTTTAGGCAGACATCCAGGTTGTGTTGGAAGCAGAAGCAGCCTGGGGGGGCCAGCGTCGGCGGCAGCATCTCCACAACCACAAAAGCGGTGGCAACGATTGCAAAGCCGGCAAGCAGCTGGAGCAGCAGGCTGCAGGACTTGCCCAGCAGGTCGCTGCGCTTGGGGGCTGCTGCTGCTGCTGCTGCTGCTGCCATGTGTGCGACCGACGTTGCCGAGGCCTCTTCCTCCCGGCCAGGATCCTCGTCATCTGCAAGGCAGATGATTCAGAAGCAGCAGCAGCAGCAGCAAGGCCGGAAGCATTGCATGAGATCGAGTACATGATGGGAACTTGCACAAGCACAAGCACAACCAACAGCACAGGCACTCTGGGCGCTGTGCTCTACTTATACAAAAATCATTGTAGTGCCGCATCTACTGCGTACATGCTGTGTTGTCGCTGCCTGCGCTGCTAGTGCAGCACAAACAAGAGAGCACAGTCAACTGCCATGCAAAGAGAACAGCACCATTGCTGCCGCAGCTGGAGGTACTAGCTGCCGTCCTGCAAACAGCAACACCGCACCTTGGCCTTTCAAGAACTTGTCGACGTCAAAGCTGAGGCCGCCGTCGCCGCCACTTTTTACGTCAGGCATCTCCATGGCAAACGCCGCCTTGGTGGCTGATGACAGCATTGAGGCCTCCAGCTCCTCCAGCGACATTAGCTCAGTGGGCAGCAGCTCGCTCACGGTGAGGCCTCGGCTGCAGCTGCCCTGCTGCTGCTCCTGGCGTTGTGGGCTGGTGGCTGCTGCCGCCGCATCGCTGCCTGCTGCTGCTGCGTCAGTCTGGTTGACGGCCTCTGCATGAAAGGCCCATGTGCACAGAGCAGGAGTGAGCAAAAACAGCTGTTGGCTATTGCTGGGCTGTGGCGACAATAAGGCATGCACAGGATGCAGCCTGTGTTGAATCGAGATACATTTCCGTTGGAACTGTTGCAGTAACAGCAAGTCTGCAAGTGGTGGACAGCTACTCCACCCATATGTCCCAAAACATTGCTGCTGCTGCTGATGATGTTGCTGCTGCTGCTGCTGCTGCAGCACACCGTGCTCACCAGTGAAGTCCAGCCGCCTTGCCGACACGTTGCCTGCTGACAGTACGCTTGCAGGAGTGCATGTGCTGCCAATGGACACCTCACTCGCGTGGCTGTCAGCCGGGGAGGCCAGCTGCTGCAGCAGCAGTGGAAGCAGCAGCAATGGCAACAGGAAGGTTCAGGGCAACAGTTGAGTGATTAATGTGACATTGTTGAATGTAACATGGTGCGAATGTTGCACTAATTCAGGCATATTGTGGTCGCACCAGGCGCACACCGAGGGCAAAAAAAATACGTTGTCATAACATACACATTCAAATTGATCTATGCAGCATTCTACAAGCAAACAAAAAGCCATGTCCTCTGCACAGGATTTCATGTGCAGTGTCCCCAAAAGTGCTGCCACTTGTTCCCAGTCCCCGCCTCACCTGCACAGGAGTCGCCACCCGCTCCGCTGCCCCTGGTGTTGCTGCAGCTGCCGCAGCTGCTACTGCTGAACCCTGTGCTGCCGCTGGGCTGCAAGTGCCAGAAAATGACACGCTGGCAGGAGTGCCACTGCTGGGGCTGCCCACAGCAATGGCAGGCGGCGCCACAATGGGAGATGCAGGCAGCAGCGTCTGCTGGTCCCCGTAGTGCTCTGCCTGCACATCCATGGGAGTGTTCTGGGGTGTGGTGGCTGCAGAGGTGGCCTTGTCAGCGGGCGTCAGCAGTGTGGTGCTGTGCCTGCTGCCCTTGCTGCCCCGGGACAGCCTGGCGGAGCCACCTGCAGCATCAGTGACAGAACCCGGGCGACAGCAGCAGCAGCAGCAATGTGGTGATCTGCCGTAATTGCAGCGCAGTACATCAAGCTGCGACAATGGTAGGCAGCAGCCAGCACAGCAGCCATGTACGTTGGCATGCATGGAATGGGACCACAGGCAACAGCACTGGACCTACGGTATATGCGGTGGTTGTCCACATGCGCATGCACACCGATGCATGCATGCACATGCAGCTGGTGGCAGGCACCATGAAGCTCTGTCTCTGTCTCTCTCTGAAACCAGCACGCGCACACGTACACCTATACACACGCACACCTATACACCCGCACAAACACACCCACCGACCCACCCAGCTGCACACCCACCCACCCACTCACCCACCCACCCACCCACCCACAGAGTATATTTGACATTACTTGTGCAACTCACCAATTGCCGCCTGCTGATCGATCATTGCCTTGGCCTTGCGCAGCAGCGCGGCAGTGCTGCCGGGGGGCCAAGGTAGGCGGCACGCATGCCGCTGCTCCCGCTGGCACCGCTTACTGAGGAGCGCTCAGATGCTGTGTCAGCAGCATGGGAGGCAGCCGGGCTCCTGCCTGCCTGCAGCAGCGCTGGGCTCGGCTCAGCCGGTGGTGCTGCAGCAGCCTGCATGGCAAAACAGCAAGGAGGGGTGCTTTGTTTGAAACAGTAAAATTGTAGGCCAAGTTGGACCTGACCAACAGCCGCAGTTGGGACAGCTGGGCAACAGTGACAGAGGCCATGATGCTGCACAACGGAATGCTTGCACTGCCGGAACAGACACAATCTACTGAGGAACAACACATATGACTGTTCCAAATTCTTTGTCACAGGTTGTGACACAGGCAGCAGCTGCAGGTCCTGGACAGTAGTATGCACATGTGCTGACCAATTTTCCCGGCTAGGTTAACCTAGACTGTTCAGCATCCTGCAGCGGCAGCGGCAGGCATTGAATACAGTGTGAACTTCAGTCCAGACGACGGCATGTCAGCAGCTGGCAGCTGCGGGCCAGCAGCACGACACACCAGGCGTGTCGTCTGGCTGGGGTTTTGGCAGCAGCACCGAGGTGACAGCGTCTCAGGGCTTTGCCTTCGCCACGCACCCAGCAGCCACCTCCAACGCTGGCTCGCCTGACGTGCAGCCCTTGCTGGCAATGCGATCGCATTGCCAGCAAGGGCTGCACGTCAGGCGAGCCAGCGTTGGAGGTGGCTGCTGGGTGCGTGGCGAAGGCAAAGCCCTGAGACGCTGTCACCTCGGTGCTGCTGCCAAAACCCCAGCCAGACGACACGCCTGGTGTGTCAGCGCCTGCTGCTGGCCAGCTTGAGCCGCAGCTGCCGGCTGCTGATATGCCGCCGTCTGGACTGAAGGACATAGGGAACACAACGCCTGCCGCTGCCGCTGCAGGATGCTGAACAGTCTCTGGGCTTGTTGTGGACACGCTGCTGGTGTGCTCTGGTGTGAAAGGCGGCGGTGAGGGCAAGTGTGTAATGGACTGCCGCACCGCAGCTCCTGCTGAGGTCCGGTTCAGGGGCCGCTCCCCAAACGGTTGTGACAGTGGAGAGTAGAGTGAGCTCCCATCGTGGCGTTGGCCTGAGGCAGGCATAATAGTCCCTGGTGTGGTGGAGGCATAGTCCACTGGGTGTGAAGCCAAGCCTCGCAAGGCAGACTCCGTTGGGCTGCTTCCGTATCCAGGGAGCCTGCACACAAGCAAGGCTGGCGTGAGGTACCTCAAGCAGTGCGAGCAGATGACTGCGCATTTGATGGCACAGCAGCAGAGGTTGTTGGGCCGAAAGCTGCTGCTGGGCAGCCACCTGACGCACCTGCCCGAGCCAGAGAACGCCATTAGTGCTATGATTGATAAACTACAGGCCAGAGATGGCTGGACGCAACCTGTGCTCAAACTTGTTGCCAACAACCAAGCTGTTACGCAGCCCGCAGGGTGCTTTGCGATCGTTATCGCATGCTGTTTGAAGCGCAAGATCAGACTAGATACTTTACTGGAGTCGATGCCTCAGCAGCGGCTGGAGGTCGGGTGTTGGTGATGAGCTAGTCAGCGGCACGGGCGGAATAAGCTGAAAACAGCACCCGCAAACACCAGAATCACAAAGGCTTCATATTCAACTGTGGCATCACGAGAGCACGAGACCAACAAATGGGTTTTAAAAGCTGACAACACAAACAACTGAACATGATTTTCCAATCAACGGTAACCTCTTCCCTGGGCCGGTAAAATGATAAGTGCTGCTCCATTCAATCGTCAGGAGAACGCAGCCATTGCCTTCCTGGCGAGCTGGGCTTCTCCAAGTTGCTCACTATATCGCCAGCACCCTCAAGGTTTGCTGCTGAGGAAGCCATGCACGCTTTACTTGCAAGGTATTACTTTGATGGCTTTTTATGATTGCTTTGACACCAGCTGTGCTGGAAACACTATTGTGACACTATGGAACGGGCCATGTGTTCATGCCGTTGCGGTCAGACACGCACCTTGCAAAAATCCCCTTGTAGGCAACAAACCACCTTACAAAAAAGGTGACCAAAACGGTGAGTCCTCGAATGGTGGCCATCTGTTCAGAATTGCTGCGGTCACCTTGAGATGGCGTGCACTGAAGTTCATTATAAAACTGCTGTGACACAAAGCCGTGAACAATAGCCTGTACAGCACACCAATTTCTTTGACCAATTGAATTCTCCTCACGTCATAAATTTGATGGCTGTGGCTGATTTACGAAATGAACGCTGCAGCTGCTGCCTGTTTCGCCGCTGCGCTTCTTCTACGATTGCTGGTGGCAATATCACCATACTCTGGTGCGTGAATTGGAAGATCATGTGATCCTGGATAACGTGGGAGTTCACAACCCCTGCTGAACAGCAGCATGCACTTCTCCTGTCAGGCGCGCAGACACCACCCAAGTTTGGGGACTATGAAGCTCAGCGGCACTGGATGGAGCTGACAACAAGCTTGCCCTTGCAGCAGTGGTGAGGCAGCGCAGCAGCGGACGCCAACACAGTGCTCGGTGTCCCTGCAGTACTGTTTGTAGATGCCTGCTGTAGCAGCTGATGCTGGAGTATGTTGATCTGCCTTGCCCAGGTATAAGGACGGCCCTGACAATGACCCAAAGTATTGGCCACTGGACTACCCCCCTGTGTCGGGCTACCAGGTGCACAGCGAGTGGTGGTAGCAGTTCCCAAGTACTGCCGCAGTACCATTCAATACATGTCACTGCATCTCGCCCACTCCATTAAACGATAAAGGTTGTGACCTGAGCCTTACCTTGATCTGCTTGGCAGTGCCCAAACCTCAGGTGCTAGTTCTTGCTTGCTGCATCTAGTTTACGTGCTGCTGTGTGCCTGCTGTGACTGCTGTCAACCACCATCTACAGAGCTTTGTGCACGGTCTATTTGTGAAGCACTTTGACCCCGCTGCAGTGGCCCTGCACAGCTCGCGAGGCTATGAGTCGTACTTTTCCAAGCAGCTGCTACGCTGGACAGTCATCCTGTCGGACCTGCTGAGTGAGTTCAGGCTGAGGATCACCAACCGCAGCAACTGTGAGCTTGATACAACAGGGTGATGTTCCAAGTCAGGTGACATGCGGGCAGCTGCCTGCCCCTGCAAATCGCCAAAGCCAAGTTGCAGCAGCGCATGTGCTTTTACCACACGGTGTACCTTTGTGCGTCACTTGATGGCACACACACGATGTTCAACCACATTCTGTGCTGCAGTCTTCTTTCCTGCAGCTTGTGTGGCATCCTTGGTGTTCAGCACTCCAAGCCACAGCGCCAGCGCTGCAGCAGCGACGGCTTCATCCTCCCCCCTGCTTCAGAGGCAGCAGCTGTTTGTGCTGGCAGCAGTGCTCCTGCAGCCAGCATCCATCATCATTGACCACGGCCACTTTCAGTACAACTGCATCAGCCTTGGGCTGGCAGTGCTGGCAGCAGTGGCCATCGCACGGCAAAAGGACGTGCTGGGCAGCGTGTTGTTCTGCCTGTCGCTGAACCACAAGCAGATGGGGCTGTTCTATGCGCCCGCCTTCTTTGCCCATCTGCTGGGGAGGTGCCTGCAGCAGCCAACACACACCGGGAAGGTGGGATGCATGTACAGGAACAGTGGGTGTAGCACGCTTGAACTGGCGCTGTAAGTCAGCACAGCAGCAGCAGCCAGCTGCACGTGCAGGCCCCTGGTTCAGCCTTGGACGGGCATGTGCACTCAGCCGGCTTGACAAACAGGCAGGTGCAGGCGGGCGTCACAGGCGCAGGTCGGCAGGCTGGCCGTGACCGCACTGTGCCGGCTTGTGTGTGTGCTGTGCTGTCTGTGCAGGTGCTGGGTGTGGCCAGGCTGGGGTTGGCCGTCATCGCCACGTTTGTGGTCTGCTGGTCCCCTTGGCTCACATCTCAGGACTCAGCATCACAGGTGCAAGCAGCAGCATGGTCTTGCTGACCTGACGGTGTAGCAGTAATGTCAGCGGCAGCAACAGCAGCAGCATGGAAGGACAGCATTAATTTAAAGTGCATACAAATTTGGTGCAGCTACAACACCAGCTGCACCGTTACACTTGCAGCTGCGTTGCTCTTGTCGCCGCGTCAACACATTGCAGTGCTGCCGGCCAGCTGGCGGTGAGTTTGCTGCAGGCCATGCACATCCGGATGAGTCAAAAGGTGCCGTGCCAGCAAGCAGCTGGTCACTCTGTGCCATCGTGTCTCTGCCCATGCAGCAGGAGGGTTCAGGGAGGTTGTGGTTTGTTGTGCTGTTCCTGCAGGTGCTGCGCCGCATCTTCCCTGTTGGGCGGGGCCTGTATGAAGACTACGTGGCCAACTTTTGGTGCACCACCTCAGTGGCCGTCAAATGGAGGAGCCTGCTGAGCAACGCTGTGCTGATTCCAGCATGCGCAGGCATTACTGTGCTGGCGGCACTGCCCAGCATGGTGCAGCAGATCCTGCAGCCTTCGCCACGCGGACTGCTGCTGGGCATGGCCAACAGCGCCTTTGCCTTCTTCATGTTCAGCTACCAGGTGTGACCAGGCAGCCCTGTGGCTCTGGCTGTTCTTTGTGCTGTTGGAGGAGACTGAGGCGCGTACCGCGCACAAGGCCAAGCGCGACACGGCCATGCAGCGAGCACTGCTGGGGGCAGTGGAGTGGACCGCAGTGCGTGCAGCGAAAGTTACGCGTGTGGTTGCAGCACGTTGTGCCTTTATGCAATTGGCCGCGAGTGGCATGCATAGACACTGCACGACATGCCCCTAGCCTACTGCTCCTGCTGGCGGTGCAGGCGGCAATGACGTGCCGCCCCGCTTGTGCTGCCCTCTGCTCACTACGCCCCTGCGCCACCAGGTCCACGAGAAGTCCATCCTGCTGCCCCTGCTGCCCATCACGCTCCTAGCCGCCAGTGAGCCAGACTGTGCCATGTGGGGTCCCGTCGTGGCAGCATTCAGCATGTACCCGCTGCTGGTGCGTGACGGCGTGGCGCTTGCTTACGCTGGCACGATCGGCGTGTACCTTTTGGTGATCACTGCGCTGGTCCCCCCAAAGGCAGCGCAGCCGGTGACGCTGGCCAGCCAACTTGGCCGGCGGCTGGCGGGTGCGGGGTGCGCGGGTGCAGTGGTGCTGCACCTGCTGCAGGCGCTGGTGCCCGCGCCCCAGCGGCTGCCGTGGCTGCATGATCGGCTGTTCACGACTTACAGTTTTGTGTTCATCGCTGGCTGCATGGTGTACTTGAACTGGAGGCAATGGAGCCAGCCAGGCAGCGGCAGAGTTGTTGGCAAGGCCAAGACTACATAGGCAGCACGCGACAGGTGTTGCAGGCTGCTGGCCTGTTGTGCTGTTGGTGCACAATGCACTTGAGTAGGTACCTACTTTGGACGACACCGATGTCTGTCTGAAGGCTTTTGGGGTTATGACATATGTATGTGGTGTATCAGACGCCGCATACATATGGATTGGCTGTGTGCATGCTGGGCCCCATTTTAGCAATATGAGTGCCGCATTTGCTGCATTGTCTTTGCAAAGTGTGGTCTTCCTGCAAATCTTCACATTGCATGCTGTCAACCAACGGGTGGTTGGATGCCCGGCATTGACAGTGTCAGTGGCTGCAGGATGCCATCATGGCAACCTGAATGCACTATCAGTTTGTCTCAGATAGCGAACCAGAAAGCCGGGGCCTGTTGCTTGATATAGTCAGTACCATCTGAAACAGTTTCGCTCTGCACCCAGACCCAGGTGCTTTAGCGGTGTACTGGAGCACAGGGTGCCTCTGAAAAGAAAGCAGCAGCTGCCAGCAGGCCGCCGCGGGTGCAGAGCAAACCTGCAGAACAACAGCCTAAGGGTGCGCTCATGCCAATTTGGAAGAGCCGTAGCATCAGTGTGGAGGTTAAACCCATACTGTTGCTGACGTGTGTCCGTCCCATTGTTGAATATGGCAGTGAGGTTTGGTTTCCGTCCACAGCTAGGCAACTGCAGCTGATTGACAAAGTGCAGACAGACATCAGGGTACTACTACGTGCATGCAAAGCACCCTGTCGTTACCCTGATGGGCCCTCGTGACGAACCTGCAGGCCAAGTTGTGGCAGCCATGCAGGCTGATGACATTGTTGCAATTGCTGTCTGCGGGTCTCTGTCTGAAGTTCAGGCTGTGGCTGCAACTGTTTACAATTACAGTTGCCAGTGGCGCTTCAAGCTCCACAGCTTGAAGTCTGCCGTCATGCATGTGCTGCCAGCAAGACAGACCAGCCAGCTGGTCGACTCCGGCATTGTTTGGAACAATGTCCCTGTGCCTGTTGTATCGGAGTACTGCTATCTTGGCCTGTGGTTCAACAATACCTGTACATGGACCACACATTTTAACGAATTACCACCACCCAAAGTAGGGCCACTGGCCCACCCGCAAAGGAGCCAAACAAGGCTCATGGGGTCCACAAAACTCAAAAGAAGACCATCAACCGGAAAGAACCACAACCTCAACAAGCTCAGAGAGCTCAGAGCTCAGAGAATCAGTAACTTCAGAAGCACTGCTAGTAATGCCATCACTGGGAAGCAACAAATGTGCCAACTCTGGATCGCTACGTACCAGTAAGCAACTGTGTATGAAAGCAGCAACCTTACTTTGTCTTTGCCGCATAAAGTCTGCCAGACATCGCCCGCTTGGGTTTGCTAATGCACTTGGGTTCTGCCAACCACCGAAATCATCAAACAGACACCAAAAACGCTCCCGGACTAGCTCGTAAGCATCACACTCAAATACCACGTGGAACTCATCCTCAACCTGGCCAGCAGCGCATCGGGTGCAAAACCGCTGATGTCTAGGTAACAAGGAGTTGCCAGCCCTCTCCCACCGACCAGTAGCCACGCGCAAGTCATGTGCACCCAGACGAAAACGCATCAGTGACGACAGGTGTACTTTGTTGAGGCCAGCAGTGTTGTGCACATAGTCTGGACACCAGCCAGACGGCTTTGACATGTCCAGCTCATCAAGTGATGTGCATGCAAACCAGCTCTCGTACGTAGAATGCATGACAGTATCAGAACCAGCAACTCTGGGATCGGTGGGTAAATCATGCCACTGCTGATACAACCAAAACTGAAAAGCCTCATGCACACAGCGCATATCAGACTTCTCAAGGCAGTGCAGACCGACCAGTGCATCAGGTATGTCGCCCAACGTGCCCGTACGGGTATGCAACGTGCGCACAAGGGACCTAAACTGCCAGAACCACAGGGACTTTTGCCTACCCTGATCAGCGCTGCTTGGGTAGGTGTGCATACTGAGGTCTCTGTTCTCCTGCATTGCTAAAAACAACCAGTCACTTGGCGGCCGTGAGACCACCCGGTCCCACAGGTCCCAGCAAGCTGTGAACCAACCACTGATCAGGGGTCTGCAGCCAAATTCACGCAATAGCAGCTGCCTGCAAGTAGACTTGCGAACACGCCCAGCCAACATACGCAAAAACATGAACTGCACCACTTGCATGTCATTGCTAAGCGCCTTGGCAACGCCCTGCGGCCCACTTCCGCAGCTATGAAGCAGTGCAGGGGCCCACATTTCTGAGCAGTAGCCCAAGATTGGCGAGACCAGCGAGTTGAACAGGTGCACCTGCAAGCCAAGCCCCGTGATGTGGTGGTCAGCGCAGCGGGAGCGCATGGCCCACATTGCCCGCGAGCCAGCAGCTGCCAGGGACGAAACACATGCTGTAACACCCTTAGTCTCATGGAACACACAACCCAAATACCTGAACTCGCTGCTTCTGGGCACAGGCACACGCACACCATCCCTGCCAACAAAGGTCCACTGCGCAGGACCCCGGTAGCGCTGGTGGCCAAATACTATTTTGAGAAGATGCTGGCTAAGGTGCAACGTGTGAAGGGTGCGCTCATGCCAATTTGGAAGAGCCGCAGCATCAGTGTGGAGGCTAAACGCATACTGTTGCTGACGTGTGTCCGTCCCATTGTTGAATATGGCAGTGAGGTTTGGTTTCCGTCCACAGCTAGGCAACTGCAGCTGATTGACAAAGTGCAGACAGACATCATCAAATGCGCAATGCGCTGTGGCAAGGAGCGCCCATGCTCTTCAGCTCTCTTGGCAGAATGGGGTGTGAAACCATTGCATATGTGGCTTCATCAGAGGGCTTTGGAGTACTACTACAGGATTCAGCGTATGCAGGGGGTTCGGCTGCCAAATCAAGTGTTTACAGCTGAATGGAGGCGTCCTAGTGGTGCTGTGGCGGTGACACCGTGGCACAAGTATGTGCAGAGACTGCTGTGCAAGTATGGTGTGAATGTTGTGACCGCGGAATCCAGAGCCAGTGCGTGCAAGAGCAACGTCAACAAGCAGGTCAGGATGCTACATGCTGAAAGGATTGCATGTGAAACGTTGGAACACTCCACTCTGAGTCGGTATGTGGCTCATGTGCATCCCACTCATGTTGATGCTATGGGTTTCAGGAGGCCTAGGCCATACTTGCGTTCAATGGCAATACCACGTGGTATTGAATTGCTTTTGCGTGTTTGTATGGATTGTCTGTGAGTACATGAGCGTACTAGTCAGTTTGGGGGTCGCAGAGCTAACTCCACTTCAGGATGTCCTTGTTGTGGTGCAGAAGTTCAGTCTTTGTCACACTTCATGTTTGATTGCCCTGCTACTTCTGCTCAGAGGGATGATATGTTTGCTGAGATCAGATCCCTGCCTGGTTGCGCTGAAAAGTTGCGCAGCGTTTTGTCCATGGCTGATTCGTCAATCAAGGTGTTGCGTTTTGTATCTGATGATATTTGGGGCAGTTCTGGAAGATGTCTGATGGTGTCACCGTGTATTGTTGCTTTTCTTGTCAAGTCTTGGGATGTGCGCAATGCATGCAAACATTCTGGAGCAGTGCTCCCTCCTCTTTCCGCCCCGGTGGGGCGCGGGGCCGATGGCGCTGATGCTATGGCTTGAATGGGTAATATGATGATGATGATGATGACACTTGATGTTTGATTGCCCTGCTACTTAAGTAGCTTCTGCTCAGAGGGATAGTATGTTTGCTGAGATCAGATCCCTGCCTGGTTGCGCTGAAAAGTTGCGCAGCGTTTTGCCTATGGCTGATTCATCTATCAAGGTGTTGCGTTTTGTATCTGATAATATTTGGGGCAGTTCTGGAAGATGTCGGATGGTGTCACCGTGTATTGCTGCTGTTCTTGTCAAGTCTTGGGATGTGCGCAATGCATGCAAACATTCTGGAGCAGTGCTCCCTCCTCTTTCCGCCCCAATGGGGCGCGGGGCCGATGGCGCTGATGTTATGGCTTGAACAGGTAATATGATGATGATGATGATGATGATGATGATGATGATGATGATGAACAGCCTAACATGGGTGAGATCATGTTATCTGTGAATGTTGCGGGAGGGTTGTGGGCTGGGAGCAGTTTGCAAATGCCATATGCCTGCAGTGCTGGGGCCCTTTCGCATGGGTGATAGCAAAAAACAAACCTGCTGCAATTCATCATCTCCGAGACTTTGCGAGTCGCAAAGTCTGCTGCCGGCAGGCACAGCTGTGCCAGCAGGGCAGACCACACTGCTGAGTCAGCGGCCGCACTGCGCTGAGTCAACGGCCGCACTGTGCCTGCTGCCTTCACATCTGGAGGTACTGCATCATGGGGTGATTGGCCCTACCTTTTCAGCTCAAGCTCCAGCTAGCCAGGCAAACTTGGTTTGGATGGGAGCGTCACTGTCTACTAGACAGGCTTCAGGCTGAAGGCGCCCAACGTTAACAGAGCGCAGCTGGCCAGCCTGGTGCAGTTCGGCAGCAGTCCCAGCACGGTGCCAATATATACTACATGCATAGACACAACACACTGTGACAACTTGCAGCAAATCCCGAGCAGGCACGGCAAGCACAGTGAACGGCCGCTGCAAGCCCTGTGGGTGAAGTTTCTACACCTGCTCAGCTGATTTGCGCGACATCCAATGCACCGTGGTGATAATGGAAAATCATCACATCTGTAAGTACATAAACATGTAAAAGAATGGATTTAACGGCACATGTATACTCGTAAACATCGAGCCACACCCTTGTCAAACAAGCAGTGGTTAGCAAACAAATTGCAGGCTATGGACCGGTCAACACGCGTATGAACAGGGGTGCAGGAGAGCATATGGCAAAGCCCAATGCAGCAAAATGCAGCACTCATTGGTGGGTCAAACGATGCCAGCCTAGATGTGGCAGCCCCAACTTGATTGAATCAAGCCCAGCTGGCTCAGCTCATGTGAGCACCTGCTGCTACTTGACCTCCAGCACAGCAGTTGGGGTTCCAAGCCTACTTCGCAAGACACAACCTCGCAAACAGCTTGCAGGCCAGGCCCAACTGAAAGCCTCACAGCTCAACTCAGCCACCCCTACACAAAGTCCCACTGCACGCTAGGCGCAGAGCACAGTAGGCGCAGCTGTGACAGTGTCAGCGCCGGCGCCACGCCATGCCCCTGACGGGCACGGCACGATGTTCAGCTGCTGCTCTGCACTTTTGCATCGCTCAAAGTTAGCCATAAGCGTGCTGAGGGTGCAACCTGCAGCACGCCAACCACCACAACCGCTGAAAAAGTCTCCGACGAAAATTGCACACATCTGTGCTGCATGCCCGCCTGATCCCTGGCTAGCTCAACTTGCCTTTCCTCCTGGGCTTGTGTGGTACATAGTTCACCGCTACACGTGTGCCTGGTGCTGGCGCTGCTGCTGCTGCTGCCGTTGCTGCTGCTTTGCTGCGCTGCTTGAAGGGGCTCATGGCGCTCAGGCTGGGGGCCACTTGCTCGAGCCAGCTGCCGCCCTCTGCTGCACTCTTTGGCCGTTGCACGACGCCCTGGATCGGCAGGCCCAGCACGCGCCGCACCCCCTTGTTTGCCAGCAGCATATTCTGCCCAGCCGATATGAGCGCATTGCTGGCCCACAGCAGCGCGACGGCTGACGACACATACCCGCCCATCGGGATCATGATGAACGACACGCCCGTCATGACCTTCTTCATGATGTCTGCGTTCCCGCCCGGCATCTGGCCCATGGCGTCTCCAAAGGTGCCCGACCGCACCATCGCAAGCGTTGCAATGGAGCAGATTATTGGCAGGCCGTAGAAGGGGTCCGGCATGGTCAGGTCTGTGAACCACAGCGCGCCCTCGTGCGTCATGGCTGGCAGCTGCAGCCGCGCAGGCGGCAACAATGCAAAGCAAGCGCGGGAGGAACGCAGCAGGCAGCGGGTGACGTTGCGACAATCAAACTCATGGTGCCGGCTGACTCAGCATGTGGCGCGCGTTGAGGCACGCGTGAGAATGCGCAGCTGCGAGGTGAGGGAACTTACACCATGGAGTACAGCCACCTTCCTGCCGCCCACGTTGCTCCACGTGTTGCAGTGGCCTGTCCTGTTCATGCAATCACATCCTCCAGAGCAACAGCCGCTTTTGCCATGTGCAAGTTTGCAAGATGGCATGACCAGGTCCCTCAATTTGTCCCTGCAGGCTGTGCGCGGTGCTGCACCACTGCACTGACTGGTGAACGGCACACACACCAGCAACAGTCTGCAACCCAGATTCTAATGTAAGGCGACAACGCCGCTGCTGCTGCCGCCAGGGTTCTAATCGCCTCACCTTGTCCTTGGCTAGGCTCTGCACCGCGCTGAACTGGCTGATGAACAGTGCTGCCTGCGCCACGCCCAACCCTGGCAGCAGCAGCGACTTCCTCAGGCCCCCTTTGTGCCTGCCCTTGAACTCCTTTGTCTTCTCCGTGTATTCGTGGAACAGCCGCTCGTACTCGCCAGCAGAGCGCTGCAGGCGGCGAGCAGAGACAGCCAGAAGCCAGGAGCGGCACACCCTGGAATGCTTGCATGGTGGTGGTGTTCAATGGGAAACCGTGCTTGCACATCTGCCAATCGCCCCAGAACAACAAGCAATGCAACAGCTGGGATGCGGTGCAGCAGCAAACATAGCATGCATTACGCTGCTGCAGCGATGACACTACAGGGTGTGCTGTGGGCGTTGGTGCTGTGTGCTCACCGCCTGGCTCATCTGCAGGTTGATCTTCTGCAGCGACTCAGCCTCTGCACGCATAGCCTGGCAGCGCCAGCAGCAGCAGCAGCAGCAGCAGCAGCAGCAGCAGCAGCAGCAGCAGCAGCAGCAGCAGCAGCAGCAGTCTCACTTAGCCTCGGGTATGACAAAGCCTGCAGGATGCAGTCGCAAGGCAGCAGACAACTGCAAGCAGCTGCAGCGGCTGCAAGCTCCAGCACTAATCCCACAAGCGAGCGCCAGCGCTCTGGCCAGAGCTGCTGCTGCCGCAGCGAGAGAGGTGGCACGACTCTGCGGCTGCTGCTGTTGGGAGGGCCCAAAACTGCTGCGGCTGCTGCTGCATGCTGCTCGTGCTGCCCTCTTGCTGCTCTCACCGCCATCTTGGGTGCCTCCTTCTGCGTGACCACCGTGAGGGGCACCAGCATAACCTTGATGACCAGGTTGCTCAGCGCAATGGCCTCAAACCTGCAGCCGCGCAGGCAGCAACCGCAGCAAGAGCGCCAAGCCATGGACAAAGGCGTGGCATGCACAACCTGCCTCCCATGTGCTGGGTGTACGTTCGTGCCTGTATCCTGCTTGCAGCTGCGCTCTGCTACACTGAGAGGGTGTGCAGGTGCCAGGGGACACAAGGGCACGCCTGCAGGCTGCAGCTGACGTAGCAGCGCTGCAGGGGGTCCGTGCTGCTGCCGCCTGCTGTTGTACAGGAACTGGCAGCAACAAAACCTGGCACTGGTAGCAATCGCAATGCCCATTGACCCACGGCTGCGTCTGGCAGCCACAGCAGCGACATTGGCTAGCTGCACTGTTCCTGCTGCTTGATGTGCTGGCGAACTTATGTTCCCGATCACTACCCTGGACAGCAAGCCTCCTCCACCCGGCACTGCATCCTCAACAAGGTTTCAAATCTGGAAGAGCAGCTGTGCACACATGCAGGCGACGTGCGCTTTCCAAGGTTGGTGCAGACTGGGACGCATCACCAGCTCACCAAGGTAGCCCTATGCCCTCATGCGCCCACATGAGGACGTCAATGAAAGTGCTGGTTCCCCACCAGGATGCAGCTTGAGCTGCCAGCACCACCGAATCACTGGCCGCCTGACTGGCGGACACCAGCGTGTCTGCTTGGCTGATCAGCTCGGTTGTGGAGCCCTCAATGGGGTCATGCAGAAAGCTGGCAGCATCTGCTGATGTTGTTGGTGGTACACTTGGGGCATCCGATTTGCTGCGTGTCTGCTGCTGGCCCCATGGGGGTGTGCCGTGCTGCAGCAGCTGCTGCTGGCAGGACAGCGCCTGGCACAGGGCTCCCCTGGGCAATAGCAACCTGCTCGCTTGACGCAGCATCCAGTTCACTAGTGAGTCTCTCAAGCGTTGATGCAGTCTAAGAATGGTAAGCAAGCAGCAAGCTCTAGTCACCACACCCGGGTGTGTGCTGCTGCAGTGGAGGGCTCCGTCGACGGGCGCATGCAACAGGCCAGCGCGCATTAAAAACTCAATTCAAAAACTTCAGTCTGATGACCGGCGAACCGGTCACCCAGATCGCAGCAGCACCGCTGTCAGGATGTGCTGGAGAGGTTTTGGCGTGGGGTGCCACCTCATCATGTGCAATGGCTGGCATCCAAGCTTGATTGTGCCAGCACAATGTCTCCTAGTACGCCTATCCACAATCAACACATTACAAGGTTACTCTGGAGAAACAGCATATACGATTCCTGCTTTTGTGCGCACCTTGCAACTTCACTCAAGTGTATTCTCTGCAGCCACCTCACAATTTGAGCAACGCTTGTGCTGGGTAAACAGGAGAGTACATATAGCAACACTTTGTGCAAACGGCTGCCATGCAGCAGCAGCGCACCCTAACCACGCACCAGTCGACTGGTGCGTGGACACGGGGTCCGTGTGGCGCGCCACGGACCTTTGGCAGCCACGAAAGTATTATGAGTAGCATAAAGCATAGTATATCCAGGCTGGAGGGCGTGATGGATGCTGCTGAGCGGCAACAATCGCTTGAAACATGCAGCAGCAACAGTAGTCGGCAGCAGCAGCACCAGCAGCAGCTGAGCACACAGAACAGCAGCAGCATGCAGCCGCGCCGACGGAATTGTGGCCACAGCAGCAACTGGATGGTGCTGCCTGCTGTGGCAATGCACCAGCTGAGCATGTCACTGTATATGCCATCTCATGCGTCTGAAAGCGTGTCGCCTGCAGCGCTGGTGCTGTTCAGGGAATTCTTGGTAGGTCTGCTGCATTGCTTTACAACGGTGCATGCATGGGATGATGAGGATTTCTCAATAGTATTGGTCTAAAGTGTGAGCCGCTGCATGGCTCGCATGTAAGCATGCAGCAAGGTTGCTGGGGTGTGTGTTCAGCTGCATGCATGGCAGTTGATCAACTGCCATGAGCGTTGTACAGTGAACTTCTCTTGTGCAGCTGAATGCTGCGACAGCTTAACAACACTGCCGCATAATTGTTGACAAGCAAGCTACCAGCGTTGCTTTACGCCCCTGAGCAGGGCACATGCTTAGCGTATGCCAGTGTCCATCGTTCGCCCGCAGGACATCAGCACACTGCTAGCTTCATGATGCTGCACAGGCTGAACCCTGCAACATAACCCTTATAATGATGTGTTGTCGCTGCAAAACGCAGGACCAGATAGCAGCACTGGGGCCGTGGGGTGCGGCGCTGTTTGTGGTGACAGTGATGACAGCAGAGATGGTGCCGCTGTTCCCCACACAGCCCCTCATGCTGGCCAGTGGCCTGCTGTTCGGCCCTGTGAAGGTCAGTACATGCAACGGCACGTGCAGCTTGCGGCTAAAAACACAAGTGGTTCACGGAACATGCAGCACCCGGCAGCTGCTTCTGTGCAGAGCTGCTCCTGCAAGCTGCATGCAGTAGTCGTCGTAATCAGTAGAGGGCCCATCAGCAAGCTGCACAGTTCAGATCGAGGACGGTTGCTCAGCACTGCATCTGCCACAATCCCAGAGCATCTTGTGCTTTACCACCTTTTAACAGATCAAGCAGCAAGGGACCCAGAGGCACACTCTGTACGATTCTGGCATTATGGCGTGCCCTTGGCATGCTGCAGTTCACGCAACAGCAGCTTGAGGACTTGCTCAAAGCGCTTTGCTGCTGCACTGTGGGTCCGCAGGGAGCGGTGGTTGTCGTGCTGGGCGTGACGCTTGCAGCGGTGAACGCCTTCAGCCTCGCGCGCGGCGTAGGCAGGCAGCTTGCAGAGAAGGTCATCGCGCACGAAGTGGGCGACAGCGCAGCAGGCGGCGGCGCCGGGCTCGTGTCGCAGCAGCTTGCAGCAGTGAACAAGGCAATAGAGTCTGGCGGCTTCAGGCAGCAGGTGGCTGCCATCACGCTGCTGCGGCTGACCCCGGTGGTGCCTTTCAGGTGAGTGCTGAGTCATGTGGGTCTGCTGTGGCAGTCAGCGTGTGTCTTGGATGTTGCCCACCTGCCCAGCAGAGGTGGAGGTAGCGGCTAGCGTGGTAAGAGTGCTGGCAGGGATGCCCGAGCGTATCTACAATGCCACCGGCAGTGGAGCTGCGGAGCGTGCATCGTGCTGTGATGTGATTGTGATCTCACGCTGCATCTGCTGACACACAGCTGCATGCCCTGCTGCTGCTGCTGCTGCTGCTGCTGCTGCTGCTGCTGCCGCGCTGCGCCTGCAGTGCCAGCAACTACCTGCTGGGGCTGACCCCGGTGCAGCGGGGGCCGATGCTGCTGGGCACGGTGACGGGCATGAGTGTGTGGAGCATCCTGTATGCGTCGCTCGGGGGTGCCAGCAGGTCGCTGCTGGACGGGGGCGCTGACCTGGATGTACTGCTGGAAGGTGCGGCCACTACGACAGCGTTCTGCCACAGTGCATTAAGAAATCTAGATGCGCGGTCTAGATGCGCGGATGGTGCATACTGGGCTGTTCACATGTGCAGCTGCTGCTTGTTGTTCCCCTCCAAATGCTGCTGCTGGGCTGCGCTGCAGAACACCGTACCCTAAAGCCACTGCAACGAGGCTTAGCCCATCATCAATAACATCATGTCGATCATAGTGTCCTCAGTTGCAGCTGGCAATGCTCCATACTTTGTCTGATGCATTGGCTCATGCCCTTTGTTTCTGCTGCCGTGCAACTGCTGCTGCCGCTGCAGACCTAACGGACAAGGCCGGCCAGTACTCGTCTGATGTGGCAGTTTGTGGGCTGCTGCTAGGCATTGTTGCTGGCGGGTACTGGTTCTTAAACCAGCAATTGCAGAGCAGGGGTTCGCCTGAGGCTAGCAGCAACAGCAGCAGCCAGCAGCCCCCGCTGCCGTCCCTTGACCCGGGCACGCCAAGTGCGCCCGGCACACCAAACGAGGCGCTGCAGCGTAAATGAAGAGCAGCATCGCTGCCAGCAAGGACGTGGTGCAATCATACAGTGTAGCTGGCGCAAGCATTGGGCTGAGGCTGTGTGCTCCGTGGCCGCTGGGGTGGCTGTGGTGGCTGGGAAGCTGTTTTGGTACCAGTTATCTGCGGATGCCTCTGCGCACATGTTGGCCTGCGGCCACTACATCTGCTACATAGTTTTTTTATGCTCCTGATGCAGGTAGGACTGATCCAATGTTGTATTTGCTGTATCAGCTGATCTGGTGTTGCAGCTGCCTTGTCTTGTACACCTACTTATGTCACGCCAGAAGTATGATTGCCTGCTGTGGATTCAGCCGCAGCTGAAGGTCATGTGGTGTAGGTCTGAGGAAAAAGCGTGTGTGTTATGTGTGCCAGAGGGATTGCTGTTAGTGTACATGTAATGCCCGCAAAGAGGTTATTGCTGCCAGCCTCAAAGCAGCTGGTAGTAGCACCTGGGTCTGCATATGTTGTACGAGTTGGGTGCAATTGACGAGATACATTGTCTAGAGCTGTCGCTGGGAACTGGCTTGCAGCGCTTGACTTGCCATTCTGCTGGTGGACTCTGTTGGTGCGCAAGAGCACAACACATTGGGCAGCAGCACAGATGCTACATCTACTTGCATGTTGCTGCCAGGTAGCATCCCCTGTCTGCCTGGCTCATAAGCGAGTTGCCTGGCCTTCTCACTCTGTCTGGGTCTGTTTCTGTGCAGTTGTGTGCCCTCTTGTTGGCGCCTGCAGTCAGTGAACTAGCGAGCCGAGCTGATGAGGAATGCAGCATGTTTGACCTAAAGTTGACCCTGGTTGTGTGATGTGCTTATGTGCCGTGGCCAAGGCCACGAGGGCTGCGGCTGTCCGCACACTCCTGGGTTCAGCTGGCTGGGAAGCAAGGCAAACTTGGCCGTGCAGTCTAGCACTGGCGCTGGTTGTTGGCAGATGTTCCACGCAAGCTTGTGTTGCCAGTGCTGTCGTGAGCGGCTGTAGCGATATGCAGCCGGCAGTGAGGTTTGCTGCAACAGCATGCAAGGTGACTGTCAGTTGAGGCTGTGATGGAGGAGCATCAAGCAGGCTGGATTGCACGCTTCGCATATGTGTTTTTGTGTATGTTTTTGGTGCCCAACAGATGGTGTTTCTGTAGGGCATTTTGTTTTCAGCCCTGCACGGTTTTGGCACCCATCTGGGTTTCACAGAACAGCACTGCCAGGTTGGCACCTTGCTAAAGCATGCGGTGGGGTGCATGATTGAAGTGTTGTGGGGTGATTTCATCACTTGGCTTGTTGTTGGTGCCGTGACATGCATTGCATCAATGGGTAATATGATGATGATGATGATGATGCATTGCATCAATAACACCACAGGCGGCCAGCAACAAGCAAATGATATGTGGGCATCATGTGCTGTTGTGTGTGCAGTCTCTTTGACTCACTTAGGTGCAACATTAGGTGCAACATTCAAGTTGCTGCTGTGCGGCAGCTGCCAAGCATGGGTTGTCCTGGTCCAGCATAACTCAGCTGTGCAGCCACCTGGAGATAACAAGCTGATGATTCTTTGCTTTGACATGTTCTACTTTGAGAATTGAAAATATGTACATGTGAGAATTCAACCTCTGCCACCTGGCGTTGTCTGTACAAGTGAAAGCCCACTTGCAACATGCTGTGCGCGCCACTTCATGCCAGCCTGCAGTCTGTGAGAAGTTGACAACCAATGTATGCTGTTGCAGTAGAGTAATTGTCAGTGGTGGCCACCTGGGATGCTCATGCATTGCTGAGGCAGCTGCCTGCAGGACACAAGCGCGCTCAGGACACAAGCGCGCGCAGGACGAAAGTTGCTCACATGCTGCTGCTGGGCCACAGTACTGCTGTTTGTCACATGACGCATTGTACCGGTACTCTGTTCCTTACAAAAGGTCTGGCTATGGCCAACAGGCAGTATCATGCAGCACCGCATTTGGAGGCGACACCAACGCAACAATCGTTGCCATAATGCAGCATGCATGCTCAGCAATTCCTGGCCATGGTGGCATGCAGCACAGCTTGTTCTGCTTCACAGTTTGGATGTGAGAGGACACGGCACTAGCATATGCATGCATGCAGTACACTGGCAGCCTACCCAACCCCCTGCATGATGTTACACTGATGTTACACGGTATCGTGTCCCATCGATGGGATGGGATCAAGCACGTCAGGGTACAGACTAGTTGGAATTGACACACCCTGTTCCCAAAACCGCCCATTGCAGGAGCCCCTAGGGGATAGAGCGTGTGTTCAGAAAACTTATGCTGGCGCCCCCAGGGGTATGCGCTCAAGCACCGCGACAGCCCTCCGCCCCCCCCCTGCGGACACGGCTTTCCTGCAGGAAAGGACCATGGTGCAGGCGGCTGCAGCTGCAAGCCAAACCGGTCAGGCCACAGGTGCAGCACTCAGTGCCGCTCTTGCGTGCAGCAGCAGCTTCCTTGCACGTTCAAGTTTGGCTGCAAGGGCCAGTGCAGCAATCCTTACAACAGCACGACCCCTAAGCCCAGCAGCCTAACCGAGCAGGAGCTGCAGCAGCTGTCACTCAGTCAGGTTGTAGAGCGCCTCAGCACCAAGGACATCGAGAACTGGTGCACAAAGCACAGCTGCCTGCTGTTTCACAACACCCAGTTCAAGCTGTGTCCGCCCGGCAGTGACTGCTGGTACTGCCAGAAACTGGATGCAGAGCAGCCTCGCCAAGTGCCTGACTACGACTTCTTCCCCTTCAACACAGCGGTCACAGCAGACGGCAGCGCCTGGTTGCCACTGGAACAGCGCATGGCGATGGTGAAGGAGGTCAGCACCCGGCAGCAGGCGATGTCAGCTTACCTCAGTGACAGTGCATTGCCCTCTCACATGATTGCTGCTGCCTTCTCACTGCACAAAAGTGCTGCCCGTCCACCAGCGCCGCTGCTAGCAGACTTGCAGCTGCGCACGCGCATGGCCGAAGCAGATGTGGTTGAAGTATGGGCGGCACTGCATGCTGCGCATGTTGGGTCCGAGCAGCGTCAGGCAGCAGCAGCTCAGCAGCGGCGGCAGCAGCAGCATGACCAGGCTGCTGCGGCTGCTGCCGCGGGTGCGGGCGGCGTTGGCAGTGTGGTGGGTCAAGCCAGGGGTGGCAGCAGTGCACACCAGCAACAGCAGCAAGCTGGTGTGGGCGCGGCAGCTGGCCTGTCCACAGGCATGGACACTGCATCTGTGCTGCAGCAACTGCTGCACCAGCAGCAGCTGCAGCAACAGCAGCAGCAGCAGCAACAGCTCCTGTACATGCAGGCAGCACAACTGCACCATCAGCAGCAGCAGCAGCAGCAGCTACAGCAGCAATTTGTGGCTGCTGCTGCTGCTGCTGCTGCTGCTGCTGCTGCTGCTGCTGCTGCTGCTGCTGCTGCTGCATGGGCCGGCAGGGCCATACACAGGTGCAAGGCGCAGGTGGCGGGGGCCTGTTTGCTGCGCCTGGATCCAGCGCTGAGGCAGCTGCTGATGGTCCAGGGGCAGAACCAAGCGGCAGCCACCAGCAAGGTGCAGCAAGCAATGAAATTGATGGCATAGGCTACTCGTCACAAGATGCCTGGCGGTGGCCAGGTGATGATGCACCTGCTTACACTGGTCCTGTTGTATATGAGGAGGATGGGTTGGAGGATCTGGGTCTGGGGCAAGATGATGATGGCGTTGATCCCCCCATGTCTGTATGGGCGTATGGGGTCGATGAAGTTGTGGGCGTGCTGCTGGCTTTCCTGCAGCACGGTTTGAGTCAAGCACTGTGAGACAGATGTGGCTGGTTTTCACATGAAACTTTGTGGGTTATACTGAAATCACGAGAGGGAGATTGTTACATGTAGATACAGTTACCATCCTAAGGACAGTAGTGCATTGCTGGTGTGGGTTAGTGAAGCACAAAGGTCAAACCTGACCGACGGGGCTGCCTGAATCTGTAGAAACATCCGTTTATTATATACCATGTACGACATTGTTTGCTGTGGTGGTGTGGTGTGTGGCGAGGCGGCGTTGTGTAGCTGTAAATTGCTCTATGCAGGCTGTATGTCGTACATGGGCAACATGATGGTGAGGTCCTTAATGGCAGGAAAGCTGAGGGAAAGGAGTCATATGTGTTGTTCGTTGACACCTTCAATGCATTCCCTACGTCTGGCTTGATGGCTTGTTCCAGAAGCTGTGGGATAAGGGTGTGCGTGGCAAGATGTTCCGTGTCTTGTACAACTTGTATCAGGGCGCGCAGCGTGTGGTGTCTCATGAGGGTTGCACCACGGATAGGTTCACCTGCGACCTTGGCCTGCATGAGGGTGATGTTATTTCGCCCACACTGTACCTGTTGTTTATCGACGACTTGCTGCGTGACGTGCATGCAAAGCACCCTGGCGTCACCCTCATGGGCCCTCGTGACGAACCTGCAGGCCAAGTTGTGGCAGCCATGCAGGCTGATGACTTTGTTGCTGTCTGCGGGTCTCTGTCTGAAGTTCAGGCTGTGGCTGCAACTGTTTACAATTACAGTTGCCAGTGGCGCTTCAAGCTCCACAGCTTGAAGTCTGCCGTCATGCATGTGCTACCAGCAAGACAGACCAGCCAGCTGGTTGACTCCGGCATTGTTTGGAACAATGTCCCTGTGCCTGTTGTATCGGAGTACTGCTATCTTGGCCTGTGGTTCAACAATACCTCTACATGGACCACACATTTTGAGAAGATGCTGGCTAAGGTGCAACGTGTGAAGGGTGCGCTCATGCCAAATGGAAGAGCCGCAGCATCAGTGTGGAGGTTAAACGCATACTGTTGCTGGCGTGTGTCCGTCCCATTGTTGAAGATGGCAGTGAGGTTTGGTTTCCGTCCACAGCTAGGCAACTGCAGCTGATTGACAAAGTGCAGACAGACATCATCAAATGCGCAATGCGCTGTGGCAAGGAGCGCCCATGCTCTTCAGCTCTCTTGGCAGAATGGGGTGTGAAACCGTTACATATGTGGCTTCATCAGAGGGCTTTGGAGTACTACTACAGGATTCAGCGTATGCAGGGCGTTCGGCTGCCAAATCAAGTGTTTACAGCTGAATGGAGGCGTCCTAGTGGTGCTGTGGCGGTGACACCGTGGCACAAGTATGTGCAAAGCCTGCTGTGCAAGTATGGTGTGAATGTTGTGACCGCGGAAGGCAGAGCCAGTGCGTGCAAGAGCCATGTCAACAAGCAGGTCAGGACACTACATGCTGAAAGGATTGCATGTGAAACGTTGGAACACTCCACTTTGAGTCGGTATGTGGCTCATGTGCATCCCACTCATGTTGATGCTATGGGTTTCAGGAGGCCTAGGCCGTACTTGCGTTCAGTGGCAATTCCACGTGGTATTGAATTGCTTTTGCGTGTTCGTATGGGTTGTCTGTGTGTACATGAGCGTACTAGTCATTTTGGCGGTCGCAGAGCTAACTCCACTTCAGGATGTCCTTGTTGTGGTGCAGAAGTTGAGTCTTTGTCACACTTGATGTTTGATTGCCCTGCTACTTCTGCTCAGAGGGATGATATGTTTGCTGAGATCAGATCCCTGCCTGGTTGCGCTGAAAAGTTGC
Source organism: Scenedesmus sp. NREL 46B-D3 (assembly GCA_014080715.1). Taxonomy (NCBI): domain Eukaryota; kingdom Viridiplantae; phylum Chlorophyta; class Chlorophyceae; order Sphaeropleales; family Scenedesmaceae; genus Scenedesmus; species Scenedesmus sp. NREL 46B-D3. The sequence goes on along the minus strand of JACERP010000043.1, from coordinate 64,633 downwards.
GCAGCGTTTTGTCTATGGCTGATTCGTTAATTAAGGTGTTGCGTTTTGTATCTGATGATACTTGGGGCAGTTCTGGAAGTCAAATGGTGTCACCGTGTATTGCTGCTTTTCTTGTCAAGTCTTGGGATGTGCGCAATGCATGCTAACATTCTGGAGCAGTGCTTCCTCCTCTTTCCGCCCCGGTGGGGCGCGGGGCCGATGGCTTTGATGCTATGGCTTGAATGGGTACTATGATGATGATGATGATGGTGACACAGGCTGCCACCAACGGGGCACTAGAATAGAGTGTACACTAGCATGCAAAGCATACCGATGCCTGTAAGTCCGCAGGCTGCAACACCAACATCATGTGAAGCCAATTGCTTGCACCGATTCAATCTGGCACAACGTCATTCTCAGCCAGTTGTTAAATGGCTCAACTGAGCAACATGTTTAATGAGAAACTTATACAAAACGATCCAACAGCATCCTGCAATTTTCGCCTGGGTGGTCAGCAATGGTGCGCAGCGCAGCATGGCTGAGATTCAGCAGCAGTACACCTTACACCTGGCAAGTGCAGTGTGTTGCAGTGCAATGCACATGACGCCAGCAGAGCTCACCCAGCAGGGATTTGCCAGAACCGCTCTGTCGTTGCAGAATGTGCCAGTTTGCAACGTCCTACTAGCACAATCAGCAGTCTCCTGCGGCCCCCCCCCCTGCACTGGCCAGGCAGCTGGGCGCCTCTCGCCCCTGGGGGTAGGGCAGCACTGCCTCGTCGCTTGCCGTTCGTCCCCAGGGGATAGAGCGGCGCTATTTCAGCGGTCGCCCGACGCCCCCCCTGGTTACTGACGAACTGCCAGTGACACCTTCAACTAGTCTGTACCCTCATGACGTGCTCAGCCAACATCCCCGAAGCACTGGACTATAGTGCTTTCAACATGCTCAGAAGTGCACCCAGCGGAGCATGACAGTCACTGTACCCACGGTGGGTGGAGCCAGCGTTGCTTACAGATGCCAATGCAGCTGCAGCGTTGCATGAGGGGGGTTTGCTGGCTGCTGCTTGTTACATTGTCAGCAGAAGCATTTTATTGTCATGCACCATTTGCCATCATACAACCATGGCGTTTATGCGTTGTAGCAGCTGTTGGCATAACGCTGCCCAGGTTGGTTGTTGGCACAGGTGCACCACAGTGCAGTGCCCCTTCAAACTCCTTCCCTCTGGTTTTAGAGACATCAAGCATGCAAGCAGTCACCGTCGGATGTGTCAATGTGTTGGCAACAGGAACAGCTCGCCAGATAAGCAAACGTGATTTCAACGTGCTCTGCATCATCAGCTGTTTGGTAGCACACAACAGTTTTGCATTTACCTGGAGCCCAGGAGCCGTTAAATCCGTTCTTTTACAACACATAATGTAATAGTCCTTGAAACACAACACGCGGTGCTCATCTGATGCCGTGCTCTGGCAGCCCATAGGAACCCAGCAGGGTGCCTGGAGGCCACTAGGAGCTTGCAAGCTTTTACACAATTTTGTAGGGCAGCTGCGGACACTTGGATCATATGCTGTGCATAGCGCATGCGCACGGCTCACCTGCCCATGTGTCACAACGATCTGTACAACTCAACCCTTCAGACCCCTGGGCATGGGGTGCAGCAGGAGTGCTACTAGGCCACTGACTGAAGCCTGCACAACTGGACCGCATGCACCAGAACCAGCAGACCCTGGTTGGTCACTAGTACTTGAAGCACATTGTGACTCAATTGCCCTGTCCTTGCTGCTGCAGTCTCTCCGCTGCAGCAAAACAGTGTGCAGCAGCACCCTCACATGCCCGCCCGCTCATCCACACCCACCCCAAACTTTGACCACAGCCGTATCAGCATATTTATGTCCTGCTCCGACATCGCCAGCACCTGCGGGCAGAACGCCACCACTCTGTGCCGTACCTCATCATTGTCAAACCCTAGCTGCTTCAGCTGCAGTATGGCTGCCCCTGCTTTGGCTACATCGGAATCTATCAGCACACGCGGCTGCTGGCTGACCAGGTTTTTGATCTGGCTGGTGTTGAAGCCAAAGCTGTTGAAAAACTCCAGCCATGAGGCAAGTGGGCATTGCAGCAGCTGGGGGTGGCCTTGCAGGAGGCGCAGCAGCTCGTGCGTGCTGAACAGGCGCAGCATGCCATGTAAACCTGAGCAAAAAAATGGATGATTTATAGGCGTGAGAAGACATGCATACCAAGTTGCGGACAGAACGGTGAGGACGATCTGCCGTCACCAGTTGATGTATGAGCAGGTTGATGATCAAGTGCAGGAACGCAGCTCAGATGCCGAAGCTCCCAAACTGCACAGTGTGCATAGGCAGCTGAGCGTGCGCACTTGCAAAGTAGCAGGCTCCTTGTGTACACAAGCACACTCCACAGCCCTGCATAACATAGAGCTTTTGGCACTTGTGTGCACTGCAGTCTGCAGTCTGCAGTCTGCATTCTGCCAGCTGCGGCTGCCACACACCTGTTTCAAGCTCCACTAGCTGCGCTGGTGTCATCACTGCCTGCTGAGCTTCACAGATTACCTGTTGGACAGCAGGCAGGCACTGCATGTCACATGTGGACTGTGCACTCCCATGATGGAATGGGAGGCAAGAGGATACCACTGCCAGTGCATGCCTGCCGAGCTTGGCTGGGTGCATGCGGGAAATACACTCGTACTGTACATACTCGTACACTGGAAACCCATATACACATGACCGGCAGAACAGCAGCTGTTTTGGTGCTGCCGTAAGCGCTGCCAGGCTGCCCTGTTGCTGTCCGCACCTGCAGGGCATGCTGCTTGCTGCCTGGTTGCAATTCGAGCTTGTTCGTCAGCAGGTCTTCGAGCTCACTGGACCAGCCAGGTTTTTGGGCTGCATGCAGGAGGAAAAGCCTGAGGTTTCTGACTAAAGCTGGGTCAGCTGCTGCTGTCGTGAGCCTTGGTGTTGTGTTGGGCGACCTAGGCCGTGTCAGGCGAGGCCGTAACGACGGAATTTCTGTTTGCACGTGCGCCGAAGATGCTGCACAGCAGTGCCGATCAGCGTGGACGTTGCCCTGCTGCAAACAGGCGTACACACGCATATGTCAGCAAGCGTTTGGTCCAAGCCAGCCAGGCTAAAGAGTGCACTCAAACCTGTAGCTTGCTTAATAAGGGCAGTTGAAAGCAGCATCACTGCATTTAGCACCGCAAGCCACCCTCTGCGTTGTCAGCTTTGTCAATGACATGGTTGGTACACGGTGACAGTGACACGATTTGAACTTTGTTCGTCGCCCAGCTGGTACCAACTGCCCGTCCCCTGCTGTCGTTATGTGAGGTAATCCAATGCCCAGCTCAACGCTGCACCACAGAAGTAGACAACAAGAACAGGTGACACCAATTCAGCCACTCACTGCTGGCAGTGATACTGTTACTCCTGTACACTTCCCCCTGCAGCAGTTGAAGGCGCTGACCACCAAGGCAGAGAGTCTTCAAACAGCTGATGCGCGGTGCGATGCAAGCGCAATTCTGCAACATTACAGAAGGTACGATCGACAGGAGCGACACATGAGGTCTTTTTGAGACCATATCCATGAGAAGTCTGGCGCAAACATCACAGCTGTTGACCTGTAGGTGCAGCACAGTGCTGCTGCTCAATGCAGGCGCCAATAACATACCCTGGCTGTCACAACTTGCAGCACAGCAGCGTACCACCTGCTGCCTAATTTCTTACACACGGCAGCGCTCTAGCGGCACATATCCAGCCAACCCTTGCCACCATAGAACCTGAAACCTGTGTGTCCCACCCAGATGATCTGCTGCTCATGCCATCAGGAACGGACGCCTCATGCACACAAGCCAGGATATGTGTGGCGGCGGCTTGGCAGCCAAGGAATTGCCACACCAACCACATATCAAGTAGCACAAATGCAGCAGCACAGAAGGAATGCGCCAAGGCAGCACATTAAACGCCCACCTGGTGCACTGCTGCTGCTATACGCCACAACAAAAGGACAGAAGCAAATTGATGCAATGTGCAGGGAGCCTGTACACATTGAGCAGCAAGCTGAACACCAACATAGCCCCAGACACGGACGGTGCTACAGCAACGCAGCCTTTACCTGAAGCGCTGCATGCCCCTGAAGCGCTGCATGCCCATGGAGGAGCCTGGTTGAGGACACTGCATGGCCAGCTTGCTGCGTTGTGCTGCTGCAAGCTTGCTGACCTGTGCATGCCGGGCAGGCTGATTGCTCAGTTGGGGTACAGGCGCTTGATCTGCTTCAGCGTCGTGGACTTGCGGCATTTGGGGCATTTCTTGGTGGCGCGCACAGCATCACAGATGCACTCATGGCAGAACATGTGCCTGCCGTCAGAGCACCAAGCAGCAGACAAAGCAGTGCAGCACGCCGCAGCAGAACGTCGGCCATGCTGCAGGTACTCTTGCCAGAAAGCAGACATGATGCAGCGCCATGCGCCTGCCCAGCACAATGCCCACCGGCACCAGGCAGCAGCAGTACAACCCAGGAGCTTTGCCCCCTCCCATCAGGGTACATGCCTTGCTGTGCCAATGATGCGCAGGCAGCGATGAAGCTGTGCCGTCCAGTACATGCACACAAACCATACAACCAAAGTGCTGCTGCGTGCCCTGCTGCAGCTGCATGGTGCTCACCCGCATGGTGTTGTGGCCATGCTGTCCGGCTTGATCCCATCAAGGCAGATGAGGCACTTGAAGGCAGGCTCCGGTGACCGCTCACGCTGCGGCACAGTTGGCTGCGGGTCCCATGTGGGCATGGCCGGTAGCCCACTGTGCTGCTGCTGTGGCTGCTGCGGTACCCGTGGCTGCTGCTGCTGCAGTACTTGGCGTGGCCGTTTTTTAGCCAGCGTCACTCCTGTGATGACCACGTCATCATCGTCAGAGTCGCTGTCAATGACGATGACATCACCGTCTGCAGCTGCTGGTGCACATCGTGCACGTTGCTGCTGCAGCTGCTGCACTTGAGGATCTGGCTGTCCCTGGTCTGGCTGCCCTGCTTGCTGCTGCTGCTGCTGCTGCTGCTGCTGCTGTGGCGGGCTTGAAGAGGCTCCACCTGCTGCAGTTGCTGGCGGCTGCCCCGTTCTCCCTATGCGGATACGCAACAAGTTCCCTGCAGCCGTCGCGGCAGGGGCGGTCAGCAACTAGCAAAGATGCTGCTAGGTCAGCACACAGGCAGGCAACACCTGCACAGCATGTGGTGTGCTGAGGTAGGCTTGTATACAACCGTACTGCTGGACACGTCTGGTGGTGTACCTGCTTGTCTGGAGGTTTCTGGCTTCCTCCTTGCGTTGCCGCGCGCTGCACTGGAGGGAGTGTCCAGGACTAAGGGTGGGGCCGTGTTGGCCATGGTGTGCTGCCCAGCCTGCTGCAGCCCCGTTCCGCCACTGCACGACACACAATCAGAGCAAGCATGTCCGCAAATGTGGTCGTGGATTAACTGGCAGAGTGCCGTGCAAGCCAGTCAGGAGCCAGTGCTGTTCACCACAGCTGCATGCGCACAGCCTGCAAGCACCTGCGGGTGACTTAATGCCGGGTTCACGCAGATGCGGTGTCTGCATAAGAGGAGAGGCAACCAACGCGAGTGCTCACTCACAAGTTTGCTCCTGTGCAAGCTTACGACCCTGGATAAACGCTGTGGACAAAAGGACAAGAAAACGGTTTGAAAAGCAACACTGTGGGCGATAGCCTACTCGGATGAGACGGGGAACAGAAGCGTGTGTGATGTGTTGCCGGTCGATCACGAGCAGCCTTGCCAGCAACAGCGATGACGTTAAAGTAAACATTCGTAGCAGCACCCACTATCTGGTGTGCTCTCTTTGCAAGGCATGCTGTCACATGTTTACAACGCGAACCCCAAGCACGACATATGTGCCTATTTCCTGCAGCTGTTCCTGCCTCTTCTTCATTGATTAGCCCACCTGTGTTGATTGCAAGTGTATGAAGAGAAGGTGTTGCTGCTTGGAGTGGTGTCCGCACATACGCATGCAGATTCTCGCGTTGTGACCTGGTATGCCAGTGCACAGTCAAAGCAAGTAAGGCCTTGTTCTATTGCAATTCCACAGAAAGCAACTGCGCGGAGGACTGAGCAACCTGCACGGTTGCTTGTGCACATCATCTTGAACATGTTGAAGAACTTTGGACGCCTGAACTCAAAAGTAATCACACACAGTGCTGCCAAACGACAACACACGTTTCTGAGTATAAAAATTCTTGCTGAACGGAATCAGTGCTGAGCCCTGCCACGTTGTACAGAACGTGTAAGCAGTAGTTTTAAAGACATTGCAGCTTATGATTAGTTGCGGAGTCGGCCGCTGCTGGGGGGACGTCTGCTGCGCTTACCATGCCTGCATCAACGCTACATGTTGTAACAGCAGCGTGTGTAGACAGTACGGACCTGGGCAGTGCCAGCCTGGCAATGAATGCAAGCATGCGCGGCCTTGCAAATGGGGTGTCTGCTGTCCCTTGCTTTGCTTCCTCACTCGCTCACAATGCTGCTGCTTCCCACATTGGGCTGATGGGGTCGTCAGGCTCCTTTGCGTTGCATGCAGTGCTGTGTCCTTTCACACACTGTGCTGTTGGGGTCGTCATATTGAGGGTGCAGAGCAGCCAATCTCAAGATGTCAACTGCAAAACAAAGCAAGCATGTCCAGAAGAAGCACTCTAACGCAGCAGCAAAAGGCAAGCAAGCATGTACCTGGCATCAATCCACCTCGCACTGTGATTGTTTTGCTGCAAGTGAACAATGAGGATTGAGTCATAACACCAGTTCCAATGTAACAGGTTGCAGAAGAAATCCATCACATGCTGCAACCCCAAATATGTAAAAAAAGTCGACCAGCTCCCAACACCTTATCATCCATGGTTGCTGCCCAGCTGCAGCCCACGCTTCATGATTCACGGTGAATGAACGAGGCCATGGGGAACAAACGCCACAATATGTCGTAGGTGATGCAAACCCTTGTGCAGCGTTTACACAGGTAATGTTGATGTGAAGTGCCAGCAAACACACAGCACCCAGTACCACAGCTAGCGCCACTGTGGTATGCCACCAGCGAGCTGAGCCCAAGCTCAACATCTTGAAGCAGCAGCGCCATACGCCCGCCCGCACTGCTGCACTGCCGCACTGGGCACTGAGTGCAGTACGGCGGGCAGCTGGCTGCTACACACATGACAACGAACAATGTCCAACAAGCAGTGTTTTGGCGTGTGCTTGGACAAAGTACAAGCAAAACACAACCCTGCATGCACCCACACAACACCCTGAGGACATTCCCTCCTTGCATCCCGGTTGCTTTGTACACCTGCTGCCTGCCAAGCGCAACACGATCCCTGCCATCCGTTAACAATTGGTCAAGGCTTCACAGTGCGACCTGCCGCCCCAATGATACCCCTGCACCCTGAAAACCACAGGGGCTCCGAAGGCCTGTGCAAGCGCCTTACAGGCGCACACCGCTGCCCAACGCGCACCTGCGCAGGCCAATCGCAGCATCACAGCTGCAGCCACATCCACCAAACCTGTTGTCACACACACGCTGCGCCACAGCCAGCACGCAAACAAAGCTGAGCAGCCCTGCACCCTGCAGCTGCAGGCACAAGACCAGCGCTGCATCGCGCGCATGTGCTGTGCAAGTGCCTTGCCCGGCTTGGGGTTCGTGTGCACCTCACAGCCAGGCCAAACAGCAGCAGACAAAAAGCAGCTCACCACACAACCGCATAGCACGGAGCTGCCTGCCATCTCGTCACTGCTCAGCCAGGCTGCATCCACCTTCCGCCTTTTTGCAGCGCTCGGCTGCCTTACTTGGCGACCGGGGGCTTCAGGGGGGTGATGTGCCAGATGTCCTTGGCATACTCCACGATGGTGCGGTCGCTGCTGAACTTGCCGCTGCCAGCAGTGTACAGGATGGAGCGGCGAGTCCACTCATCAACGTCCTTGTATACCTGCACGTGGCAAGCAGCGAGTGTGGGGTTGAGTGACAGCAACAGGTCAGGCATGGCATACTCTCAGCAAGAGAGCTCGAGGGGTAGGCTTGAGGAAGCACGCACAGGCTGCACTGATACGCATCTGCTGGCCTACACTGAGAGAGCGCACTTGCACACCCTGCTGTTGCCTGTCCCACCATCCTGCACTCCAGCTCTCTTGCACCTCTACTCAGTCGCCAGTCGTGCAAAGCTGTATGGGAGTGGTGCATTTTGCTTTTCATCCCATGTGCTAGTGCTGGCATTACTCAATCAGCGTCAAGACGGCAACTGCCAAACTACCCTCTTACCCTGTCCACCTCCTCCTGTGCCTCCAGGTAGGACGCAAAGTCGTTGGCCACCAGGAACCAGTCGTTGCCGACCTTCATGTTGCTGATGGAGTCCACCAGCGGCTTGAAGTACTCCTTGTCGCCAAACATGCCGCCCTCGATGTCGGCCATGATCTCATCAAACCTGCAGAGCAGCGGTGAGGTGAGGTGTGGTGGAGATGCCAGGTGAGCAACAAGCGATAAATTACATTGAGGAGGGGAGAAAGGGAGGAGAGGCACAGGGCTGAGTGCCAGGATAGTAGGCAGACAAGAGGTGGCGGCAGCAGGAGCAGGTGTGTGCGTCAGGGTGGGTCGCATGCACAGCAGAGCCTGCTGTACTGCTACAGGCGGACCAGCTCTGAGGCCGTCACACTGCTCTGCCGTGCTTGCAGATCGCAGAGCATCAAAATCATCAAAACGGCCACAGAAACTTGATCGTACAGCACAGTGGCAAGCTACTGTGGGGACATACTGCTGCTCAATGATGCATGCACCGATCACAGAAGCACGCCACTACACTGCACAAACCGCAGCAGCCTCGTCGGTGACACGAGCGGCACCTGCCAGCTAATCATGCAAGGCACCAATTGAAAATGGATGAACACAACCAAGCATATGCACCTCTTGTCGGTCTTGAGGTTCTTGCGCTCCTTGCGCAGGTTGGGCACGTCATCGGCGTCCACACCAAACACAAACATGTTCTCCTTGCCCGACTCCTCCGCGATCTCGATGTTGGCGCCGTCCATGGTGCCGATGATGAGGCAGCCGTTCATCTGGAACTTCATGTTGCTGGTGCCGCTGGCCTCAGTGCCGGCCGTGCTGATGTGCTGCGACAGCTCAGAGGCTGCGGGAAAGCAGGAGCATAACGCAGCAGCAGCAGGGCAACTGTGCGCGGCTGCAGCCAAAGTGATACGGCGAGTGAGGCCAGTAAGCCAACTGCTGGGAGGCTGGGTCTGCTCTCAACAGCTGCATACTGACCAACACATCGGCATGTCTTCCACTCAACGATCGAGCACAAACATTTTGTTTTCAGCCAGCAGGAGCACGTCACCGCACGCCGTGCCACCTGCCAACCTTTCCCAGGTGAGTGCGCACCCATTGTGTGTGCAGGTGAGCGTGCGGCTGCCCTGCCCTGCCCTGTCCCCTGTGCTCACCTGGGATGATGACCTCGGCCAGGGACACGTTGTAGTCTGGCAGGAAGTACAGCCGCAGCAGGTCGCGCGTGTCCGGGTCCTTGTTGATGACGTCGCCCACCTTGCCCACAAGGTGGATGATGCGCTTGGCCATGTCGTACGCTGCGCAAGGCAGGCAGACATGGGCGGGGCAGGGACACAGCTGGGTCAGGTGGCTGCTCTGTCTTCGCTGCACAAGGTGCAAGCCAGCGAGAAGCGCAAGTACCCTGCAAGCAACCCTGGTGACACCGTCCATCGTTTTCAGCCACACAGCCGTGCATGTTGGCCTGCTGTGCTGCAGCCTCACCTGATGCTGCCTTGCCGCCAAACATTATCACGCGCGGCACCACCTTCTTGCGCTCCTCAGGGGTCATCTTCTTCAGCTGCTTGTAGCGCCAGATGACGCTCAGCACGTTCATGTACTGGCGCTTGTACTCATGGATGCGCTTGATCTGCAGCAGCAGCAGCAGCAGCAGCAGCAGCAGCAGCAGCAGGGCACAGTCAGAGCATGCACCAGCACCGCCAGCCAATGCCAGCTGCAATCCATACCTTTGCGATGGCGCAAGACTGTACGCCATATACGCCTCGCGCACGTAGTCCCCGTACACGTGCTGCGCCCCAATGAGCCTGCAGTGCTTCAGAATCCCTCCAAATGCTGACAGCATCAGTTACAGTGCAGAGCCACATCCGAGACTTCGCAGAAGCGCCCGCACCTGGATGTCAAACAGCGCGTTCAGCGGCACGTCGTCGCCAAAGATGTCCTTGACGACTGCTGCCAGCTTGGCCTTGTTCTCTTGCTTCACTGCGCGCCACTTCTGGTGGAAGGCCTTGTCGTCAGCATACTTGGCCAGCTTGGACAGCTCGTAGGTGTCCGTGATCCAGCTGCACAGAGTAGGTGCAGCAGCAGCAGCAGCAGCAGCACCGTTACACAACTAGGCAGACAACATCCTCATTGTTTCAATACAGCATGCTGCATTTCGGTGGTTCTTGCCTGTGATGTCACAGTTGCCAGGCGGTAAACCAGGCCGCAAACAGATTGCCGCTGCGCGCACTACCACGGCCCGTAGAGCACAACGATCCTTGCAGCATTCAGCAGCAGTGACCAGTGCAATGGCCCATGCAGCGCCCGCTGCTCACTTGTCGCTGCCCAGGGTGTCGGTGATCAGCTTGCTGAGGCCTGGGTTGCAGAATGCCAGCCAGCGGCGTGGGGTGACGCCGTTGGTCTTGTTCTGGAACTTCTCTGGGAAGAGCTTGTAGAAGTCGTTGAAGATGTCAGCCTTGACGATCTCGCTGTGGATGTAGGCCACGCCGTTGACGGCGCTGCTGGACACCACGGCCAGGTAGGCCATGTTCACCTGCCTGCGAGGGCAGACAGAACCATGGTGTCGTGAGTGGACGTGAGATTACCGTGAGTTGCACACCAGAGGGCGGCATTGTGCTGTGCATAATTGTGCAGTGTGGCGTGCACACGACATAACTGGTGTGCACTCTTGCCGCCTGCGTGATGCTGCTCTGCAGCCAAGACCTGCTGTTGTCACCGTCATGCAGGACGCCGGGCATTACGACAGGCGTTGTGGTATGCAATATATGAGCACACGTTCTTTGGCAGGCACATCTATTAAGACCATATCACACACGTGCGCAAGCACAGAGCAGCAGCTGCAGGCCCTGGCCACTCACATCTCGTCCTTCACCCATGGGTTCTCCTGGATGATGCTCATGCGCTCCACCAGCGCGTCGCGCTCAGCAGCCTTCATGCCGCTGTACTTGTCCTCCAGGAACTTGGTCCAGCCTGCAGTGATGGCAGCAGCACAGCACAGCACAGCACAACATCGTGCATGAGCCCTGTTGACGCTGTTTGTGACAGGCCTTGGACCCTACGGCAACAGCCAGGTGACGTGCTTACATATGATGAGCGCTCTGCTGCGAGTGCGGCCGCTCCTGCTGCCCCGCAAACACAGAGCACGCCCGGTGATGGTGGCGTACGCATCACCCTGCAGCTGCACGCACCTGCGTTGATGATCTCGATGATCTCCATGTGGCGGGGCAGCATCTTGGCCAGCACGCGCACAGGCCACTTTTCCAGCGCCTCAGGCATCACCGTGTGGTTGGTGTAGTTCACGCACTGGGGGAAGGTGCAGCCAGGCAGGCAGCAGGACACAACAGTCAGCGCAGCTGCATGGCAGCAGCCACAACACATGCTCTCAGCACTGGCACAGCAGTGCGCCTGCTGCTACGTGTACATGACCGGTGACAGCCACAGATGCCTCAAGTCCATGGTGATGGACGATGCTGCCCCCCACTTCACCAGCAGCACCTGCTGCAAGCCGCTGCCGTGCAGCCACAACACATCACACTCTTGGTGACAGCGGTTGCTGGCTCTCCTCGTGCGCCGCACCTTGGTGGTGATGGACCATGCTGCCTCCCAGTCCAGCCCCTCCTCGTCAACCAGCAGCCGCATCAGCTCAGCCACAGCGATGGTGGGGTGCGTGTCGTTCAGCTGGAAGCAGGCCTTCTCCGGGAACACGCGCCAGTTGTCACCGTGCCTGGTCTTGAAGCGAGCCATGACGTCCTGTCGATGTGTGGCGCAGGATGCAGGGTCAGGTGAGCCACAGCAATGCAGCCAGGACTGCAGACGCACAAGCTTGAGTCGCCCTTGCAAGACATCACAAGCTTAGTCAGGCTGCAAATGCAAGTACTGCACCTCTGCGCTCTCGCAACATGCGCTCCCCCAACTCCCAGCCGCTGCTGAGCCAGGCACTGCACACAGCCGCGCGATGCCAGCCCTGTTGCTGCTCACTGTAAGCCTGCAAGCCTGCGGAACCGGCCTGCGCGTCCATGCCTGCCACGCGGCAGCTGCTGGCGCGCCGCACCTGCAGCGACGCGCTGACGAAGAAGTACTGCTGCTTCAGGCGCAGCTCCTTGCCCTCCGGCGTGGAGTCGTTGGGGTACAGCACAGCGCTGATGGCTGCAGCACGCTCACGCTCTTCAACAGCCTGCCGACAGAAGCACCAGCACAGGCAGGGCGGTGGCCGCACCGCAGAGGGCAGCAATGCCAGGAGCTGGCACCCCTGTGCGCAAACTGCAGACCTGGCGCAGATGTGTGCCTGCCATGCGCTGCCGGTGCCCTACCTGGGGCAGCTGCCTCGGCATACAGCGCTGAGTGCTACACCGCTACTGAGCCTGGCACGAGGTAGCTGCTGCTTCAGCAATGCTGCATTATCAATTCACATGCTCCAACCTCAACCTGTGGAGGAGGCACGCAGCACGTCCCACTCCAGAGTCGCCCGCACTGCACACCTCCAGGTCAGCTTGCGGGTGCTGCCAAACCAGTCACACACGCATGCACAGCAGCCTGCCACTGCGTGCACTCGCTGCCCACCTTCTCATAGTCGCCCGAGTTGAACGCCTCCAGGTCGAACTCGCTGAGGGGCTCGGCGTCCCAGAGGCGCAGGTTGCTGGTGGTGGTCGTGTTGTAGCCGGGGATGGGGTTGTCGTACGCAACAGCCACGACCTGCGAGCCGGCAGTGTCCGCAGGAGTGAGACGGTGACGCCCTCGCTTTGCAGTGCAGGAGCGGCAGCTGCTTCTGCAGCACAGACACTGGGCGCGAGGGCACTGCATGGCACCGGTGAGTCCATCACAGCAGGGAGCCTGTTTCTTCACGGCGGTGCAGGTTGTTGGACTCAAAACACACCAAGCTCATTGGGTCTGCCTTTCCGCGCCCCGCACCCACCCCACCCCTCCCTCGCACCGCCTTGCGCCTGTCCTGCTGTGCTCACCTTCTCGGCAGGGGTCCACACGGTCTTGCCGTTGCTGCTGGCGGTCTTGCCGCTGAAGCCGACCTGGAAGCGGATGTCGTGGCGCTTGACCTCCCAGGGGTTGCCCTCGGTCAGCCAGATGTCGGGCACCTCGGCCTGGTAGCCGTCCTTGATCAGCTGCTTGAACATGCCATACCTGGCCGCGGAGCACAGCACCACCAGATGGGGAGGTCGGCAAGACCCTGCCTAGGCGCAACGGCCCGAGCCCCGTCCTGAGTAGCTGCTCGGACCATGCCGCACTTCATGCAAGCAAAGGAACACGGACCATGCTACTAATCAAAGACTATGCCAGCCACACTCCTGCAAGACGCAGTGCCGGGGCGGCCGCTTTGTAATAACACTCCGCCGCAGACACCAAGCAAGGACTACACTGTCGGCACTGTCGGCAGGAGCATCGCCCTGCACCAGGCGGGGCATGCATGGCGTGACGTTGCTGCAAGTGCCTCCCTGCACCATTGCATCAGCAAGGTATGCCGGCCACAGCACCAACGACCCCGGCTGTCTGCAGATGCCTGAGCCCCAGTCAGGCGGGTAGTGTCGGCGCCACACTTGCTCTGCAGTGCCAAGCAAGCACCCAGCCCGTTCTCCCTTCACACAGCAGCCCAAACCCCATGCACTCACTGGTAGCGGATGCCATAGCCCCAGCCAGGCAGGTCCAGCGTGGCGATGCTGTCCAGAAAGCAAGCCGCCAGACGGCCCAGGCCGCCGTTGCCCAGTGCTGCGTTGTGCTCCTGGTCTGCGATGTCCTCCATTTGTAGCCCATCTGCTGCAGGGCCTTGCCATAGTCGCCCTGCAGGCCCAGGTTGTACACGGTGTTGAGCAGGCTGCGGCCCATGAGGAACTCGGCTGACAGGTAGTACACAAACTTCGGGTCCTTCTCGCTGCAGGGTGTTATATGATCAAGCAAAGCGGCACAGCAGCAGCAGCAGCAGCAGCATGAACCGGAAGTGTGAGGAGCAGGAAAAAGTAGGTGATGCATGAGAAGGCTAGCACACATGTCAAGCAAGGGCACATCACGAGTGGAGCTGTATCAGAGGCTGGGTGCGAGTGAAGGCAAGGATTGCTGCTGGAATGGTCTATGCAGGGCCAGCAATCCAGATGCATTTCTGGCATTGCTGTGGTCTGGCATTGTGAGTGGCAAAAGCAGCACTGGGGGTTCCGGGTACTATTGCACGCAGCATGGTTGTTGTGCTGTGCGTGGGTAATATACAGAGGCCTGGCACTTTGCGGGAACAGGAAAGCAGGTGGAGCTGCATGCTCCCAGCGTTGCAGCCATCACCGCATAGGAGCTAGCTTACACAACAGATGTGCTCATTACAATTGCTCGCTCCAGGAGTTACGGTGCTGTCCTTCTAAGTCAAAGCAGCCTCTACAGAAGAAATCCATAGCTGACACACCAAGCAGCAACCGCACAGGAAAGTGAATGACTGATGCCACAGCTCGTGCGACAACCTGCATTGCTATCCTTGCACACTCCCATTGCAAGCATGTGGCAGTTGGGACCTGCAGCGATATTGCCAGCCCCAGTTGCTGCACGACAACGTGGCAACTGCCTGCTGTGGTTGTGATACACAATGCACAGCACAAGTCCGTACTGGTGGCGGTTGGCTCTGCAACCTCTGTATTCTGTTGCTGCACTGCACCAACACCTCCTTGATGACCGCAGCTGCCACCTGTACATCTTGCTAATGATCTGTACATGTTTTGCATTGCCTGTGATACAACCAAGCGGTTGTGAGTGGCGTTGCGAGGCTGCCAACCAGAAAAGCCCTGCTGATCGACACACTGCCCCTAACGCTCTCAGCTGCCCTCGGGTCCTTAGCCCCGTCCCACTCACGTCCAATAGTCCTGTGTGTTTTCAAAAGAGTCGATCAGATGCTCGCGCACGCTCCAGGCGGTGCCCTGGTAGATGTCCTTGATGTCATAGTCCTTGCTCTTGCCCAGCACGTACTTCAGCTTGGACGCAACTTCCTTCTGGATTGGAGTCATGCTGCCGGACTTGGTTGCAGTGCGTTCCGCCTCAGCAATGGCCCGCACACGCAGTGCTTGGCGGGAGCTGCGACGGTGCTGGCAGGCTGAATTGCGTGGCAATGAACGCAGCAGGCCCTGGCCAGGGAGAACCTTGCCAGGCTGTACTGCTGCTTGGCGAGACAGCTGCATCACTGCGCTGCGTGGCTCGTGAAGCACTCCGGCAACCCTACTCGCCACAACTGTACGTAGCTCCTGAATGGTATACTAAATCAGGCCCAACGACACCCCACAACTGGATCAATGAACGGAGACGTGGTGCCCGGGGCACCAACGTGAAGCAGAACAAAATATGACAACAAAGGTCTACCACTTTGTCAAACCCTTAGGCACTCAACCACGCTACTTGCCATAGCTGATATTATTGTTTTTACAATGTGACTGCATCATGTATCGCAGAGGGGCCGATGGCTCAGTAGCTTGATTTCCGTTGTGGTGGGCGTGGGGTTCACGTTTGACGCTATGTGCGCATGCTAGGCTATGTCACTTGTTGCATGAAGCTGGCTTTAATTAAGTTGCCAACTATCAGCAGGGCGAAGCCATGTCGCGCTGCAAGCTCGACACAACCGCTGCTGGCGATGCTGTTGCAAACTACTGTGGCAGCAGCAATTTAACCCAGACTACTGTGGGCTCCTGCTTTTCGACTTGATGCTATCTACTTGCCGTCAACGGTGCCAGCATTGCGTTATAGTAGGTGCAACCATGCTTACAAACGGGAAGCAATGCAGTTAAACAGCTGCTGGATGCTGTGCACCTGTTCAACTCACTGGTCTCGCCAATCTTGGGCTACTGCTCAGAAGTGTGGGCCCCTGCACTGCTTCATAGCTGCGGAAGTGGGCCGCAGGGCGTTGCCAAGGCGCTTAGCAATTACATGCAAGTGGTGCAGTTCATGTTTTTGCATATGTTGGCTGGGCGTGTTCGCAAGTCTACTTGCAGGCAGCTGCTGTTGCGTGAATTTGGCTGCAGACCCCTGATCAGTGGTTGGTTCACAGCTTGCTGGGACCTGTGGGACCGGGTGGTCTCACGGCCGCCTAGTGACTGGTTGTTTTTAGCAATGCAGGAGAACAGAGACCTCAGTATGCGCACCTACCCAAGCAGCGCTGATCAGGGTAGGCAAAAGTCCTTGTGGTTCTGGCAGTTTAGGTCCCTTGTGCGCACGTTGCATACCCGTACGGGCCGTTGGGCGACATACCTGATGCACTGGTCGGTCTGCACTGCCTTGAGGAGTCTGATATGCGCTGTGTGTATGAGGCTTTTCAGTCTTGGTTGTATCAGCAGTGGTATGATTTACCCACCGATCCCAGAGTTGCTGGTTCTGATACTGTCATGCATTCTACGTACGAGAGCTGGTTTGCATGCACATCATTTGATGAGCTGGACATGACAAAGCCGTCTAGCTGGTGTCCAGACTATGTGCACAACACTGCTGGCCTCAACAAAGTACACCTGTCGTCACTGATGGTTTTTGTCTGGGTGCACATGACTTGCGCGTGGCTACTGGTCGGTGGGAGAGGGCTGGCAACTCCTTGCTACCTAGACATCAGCGGCTTTGCACCCGATGCGCTGCTGGCCAGGTTGAGGATGAGTTCCACGTGGTATTTGCGTGTGATGCTTACGAGCTAGTTCGGGAGCGTTTTTGGTGTCTGTTTGATGAGTTCGGTGGTTGGCAGAACCCAAGTGCCTTAGCAAACCCGCGCGGGCGATGTCTGGCAGACTTTATGCGGCAAAGACAGAGTAAGGTTGCTGCTTTCATACACAGTTGCTTACTGGTACGTAGCGAATCAGAGTTGGCACATTTGTTGCTTCCCAGTGATGGCATTACTAGTAGTGCTTCTGAAGTTGCTGATTCTCTGAGTTCTGAGCTTGTTGAGGTTGCGGTTTCTTCCGGTTGATGGTCTTCTTTTGAGATTTGTGGACCCCATGAGCCTTGTTTGGCTCCTTTGCGGGTGGGCCAGTGGCCCTACTTTGGTAATTCGGTAATTCGGTAAACGGGGAAGGAAAGCAGCTTCTGCTGTGCTACGTTTGCTGTGCCTGCACGCGCTGCAGATTCTTACTGTGGTCTGGAAGCTTTTGCCCAGGGCACAGCATCACGCCCAATGCACAGATCTGGCTGGCAAAACCATTATGCAACACCCAATCACTGAGCAGTGCAAGGCGGGGGGTGGGGAGGGGGGGGGCATTCCTGCTTACCACGTGCTGCAGCTTAGACGGTCCTTCGGAATGGTACCAAACGGCAGCAGGGGCCAGCAGTGACTGCACCATTGACCACTCCAACCCAGGTGCCAGAACAGCAGTCTCAAGACTGCATGCTGTGGAGCAACCAGACGTGAAACAACTAACGAAATCAGATCACAGTTACGCCAGTAACCACTTGCCTGGCCCCCTCATGCAAAGCTGCGACGGTAATGTCAACACCTGATGGCCACGTGTAGCGCTATACTCAGTAGCGGCTAGCAGGCCTGCCTCAGCCGCTGGCGGCCTCAGCAGCACAGCACTTCATGCGTGCATGCAACAACCCAGCATCAGCATGCTGCTGCCCTTGGGAGCAGAATCACACCACTGCTTGCTTGCATGCTTGCCTTTTGCTGCTGCGTTCAGAGTGCTGCTGCTCCTTGACACCAGCCCCAACCAGCTGGATGTTACCTGGTATCACACTGCAAAACCAGCCCAAACCTCCGGTTCATGGCGCATGAGGATCATCATCATCATATTACCCATTCAAGCCATAGCATCAGCCTGGTATCACACTGCAACATGTGCCATGCTGTCAATGAAAAGCACCATAACAACATCTGAATGTGCCTGGGCAACTGCTCTGTGCAAACAAAAACAAGCTGACCTGAGTCTGCACTGCAAGCATCACAAGCAAAGCCCAATGCAAAGGCGCGCAAAGATACAAAAGGCCGCACAATATGAGTAAATGATGACAATAAAAAGACAGCACACACGTGGGGCACTCCTTTGCATGCATGCAGTGCTGTGCCCTTCCACAATGCGCATGCAGCTTACTAAAATAGTATGCTGGGCAACATTACCAGCAGGCAAGCATCTATCTGGCGTTGTAAAGGGTTGCAGGAAGACACACGTTACAGAGCAGCAAATGCGGCACTTGCATTGGTAGAATGGGGCCCCCACCACCATTCTGGCGTGTAAAATGACCGCTACTTGCGTGCAGCCTTCACACTCACATCTCGGTGGACATTGTGTGCCACATAGTTTGCAAAGTATCCCACATAGACGCCAACAACCACCTGTGCAGGTTGACATGCTGCCTGGTGCACAACGTCCATTCCACTGGAGTCAAGGTATGCGTCGACACTAGTGCCGCAGGCAGCAGGCGCGCTGAGGTTCAGCAAACCAAAAACGTGCCAGCTGAGCCTTGAAACCAGTTGTAGGGTTGCACCACAAAAGCCGGCATGGCAAGCACAGTTGACAGACCTCCCCTTTCCAGCTACACTGCTTCCTGCATGCAGACATTCCTTTGTGGCCAACGGGCTCATCAGCAGCAGGTTGCAATGCAAGAAGTACAGTGACACAGGTTGAAATGCAAGAAGTACAATGACAGACAACATGCTGCTTCTGTTCATTGACCATGAGCTGCCAATGCCGCACGCGTGAATGCTGATGCCAATGCCAATGCTGCCACTGCCACTACCATGCCTGGGCACTGCTACTGCACATCTCAAACCCATTGCTGCTGCATACCCGGCATCCACAACTGATGCTGCCGCGCTCACCTGAAATGGTACTGGTTGCCCCTGAACGGTCCAACTTCACAGCAGAAGCAGCATGCAAGCATGCATGCATGCATTTCCCCTCATCACTGCAGGATACATGCAAGGCACGCCCTCCCTGACCCCACCCAACCCACATCCCCGCACAGCCGGCGGCTGGCATTGCCCAGTGCGTGAAACACCAGAACAACCCAGGACGCAGCCAGCAGCACAGCCTGCTGCCACCTTACCAACGCGGCAACGGGCCGGCCTGTGCATGCGCACAAACCTGCTGCACAACCAGGGACTGGCAGTGCCCAGCGGCAGCCATGTGTCGACACCTGGCAGTGAGGTGTCGACGGCCACACACCGGCACACCCCAGGGGAGCCCCACTGGCTTACAGACGATCCACGGCCTACTGGGGACAGTGAGGCTCGACGGACTCTGCTGTGACACTGTTGAGTTTCGGCACGTGATGTTACACCTGGCTCACTCGCGCACAACTAGACACCCTGCAGCTCTCTCTACAGCCGCACGCCCTGCAAGCAGGCCAATACCATAACGCGCTGCATACGCCACACCACCACCTGCCAGCAAGCCAGAAGCCTGGTAGGCAGGCCTGGGGCCCTGCAGGACACCAGCTGCTGCTGTTTCAGCAGCTGCCAGGTGCTCAGCTTAGGCCACCAGGGTGGAGGCAGTGGAGGACTCGTACTTGAAAGTAGGCGGCACCTTGCGAGCCTTCTGCTCGTACAAATGACAGGGCAGCAGGTGAAGAACAGCAGCAGGAGCACCATAACAGCAGGGCAGAGGCACAGGCAACGGTCAGCAATTGCAAAGACTGCTCTGTGACAAAGACCTCATTACAAGGCACACGTCCTGTGGCTGACAACGTGGTATCCCAATGCTTTCATAGACGCATTAGGACTAAGACGCTGTAGGGGGCAAGCTGCTGCTACTTCAGTACCGGTTGTTCCTGCAACTGGCTGCACTGCTGCTGCTGCCCACCTCCTGCCGTCACTGCCAATACCCACCTGCTGCTGCTGCTGCTGCTGCTGTGCATATCTCACCTTGTAGTAGCGAGCCAGCCTGTGGATGCGGCTCTCAATCAGAATGAGCCTGAACTTGCCGTCCTTGTCCTTCCTGTTCCTCTCCAAGTGCTTGCGCATGGACACAGCCTTCTTGATCAGGAAGTACAGGTCCTCGGGAATCTCAGGCCCCAGGCCATGGCCCTTCAGGATGCGCAGCACCTTGCTGCCAGTCACGCTGGTCACCTGTGCACGTGCAAGACGCAGACCCATGAGACAGCAACAGGGCGGAAACCAGGCAGGTAGCTTGTGCTTTGGGCTGCTTAGCTTGCACTGCGTGAATAATGAGGCTCTCCCTGCAGCAGAATAGCTTGGCACGTTCAAGCACGTGGTGGGCTGTTAAACAGAAGAACGGGGTCGTGGTCTGAACCCAGCTGCTTTTGCAACAGGATGTTTCCTTGCATCCTGCATCAACAGTTCTGCGACGTGCAGCTGCAAACTGGGAACAGGCTTTGCTTTGAAGCCAGTGACGGTGCACACCTGTCTGCCACCATGCATCACCACCATTGCTGTTGCTGCTGATGCGCACCTGGGGAATGCCATGGCTGTCACGCAGCAGCACACCAATCTGGCTGGGGGTCATTCCCTTCTTGGCCAGCTTGCAGATGTGCTCAGTGACCTGCACAAACAGAGAACATGAACTGTAGGTGCATGCAAGCGTAAATATGTGAGATATGACAGTTGCGGGGGGGAACAAAGATGCAGGCAAACCTGTTCCCAGAGTTGCTGCTCCCGCTCCTGCTGCTGCTCTGCCACTGCTGTGTATGTGAAGTTCGTAGGTGGTGGGCATGCCAGCCTAATTCAACATAAAGTCCTTTGGCTGCATATAAGGTTGATATGGCCCAGCGCTGCTTCCTGCCCAGGCTCGCTAGGCGGCCATCGATCACGATGCTTGCCGGCGCACCTCAGTAGGGGTGACCTTGCACCAGCTGGGAGGTGTCCTTTTGTATGGCAGGGCACTGCTGGACATGCCCTTGCCCTTGCTGCACGGCAGGCAACAAAACGATAGGTCAGGGGTGAATACGTCCACGACACATCGATGAAGTTTTAAAATACGCAACCAAACTCGAAGTGCTTGACAAATTCAGCCAGGCTCTGCGATGCACATGCCAACGGCGTGGTGGGCTTGAGGCAGGCTGCTGACACTGGTGCTGCTGGGTGAGGCCATGAACTGCTGTTGAGACAGCTGCTGCTGATATGCAGCAAGTTTGCTTCGGCACATACGACAAACATGTGAAGAAGGCGCATAAGCTGCTGCAACAACAGCAGTGATGGTGGTGGTGGTGGTGTGGTGGTGCTGCTGCTGCTGCTGCTGCTGCTGCTGCTGCAGGACATCTGAACTCACGAGTGCATGCGACCCATCTTGACAGTTTGTTGCAACAACAACGGCAACAGCCAAGCTGAGTGGAAGAAAGAGGGCGGATTACTGGCGGCAAGCACCAAGTACACTGCTACAGTTGCTCATGACAGGCCGGGGTTCAGGGCCTGACGAGCTGTTTCTGCCGGCGGCCCCTTACGCAGAAATCCTTCGCATCGGATTTTTCCGTCAAACAGCGTCTTTGATCATAGGTGGCGTGATTTTGTCGCGTCAAATCGCGATCGCCAGACCAAGTGCAGACTCTGCAGAGTGTGCGACAGGCTGCACCGAAGTGCATGACTAGGCAAGAGTCAACAGCAAGTGACTGCAGCATGAAGAAAAATTTTCAGTTTAGCTACGACTGCCGTTGTATCCGCATGCTTTGAAATCAAAGAGACAACAAGTTGGTTACGCTCCACCAGGCTCTCTCATGCCATTGGACCTGTTGCAAAGGGTTGCAAAGGGTAGCAAGGAGACGTGTAATACCAAATACAATGCTGCAAAGCGGCACTCACTTGCTTAAAAGGGGCCCCGCCACGATGGCTGTCAGGGTTGCAGGCAAGATGTGATATCAATACCAACTCATTACGATTTAGTGGGCAGGGATTCCACTGCTACAGTGCAAACAACAGTTGCAGCATCAAGTCCTGTAAAACTTGTTGATGATCCAAATACTGCAAGCCAAGGCGCTGACCTGGGCACCGGGAGGAGCACGTGCTCTGCAGCAACTTGTAAGCAATCACCACAAGCTCTGATCCAATCAGGCCGGATGCCTCAGAGGGCGAGCAACACTGTGTGTGCGGTAACAACCAGCAGGTACATAACGACTGACAAGGTGTGAGAGAGAAGGTGTGCCGCAGCAGCTCTGTGCCAGAGAATCATGACTCACACACGACTTCATGGACCACTTCGTGCCCACAAAAGACCTCCACGAGCCGCCCTCCCCAAGGCAGCGGGAACAACCTGGTACAATGACCTGATGCTCAACCTGCAACCGTGCGCCATTCTCTCCTGACAGACGCAGCTAGTCACCGTGGCTGCTACAGCTGCATGGGGTCATCCGCCTCCAAGGGCGCCTCCGGCGGCGCAGCATCGAGCTGCTGCCCTGCCTCCTGCTCCGCAGCAGGAGACGCGGGCTGGGAAGCTGCAGCTTGCGGCGGCGCAGGTGCTGCTGCAGCAGCAGGCTCTTGCTCCTGCTTGGTTGGCACCGCCGGCGCTGCAGGGGGCGCTGCTGGCTGTGACTGCTGCTGTTGCTTGAGCACCTGTCGCAGGACCTGCTGCTGCTGCTCCAGCAGTTGACGCTGGTGCTCCAGCACCTGTGGCCGCGACATGCAGAACGACAACCAGGACCTCAGCCGCTTGCAACTTGGGATGATTGACCAAGTGCAGTGCCAAGCTGCCAAACCAATTTGTACCTTTTTTTTTGCTGCTCCTCATCAGCCACGAGCACCTGCCCAGCTTGCTGCAAGCCAACAAAGCTAAACACGATGTGCCCACTGCCAAGCCCCACATCAGGCTTCCACAGGCGACAATGCGCAAGGTTATCACCTTGGGCTGTGTGCAGCAGGAGCATGCCCCCACACCCAGACGTCAAAATGCAGCTGCCCACCTTGTGCTGCTCCTTGTGCTGATCCTGCAGCTGAGTGTACTTTGCCTGCAGCTCTGACAGCTGCTTCTCGGCATCAGCGCGTGCAGCAGCCTCCTCATCCACCTTGTCGCGCAGGTGACATGCCTCTTGCGCCGACGACTGCAGGGAGCGCTTGAGCCTCCTGGCGACCTGCCGCAACCCATCAGTCTCTGATGCTGCCTGGGTGCGCTTGGCGACGACGCGCTTCCACACTGCTAGGAACGCCAGGTCATCGGCATCTGCGGGGGATGCAGACACAACAGCAGGGGCAGTATGTAACACAAGGGTTGGAAGGGTTATTAGCAAGCGACAGTGGGGTTGAACTACATCAGAGGGCAGAACATCACCATAGGTAGCAGCGCTAACTCCACGGAAGGTCGACAGGGTGACTGCAGCGGCAATGTATGCCCACCAATGAGGAGACAGATGCAGCGACACATGTGTAGGTGGCTTCAGCATGCCCTGCGCTGCCTACAGACAGAGCAACAGCACTGCACTTGCCGCCATGCTTGAGGTGTGCTCCTGCTGAACTGCTGTTTGGCATGTTGATGGTTTGCTGGCGCTGCCGGCTGCTGCCCACCTGATGTGCCCAGCTGCTTGGCCGCCTGGCTGTCGCCCAGCTGGTCCAGCGCATCATAATCGACGCCAGGGGTCGTGTTGCCTGCTGCTGCACTTGGCGCTGGCCCTGCTGCAATGCTGCCCCCATTCAAGCCGGTGCTGACCAGCCTGCCTCGCTTAGCTGGGCCGCCTCTGCCGTCTGCTGCTGCTGCTGCTGCCACCGCTGCTGGCCCTGGCCCGGCTGCTGCGCCTGTTGTTACCTGCATGTTGCCCCCTGAGGCCACGCGCTTAAGCGACGGGCGCACAGGCTCTGGTGACGACTGATGCTGCTGCCTTGCAGCCTGCATGCATGCACCGAGACACACCCAGGCACGGCATGGCGCAGTGAGGGCAGGGTTGACGATGCAGAGCCAGGAAAGTGCATGCAATAGCAGCACAGCAGGTAGCGCAACACCGCAGATCACCATGGCCTGCACTCCCCCCACCCACCCACTCCGCCGTGCGCCTGCCGGCTGCCACGGCACCATCTCGCTGACGCTTGCCCTGCATGCGCACAGCTACTGGCATCCTCTGCAGCAATCCCCTGCTGCAAGCGGCCCATAAACTGCAGGACCCAGGTGCTGCTGGCTGCTGCTCACCGTTCGCAGCGCAGGCCCGGCCTGCTTGCCATCCTCTCCACCATCGCTGTCGCTGCCTGTGGTGTTGCTTGCGCGCAGCAGTGCCACCTCCCGGGGCGCCCGGGGCCTGCTGCCGGCTGCAGCACCCTTTGCTGCAAGCCCACCAACATCTGCACGCTGCTGCGCCGCGGACACCTCACGCGCTGCTCCTGCCACCGCCTCCTCCATGCGCCGCTCCATGGCTGCCTCCAGCTTCTCTGCACAGCGCGTCACCGGGTGGTCCTCGCCGTTGTACTTGCGGCAGTTCTCCCAGATGCGCTTGATGTCTGCGCGCCACTCATCCATGGAGTTGTAGAGACCTGCGCGCACTTTGTCACGCGCTGTCTTGAGGTCCATGGGGTGCTTGATGATGACTGGGTAGTCTGGGATGTCCTGCAACAACGCGGATGTGGATGTACACAGGCATAGACACAGGCAGGCAGGCAGACAGGCAGGCAGGCAGCCCAGCGATCAGGGGGGTAACTGCTGCTGCTGCTGCTGCTGCTGCTGCTGCAAAAGACGGTGAGCAGGCGTTGACGTTCACGCGGCTTGCAAAGCCATCTGCATGTGTGCAGGCACGCAACACTCAACCAGGATGCCGACTGCACACAAGGCAAGCCTCAGGCACAGGTGCATGCAGCTACCAGTCGGCTGCGCTGCAACCACTGCACAGCACTGCTTACTGGCCACTGCCTGCAACAGCTGCACTTGCATGCTGTTGCAAGCATTTGTGCCTGCATCAATACCCAAAAAAGTTTTCACTGCAACCACCTAGCCAAGCAGTTGCTCTCCGTCCACCCACCAGTGACTTCCAGTCAACTGGGTGCCTGAACGGGTCAGCCTCCTTGCCTTTGCCAGCAGGTTGTGCATGTACAGGGCAGTCTCGCGTTCCAGGCACGTAAGGCCTGTGCCAGTGGCTTCCGGTGCAGCTGGAGCAGCAACTGCTGCTGCTGCTGCTGCTGCTGCTGCTGCTGCTGGCAAAGGGTCGTTGCCCGCTGCTACGGGCGCAACAGGTGCAAGAGGAGGCACTGCTGCGGGTTGCTGCTCCGCTGCAGCAGCCACTTCCTCTTCAGGCTTCACGACCTGCTCCATGGTGCTGCTGCTGCTAAGCTTGGCTGGGTCGTTGATGTGTGCTGCTGTTGTTGGGACCAGAGGCTGTGTTGGGGCTGCTGACACTATGCCGGCCTGACCGAGCACGGACCCGTCACTTATCATGCCTCTGACTGCTTTAACCGTTCAGCGAAACCCGAAGGCCAATCGCTGTGCAGAGAACCGCCGCCTTGCGCAACCAACAGCAATGGTCGATGGAACATCCGAGGCAAGATAGCGACACACACAGTAATGGACTGCTACCAGTGATCCTCCCTCCTCCGTCTCTGCCTGCGCCATGGCCTCTGCCAACAAACATCTATTGAAACACCCGGCCAGAGCCCCAGGAAGAGTGCACAATCTCACTCCTCCGACAAGATAGGGGGCGTGGCAGCATACAGGTGTATAATTACTTGGTTTATGTAAGATTGGATATCGTACTGAGATGGCAAACACTACGAAACATGGGGGGCCTGTTGCCTGGCAAGGCAAGTGGGTTGCTGGAAGATGTGAGGAAATGCAGCAGGAGATGCAATACTGCACTGAGTGCCACAGGCAATGTGGTGATGTGCAGTGTGCCGTAATCTGCCTTCTGGCAAACCCGGCTAGGTTGAAGTGCTGCTGCTTTCACATCAGCAGGCTACAGCAGTAGGACCAGCATTCGTCTGAGCACTAGGCCCCGCTGACAATCCCCCTGCCGCCGCACCTTCTTTGCTTGCTCTAGGCAATCACGCAGGGAGATGGAAGATAAGGCATCCACCGTGCTTTGCTTCCTGTATGCGGAAGAGTTGGTGCCCCTGAAGCAACTTCACTGGACCCATGGTGCTTTCAATGTGCTCAACAGTGCGTCCAGCGGAACATCACAGTAGGTAGAGCCAGCATTGCTTAAAGATGCCAATGCAGCTTTCCATCAGGAGGGCCGGGTGACTCTGCGTTGCGTTGCTTGTCCGGCTGGATGAGAGTAGAGTGCTGCTGCTCATACCAGCACCAGCCCCACAATGCCCACCTAGCGCTGCAGCTGGCTGCCGTATGAGGTGCATGCAGCTTGCACGGGAATCCCCTCACCATATGGTGCCGCCCCAGCAGTGCAGCGCTTGGCGCGCACACACCACCAACTGCGAGATCCTGCACCGACACTCGCACTAGGCGCCGCTGATGTTGCATTTGCACAAGCATGGCTACGCTTTAGTCTTAGCACCGCGACTGCTGTCCCACTGCTTGCCAGCCTGCTGGGTGGGCGTGCAGCTGTGACGTATCGCAGCACATGAACTCATCAGCAGCATGGCAAGCACAGCAGACTGTCACATCCCTGCTCCCCTGCTTCAAGCATGCAAGCACTGTTAAATGTGTGCACTCACTCGGTGTAGGCATGCGCATGTATTCATGTGCATTGTCCTTTTCCATGTGCATGAGAGGGGACGAGCGTCTCTGCTTTCCCTTGCTTCGCTTTCCGGCTAGGTTGATGTGCTGCTGCTTGTTGATTATACTACAATACAATACAATATATTACATGTGAAGAAGAAGCACCTAGCAGCACCTAGCTATCAAAGGCAAGCAAGTGTCTCCCTACCCCTGCATGCGAGGCTGCTCATGTAAGCAAAGCTGGCTCCACCCACTGTACTGCGCCATTGGTTGTACTGATGAACATGAAGCAAGTTGAGGCCAATGGAGCCGCTTCTGCATGTGTCGGGGCCTGGAAGCTGTGCGGGCGCATGGAGTTCATAGGCAGCCGTAATTGAAACCAGGTCAGCACCAGACACACAGTGGAGCAGGGGACATACAATCACTGAGTACCCACTGCAGTGTCTGCATGTACAGAACTGTGCCGCCTCCGTCATTCATGCTGACAAATCATTTGTCGTTGATGATCAAGCCATAGCATCAACACCGACGGACCCGCACTCTGCTTTACTGGAATTTGCCGCTTCCTTTGACTAGTACTTGCCTGATATGTGGCAGAGGCAACCACAACAAGCCACGCAGCCTGCCTGGCTCTTGGCATGAGTGCCTAGGCTGCATAGTACATATGCATGCCTGCTAACAATGGTCTTTGGCTTCAGCGGATGTGTGCCCAACCATGAGCTTCTGACCATTTTTGGAGCATTGGAGTCAAGTGAACCTTCCCCTTGCACAATCAATGCTGGCCCTGTAAGCTACAAAACGTGCAGCAGCAGCCGAGGTTTTGATGGGCAGCAGATCGTAGCGCTGCAGTACCGCTAGGGATCAAGCTGCACCTTCATACCTCAGCCAGCCTCTTATATGTGGTATCTCACAAGGTTCCTTCGGTGTCAACGCATCTATGTTCATCGAGTCATGGCTGGTTCTTGCATGCCACATGCCAAGAGCGGCTCCTCCCAGCACAACACGACTTGTAGTGGCTGAAATGACGAACTGCTTGCTCTCACAGGCATTGATCATGCTGCTGGCATATACAAGGTACCACCAGCAGCAGTACGATGGCTCCTGCGGAACATGGGCACTGGCAGTCCCGGCCTTTCCACGCATATGACGAGAGGTTACCTTTGTGAAAACACCGAAAGTGACCGCTTGCAACGGAGTATCAGACACCACTGCGTGCAGCTCTTCGTTTATTTCTTCGTCTGATCGGCTGATTCACGGTTTCGGTATATTTGTGACCGCAGCACTGACAGCAGCAGCCAACATGGCTCAGCCACCCACTGTTCAAAAGCTGCAGGGCGTGAGTAGCCTAGTCGGTGTCCGTGTTGCTTCCAATGCCTCCTAAAGGCCCAGCCAGAGGCACTGAACAGGACTGGAAGCAGCAGCAGCAATGCACCTGAGGAGCAGCAGCAGCAGCACTCTGTACCAGTAGCCTGTTGGATGCTGGATATTGAGAATGTGCACCTGCGCTGAGCAATTTTTCCAAAACCACACGGAAACGGCAGAACATTGTATGTGTTATATATATACCTAATGGGTGCACATGCCTCTGCGGTAATGGTCGGTTATGTCAGCCTTGCATATGGCTATTGCAGAAGCGAAATCATGTGCGCCCTGCTGTATGCTTGCTGATCACTTGCCGCTCCTGCTGCTGCTGCTGCTGCTGCTACAGACCCTGGAGTCTGCTATGGATGAGCTGCAACGCAAGAACCTCATCCCGCTGCAGAAGGAGTCGTTCTTGTGTGCGGCCAAGTGCTGCGACAAGCACTCAGACATGCAGGCGCTGCAGCAGTGGTGAGCAGGCACCTGCAGGCTACGTGCACAAGCATCACACCCAGCTCGAGTCTGTGCATGTACTGGTAGCTATGCGTCAGCCATTGCAGCAATGGCTAGCTTGCTGGGCGTTGGGATGCAGGCACAGCAGGTGCTCACAAACAGCAGCAACTGGACTCAACTTGGAAAAGGGTAGGCTTGCGTACAGCTATCGTCAGCGGAGTAGGGGCTGCCTGCACTTGGAAGCATCATTCAGCTGTCTTTGGCTCTCATCAAGCCTGCTACATCTGCTGGATGGCAATGTTTTGCCCTGCAGCACAGTCAACTGCCAAGCCAAGGTGCAGACAGCGCACCAGGTGCTGTACGGCAACTTGGAAGATTTTCAGAAACGCTTTCAACGCTGCCTGATGCGCTGTGAAGACCAGGCTAAGGTGGGGAGATGTATGAGCAACTGCTGCGTGAAGAGCAGCACAGGCAACAGTGCATTGCGCTTGCAACTGCTCAGTCTGAAAGGGTATGTTGCAGCTGCAGCACTCAAAGGAGCGCAAGTGCACGGGGGAGTGCAGGACAACGATAGGGGTTTTTGTAGCAGCTTGGCAAAATTGCATTGGTGTGCTGCGGTCCTCAAAACACACACATCTGACGCCTGCTGTTTGCGGCGGCATGCCAAGGTGCTGGTTGCTGTGTGCGTGGCGTATGCTGTGATGGCTGTAGCTGACGGCAGCTTGCTGCTCATCGTGCACTGTGCAGGATGCACTGCCGCCCAAGCCCAAGGAACAGGACATGGAGAAGGCACAGGTGTGCTGGTTGCGTCGGCATTCTTGCCAAGCTGGCTGTGCTTGCTATCATCCCTTGCTGCAATGATCAAATGCCAATCAGGCCTTGCTGCACTAAGATCGCACTATGGGGCATGTGTTTCCAGGTGCTACTTCCTGCAGGTTGCTGTGGTGCCACAGCCAAGCACTGTGGTATGCCCCGCATCCTGCCTAGTGCATCTTGATCGCAATGCATTGCATGCTGTGCTGAGTGCTGCTACTGTTGCTGCTGCTGCAGGACCAGATCATGGAGTGCATGGACCTGTGTGCCGTGGAGTACACGGGCAAGGTGGCTAAGCTCAAAGCAGATGTAGGGTCCAAGCTTAGCCAAATCGGCAAGTGATGAGTAACCGGTCAGGTGCATGAACCGTTGAGAGTCCATTGGTGCTGCTGCTGCCACTGGCTGGTGGAGCGTGCAGGAGTTTTGGCAGTTGCGCAGCCACAGAGCGCTGCAGAAATGAACGTGTTCTGGCGAGCAGCTACGCCGCTGTTCGGAGCTCAGCCTGCTCCTGCCGGACAAATTATGGTGCTGGCTGCTTTCATGATGCTACGCGCTGCCTTTGTGTTTATGGTGTCAAACTGCTGTTGTGGTGGTGGTGGTGGTGGTGGTGTTTGCCTCAATGCATAGTTCGCCAGAGGTGAAATTTGGCTCGTACAGCTCCCAGTTGGCTGTCTTGCTTGTGCTTGCTCCGTGTCTTGGCAGGTGTTGTGGCAGGTGTTGTGGTCGGCCAGCTGCATTGTCGTGTCACCACACGTGCATCTTGTATTAAGCAGCAGCACTCCATCCTAGCCGGAAAGCGAAGGAAGGGAACGCATCTTTGTGGCTTTGCCGGTGGATGCTTGGTGCTTGAAACGCAAATTTTGAACGCACATTGCTCTGCAAGCTGGCGTTGCAGCATGGAATGTTTGACCTGCATCTGCTCTACAGTTGTATCGACATGAAAGGCCACTTGTTCCCGGAACATGCCATGTTGAAGGGCCTTCAACTGCATCACAAGTTGTTGGCTGATGTATGCATTGGTTATGGTGACGGCAAAAGCACTACAGCCAAGCAAGGTTGACGCGGACCCTCTGTTCTGCATGCTTTCACCACTGGCACGGTCTAGCGTGTTGCATGGACAGGCAAGTGTGCAGGTTGTGTCTCAACAAACCGCAATTGCAGCTGTTCTCCATTGTTACCATCTGTGAGAGGCTCTGCATGAAATGGTGACATTGCGTTGCATTGTGCATTCGTATTCTTTCTGCCATGGAACTTGGTGTTGGTCTTTGGGTGTCTCGTACTTGGGCTCATACCTGGTATACTGTCCTGAGTTGGTGACTGGATGCACTTGTAGGAAGGACACAGCACATGCCACTACTTTCTCATTACATCATGTATGATGTTAGTTTGTTGGCCAGCGCCGCCTGAGCAGTGAATACACTGCAGTAACAGCTGTTAACCTGGGAAGAAGGTGTTGGTTCCAGGTTCCAAAAGCCCCTAGTGCAACTCTTAACACACTTTGTCCTACTCTTATCACAAAATTGTGTAAAGGCAGTCATCTGTGTGCTGCTAGAAGCGCTTTTGACAGGCTGTGAGTAAGTTGCAACAGGCAGCACTGTGCTGGCAGTGCTGCTTTGGTGATAGCCTGGCCGGGAATGAACCACAAAAATCAGCGGCTGCATGCATGCATAGGCTGCACACCGTGAGCTTGCAAGCTAAGCCAAGTGATTTAAGCTTAATCATGGACCATACAGCCTGCCTGTTGCGGCACTAGATTGCAGCTGCCAATCCACAGGAGTGGCATGCCTGTCATCATCATCATCATCATCATCATCATCATCATCATATTACCCATTCAAGCCATAGCATCAGCGCCATCGGCCCCGCGCCCCACCGGGGCGGAAAGAGGAGGGAGCACTGCTCCAGAATGTTTGCATGCATTGCGCATATCCCAAGACTTGACAAGAAAAGCAGCAATACACGGTGACACCATCAGACATCTTCCAGAACTGCCCCAAATATCATCAGATACAAAACGCAACACCTTGATTGACGAATCAGCCATGGACAAAACGCTGCGCAACTTTTCAGCGCAACCAGGCAGGGATCTGATCTCAGCAAACATATCATCCCTCTGAGCAGAAGTAGCAGGGCAATCAAACATGAAGTGTGACAAAGACTCAACTTCTGCACCACAACAAGGACATCCTGAAGTGGAGTTAGCTCTGCGACCGCCAAACTGACTAGTACGCTCATGTACACACAGACAACCCATACGAACACGCAACAGCAATTCAATACCACGTGGAATTGCCACTGAACGCAAGTACGGCCTAGGCCTCCTGAAACCCATAGCATCAACATGAGAGGGATGCACATGAGCCACATACCGACTCAGAGTGGAGTGTTCCAACGTTTCACATGCAATCCTTTCAGCATGTAGTGTCTTGACCTGCTTGTTGACATGGCTCTTGCACGCACTGGCTCTGCCTTCCACGGTCACAACATTCACACCATACTTGCACAGCAGGCTCTGCACATACTTGTGCCACGGTGTCACCGCCACAGCACCACTAGGACGCCTCCATTCAGCTGTAAACACTTGATTTGGCAGCCGAACGCCCTGCATACGCTGAATCCTGTAGTAGTACTCCAAAGCCCTCTGATGAAGCCACATATGCAACGGTTTCACACCCCATTCTGCCAAGAGAGCTGAAGAGCATGGGCGCTCCTTGCCACAGCGCATTGCACATTTGATGATGTCTGTCTGCACTTTGTCAATCAGCTGCAGTTGCCTAGCTGTGGACGGAAACCAAACCTCACTGCCATATTCGACAATGGGACGGACACACGTCAGCAACAGTATGCGTTTAACCTCCACACTGATGCTGCGGCTCTTCCAAATTGGCATGAGCGCACCCTTCACACGTTGCACCTTAGCCAGCATCTTCTCAAAATGTGTGGTCCATGTACAGGTATTGTTGAACCACAGGCCAAGATAGCAGTACTCCGATACAACAGGCACAGGGACATTGTTCCAAACAATGCCGGAGTCGACCAGCTGGCTGGTCTGTCTTGCTGGCAGCACATGCATGACGGCAGACTTCAAGCTGTGGAGCTTGAAGCGCCACTGGCAACTGTAATTGTAAACAGTTGCAGCGACAGCCTGAACTTCAGACAGAGACCCGCAGACAGCAACAAAGTCATCAGCCTGCATGGCTGCCACAACTTGGCCTGCAGGTTCGTCACGAGGGCCCATGAGGGTAACGCCAGGGTGCTTTGCATGCACGTCACGCAGCAAGTCGTCGATAAACAACAGGTACAGTGTGGGCGAAATTACATCACCCTCATGCAGGCCAAGGTCGCAGGTGAACCTATCCGTGGTGCAACCCTCATGAGACACCACACGCTGCGCGCCCTGATACAAGTTGTACAAGACACGGAACATCTTGCCACGCACACCCTTATCCCACAGCTTCTGGAACAAGCCATCAAGCCAGACCGTAGGGAATGCCTTGAAGGTGTCAACAAACAAGCATGCCTGTCATGACATGTACTACGTTGAGAACTCACAATGTTTTACAAACAAGCACAACCTGCACCTGAATATGTCCATGCTCCGCCACCGTCAACCAATACCATCATCATCATCATCATCATCATCATCATCATCATCATATCACACGTTCAAGCCATAGCATCAGTGCCATCGGCCCCGCGCCCCACCGGGGCGGAAAGGGCGGAAAGGAAACAACCAACACCATCGACCAAATACCTGATGCACAGTCAAGGGTGGACAACAAGCTGTTGAGTGCCATTCAGTTCCCTTCATTTCAGTAACCGCAGATGCCAGCGTTGGCAGATGCTGCAGCAGCTCGAGTCCAACGACACAAGGGAGGGCATACTGTAGCTGTTCGCGGGGTGCCTTGCATGGTGCTAGTACCATGTGGCAGTACTGCGCCACGTGTCCATGCCCCATCAAACCCACTAAGAGCTTCGGCTCACCTCCTGTGTGAGACACACACCAGACTAGGTACAACTGAATTACTGCAGCTGCCCAGACCATTGGTCCTCTGGGTGGTAGCTGCTGTCATGGCAGCACCCCGCTGCACAGGCTTCATGACATGCCAGCAGGGCCGCCGCAGAGGCGACCAGCACAATGTTGTGCATGGCTGCGCCATGCTGCCATTCCTTGTCTGACTGTTGTGTTGTCACCATGAGGACACCTGCGCATCCCCGCATCAGCGACTGGTGGGGAAGAGGGCTGCACAGGTGGCTGCTGGCTGTGTGCACCTGTGCTTGTTTTTCCTCAGTGGCCCACCTTGCCCAGGCTCGCATCGGTCCTGGGGTTGGCTGTGTACTGCACAACAAAAACACGGCACCGCACCGCCAGCTGCTGCTGTCACTGCTGGCGAGACTCACCACATGCTGCCAACCTTGTGTGAGCATGATGGACGGAGTGTTGGCACCAGCATGACCACCATGACCAGCAGAGCTGATTTTTTTGCCGCCAGCGGCGCATTCGACTGCTGCTGACGGGGGATCTACGCTGGAGCTAGGCTGCGGCGCGCACCTGCACCTGCACCAGGATCCCTCGATGGCTGACTGCAGGCCGCGCAGGTCTTTGACGTACAGGATGCGCAGCAGCATGGCGAGGCTGTCAACAGCAGGGTCTGCAGCAGCACAGTGCCAGCACCACGATCTGGCCTCAGAGGAGGCAGCAGCAGCAGCAGCACTGATGTT
This sequence comes from Scenedesmus sp. NREL 46B-D3, assembly GCA_014080715.1. NCBI lineage: Eukaryota > Viridiplantae > Chlorophyta > Chlorophyceae > Sphaeropleales > Scenedesmaceae > Scenedesmus > Scenedesmus sp. NREL 46B-D3. Next base: position 30,523 of record JACERP010000043.1, on the reverse strand, counting down.
CCTCAATGAGTGGTGCCTGCAGCTGTGTTCCACCAAACGACCGCGTGCTGGGCCACACTTGCAACATGCCCACTCACCAACAACGCACAGCGTGCTGGCTGCAAACAAATGCGGTGCGTCATTCTGCCCCTGCCAGTGTGTGCAGGGTAGGGTGCATGCAGCGGTGATCACTGCAGCGGGGCTGTGCAGCCGTGCGGGCACCCAGCATACCCCACGCACAGGCTGACCACCAGCAGCTGCATCTGCTGCAAGGAGGCAGACCCTGCTTATCTGTGTTTAGGATCTGGAGACAGCTAGGGCAATGCCAGCTCACCTCCAGTCTCAAACCCCAGAGGGAATTCCTGTGGCCTGCTCTGCTGTGCTGATGCATCGGTCAGGCTTGGCAGCACACTGTCACGCAGCACCTCAACAGCAGCCTGCAGCAGGTGCCGCACAATGAGCATTTTAGCTTACCAAAACTGGTGTGTGCAATCAAGCTGTGAAAAGGCAAACAGTACTCACGGAACAGAGGCATTGATTTGGTGTACATTGTTCAGCTATGACGTCCCAAAGAGAAAAGAACACGATGCAGCTTGCAGTCGATCGCTGTTGGCAAGGGGGCAAGGAGCAAACCAGAGGGGCATAGCCAACTGCTGCTGCAGCTGCTTCGACCTCTCCTACAGCCAGGCTGCACAACAAGCGGCTGCTGCAGCTGCTGAATGCCGTGCTCACCTGCAGGTGGTCAGCCGGACTGCCCTTGCTGGTGTTTACGTGCAGCAGCTGAAAAACCCTGGCCAGCTGCTGCTGCACCTCTGGGGCATGCACTGCAGCGATTACACAGCATGGCCCATTCCAACATAACAAAGCACCTACTTGGGTAGTAGGAGACACTGGGGAATGCTGAGTTGGCAAGGTATGCATGACTCTCAAGCGGGAGTACTGGTTGGCACAAGACCAGCAAGCATGCCAGCTGGACCTGGAATGGCTGTTGTTCTATCTGTACAACAGCATCGTTGCATTGCTCATATGCCAAAGACAGACATGCACATGCAGCAAGCACGGCTAACTTACGGTCAGGGAAGGGCGCTTGCCCCTTGGCTGCCGCTTGCTGCTGCTGCTGCTGCTGCTGCTGCTGCTGCATGAGCTTGCCAGCTGCATTGTTGTACTGCTCAGCTGCAGCAGCAAGAGATTTTGACAACAGCCGCAACAGCATGCTGTGAGAAACCAGCTGATGGTGACAGGTCAACAGTATGATGCCCTTTGTACTACACATGCAGTAGGCCCTTCTGCGGCCTTGTTGCACTGAAAGCGCTAATGTTGAACGTTCAACAGCTTTGTCCACCTCCTCTGTGCTGCTGCCAGCCAATCATTCTGTTGTGTGAGGCTGACGCACCAGCAGGGCAGGGCTGCAGCCGTCCTCACCACTGTCTGCATACTCCAGGCTGACAGCAAAGCTCAGCAGCGAGAGGCAGCGGGCACTCCAGGTCTTGCAGTTACTGCAGCAAGACAGCAGCATCCACCAAGCTTGTGAGCAGGGCAGCAAGACGACAGCTGAGTGCGCTTCCCACCGTGGGGTGACCATGGAGCTTGGCCGGTGATGGCCCGACATGCTGCAACCTCATGCCAGCCTTCAAGATGGGCACTCAGGCTGCTGCTGCCGCTGCGCTGCTGCTCCCACATTTGCAAATGCATCTGGCCAGACTGCACTCTTCACGTCGCCCAAAGTCTTGCGCTCTGCTACTGGGTAATGTCGGACCTATAAGGCACACCAACCAGGCCGGTGATTTGCACTCAATGACATGCATTGACGCTGCTGCTGATGTGGCACACTGCTGTCCCCACCGTGGCTGGTGCTGCTGCTAGGGTGCTGCCGAGGTACCTTGACGTTCTCAAGCCATGCCACCAGAGCTCTGAAGGCTACCTCATCCTTGTAGCTGAAACACTCCTGTTTGGGGTAGGCAAGAGCAGACAGCAGGTTACTTTCAAATCCCATGTGATTGCAATGCTGTGACCATGAGCAAAGAAGCATACGACATATGCAGCATCCCAGAGACTGCCAGGAAGCGCTGCCCGAGCCTCTTGGCGAGGGTCGAGGCACTAGTTACTAGTTCACGTTGTAGGTAGGGCTTTGGGCGTCGGCTTCGCTGCCCTCCTGTCCGTACGCAGGAAACAGCTCTGGCGCGCCTCGCCGAAACAACTTGATAGGTCTGCAAAGCCTGCACGATTTATATACAGATCGTGCAGCAGGAAGCAGAAATGCTGGCCAAGTTCGTGAGCCCAGCGACCACAGGATGTCTGGGGCTGGCGGTGAGGGTTAATAGAAGTTTTGAAGCCATCTTGTGCCACCGGGCAAGCTGGCTCAGCAGTAGCTACTGCACCGCAGGCACAAGCAGCAGCACGGCAAGTTAGCCAGTGGAGCAGGGGGTTCGCTGCAGCTGCAACTTCTCAGGTGCGTTGCGGTGGATGTACGAACCTAGATAAATGTATCATTTACTGAAGTTGGATCACACGCCTTTGCAAAGCGTTTTGGCGGGGCACGCCACTGCAACTGACTTGCCTTGTCTGCGAACGCTGCCTGCAGCTCACGGTGCGTGATGCACTCAATTCTGCCCTTGATGAAGAGATGGCGCGTGACCCAAAAGTGTACATCCTCGGAGAGGAGGTACGGAGTCTTTACAGTCTCAGAAGCAGCAGTCAGGGTTTTCCTGGCTGGGTGAGGTCTGATCACTGCTGTCCTTCTTGCACAGGTTGGCGAGTACCAAGGAGCATACAAGGTGAGATCCACATTCGTCTCAAGCGGCGCTACTCTGCAGCAGCAGAGGTGGACAGCAGCCGGAAGATGCAGACAGCGTTGCTGACAGACATGTTCCGGTGTGATGCAGATCACCAGGGGCCTGCTGCAGAAGCATGGAGCAGAGCGTGTGCGCGACACGCCCATCACAGAGGTGCGGTGGGACGAAACTATGCATCTGCTACAACAGGGGTTGGCATGGTGTTGTTGCAACGCATCAGCAGCGAGTGTCCTGCCGGCTTCCGGTGTCTGCAGGGTGAAGCTGTCTGTGCTGCTTTTCAACATCGCAGCATTGTCGTACAGACATCATATTTCGTTATGCATGTTCTTTCTGTGCTGCTGTATGATGTTCATACCGCCTTGCAACTCTCATACCTCTTCCATGCCTACCTCTGAGTGATGCTGCTTGCAAATGCCTGCTGCCTTCCTTCCGTGCACGCAGGCTGGCTTTACTGGCATTGCGGTCGGCTCAGCATTTGCAGGCGTTAAGCCCGTGTGCGAGTTTATGACTTTCAACTTTGCCATGCAAGCGATTGATCAGATAATCAACTCAGCAGCAAAGACGCTGTACATGTCAGCAGGCCAGATCTCATGCCCCATTGTGTTCCGAGGGCCAAATGGTGCTGCTGCTGGCGTGGGCGCTCAACACTCGCAGTGCTTTGCAGCATGGTACAGCCATGTGCCAGGTCTGAAGGTAAGAACCGTTAGCAGCCTGGAAGGGCTGGCAGCAGCCGGATGCGCGAGAGCAGCTGCACACAACAGCGCATCAAGCACAAGGGGAGGCTAGTGCTACACAGCCAATGTGCTTCGTTGAGCAGCAGCTCCATCAATGTGCTGGCAATGCAGTGCAGTCGCAGTTGTAGCTTTGCGTGTCCAGTATTGTCAGATGCACCTGCCGCACTTAGTATCACATTTGCTGCGCTGTGCCATGTGCGTGTGTGCCGTGTGAGCCGACCGATGCACATGCAGAGCTTGCAAGGCGGAGGGTAGTAGGCTGTGAGGCACTCCTCTGCATGCATGCAGTGCTGTGTGTTGTACATGCGTGCTGGCCACTTGGTGTAGGTGCTGGCGCAGTAAGACAGGGTGGCAGGCTGTGGGGCTGGTGCAGTGCCGCGTCTTACGGTTGCGTGTCAGCCGCCTGCTGCAGGTGCTGGCGCCATACGACAGTGAAGACGCTCGCGGCCTACTCAAGGCAGCCATCCGTGACCCGGACCCCGTCATCTTCCTGGAAAACGAGCTGGTGTACGGCACAGCCTTCCCAGTGTCTCAAGAGGTGCGCCGGGAAGGGGACACTGCAGGGGTTGGAGCGCTCAGCAGCAGCAGCAGCAGCAGTGGGTGCAGGGCAGCGCAGCAGCCGGCACCAGAGGCAGCGATAGTAGCGGGTGGCAGCAGCAGCAGCAGCAGCAGCAGCAGCAGCGCCTTCATCAGCGATAAGCAATCGGCCTGGCAGCAGAACGCAGCTGTACCCGCGGAGAGCCTGCATCCGCATCGTTAGTTTCACAGCAAGAACTCTTGCAGCACGCATCAACATGGCCCATAATCATTGCTCCCCCTGGTGTGTTGCATCAGTGCTGCTTCCTGTGTTACAAGTTAGTGCGTGACTATTATCTGGGGGCCATCAACTTGTAACCTGCACCCTTGTTTACTCCTGCTTACACTGCTCACTGTGTGTCCTGGCTTTGCATGGCTGCTTCCTTGCAGGTGCTGGACAAAGACTTTACACTGCCCATTGGCAAGGCCAAGGTGATGCGCCAGGGCAAGGACGTGACCATTGTTGCGTTCAGCAAAATGGTAGGCTTCAGCCTGGATGCAGCAGAGCAGCTCGCAAAGGAGGGCATTGATGCAGAGGTGAGTGGCCTGGTCCCACTGGGGCAGCAGATGTTTGTAGCGCGCGCTAAGTGCATGACAGGTTGTGTGTTTCCCCCTGCCACTGCATCAGTAGCAGGCAGTGATTCAGCATCTGCTGGGCCTGTGCCCAACTGCCTCTACCAGCAGATGTTGCCATTTGTCAGCGCATCGGTCAGTGACGGCTTTGATCAGCAAAGCGTTGTGCAGCCTGTCGTCTGGCATGTCGACTCATGTGCTTCCCTCGCCAACCTCACAGCATCGCCACTGTGTCACTTGCAGACGACATACATCAGCCAGATCCAACGCACTTTGGCCCTGCTTCATGTCACGTTGGCTGCAGGTCATCAACCTGCGCAGCATCAAGCCGCTGGACCGCGCCACCATCGCAGACAGCGTGCGCAGGACGCACCGCCTCGTCAGCGTAGAGGAGGGCTGGCCGCAGTCGGGCATCGGCGCGGAGATCGCGGCGCTGGCGATGGAGGAGTGCTTCGACGACCTTGATGCGCCCGTCGGGCGTGTCACTGGCGCCGAGGTGCCGACGCCGTACGCCGCCAACCTTGAGGCGATGTGCTTCCCGCAGGTGGCAGACATTGTGCGGCAGGTGAAGGCGACTGTGGGCAAGGCATGAGGAGCTTCATGGCTGTTGTCCTCGTGTGTGTGTTTAGTTGGCTGCCTAGGGTGTGGCGTACCTGCGGGCCGTCAGCACAGCTGCTGCAGCAGCCGCAGCTTGTGGCAGATGCGGGTATGCTGACAGGCATGCTGCCACAAAGCGTGCTGCTGAAGCTGCGCAGGATTATGAGGCACTTGAGTGGGCAGCATGACATGGCATGAACTGCAGGGGTTGGTCATGGCAACCTGTGCAGGCCCTGGCGGTGCCATCCAGGTACTGCGTATTGTGTCACTGACAGCAATACAGCTCCTGACCGCAGTATTTCGTTTGTGGCTGGCAGGGCTGCAGTGTTACACAGTATGCTTTTTTAAATCCTGCACGCGATGTGTTCTGAAAAGCATAAGCCATGCTGTCTGTCTTGTTTGGTGTCCAGTGTAACCAGACAGAATGCTCTTGCTAACGGTGCTGGCAGCTGTTTTTGCTGGTGTTGTGTTACCTGCGGCTGTCATAGCAGCTACTCAAGGCTTTTGCTTCGTGGTTAGACACTGTTGCATGCTATGCAACATGTAATGCAACTTGCACTGCTGGCTTTGATGCCAGGTGCTTGTCCCATGGCATGATGCTTCCTACTTATCATCATTCGGCGCAGCAGTTGCCTGCATGCTGCAGATAGCCTGCAAGTTGTTTGTGGCATTGCAATGCCTTGATTTGCAGAGAGGCTGACTTGCTTTCGTGCCGCGTCAGTAGTCATTCCATGCTGTCACAAGCTACATGCTTCTACTGCCAGGTCAAGTCAGGGCGTGTGCTTGCAGTCAGTTGTGGGTGTTGCTTCACCTTTTGCTGCGTGTCCGCACTGAAGAATTGGGGCAACTAGGCCGGTGTTCTTCGCTGCGTGGTGTGCTGTGTTTGAAGCTGGTGCTGCAGTCCCAGCTGCAGCTGTGTTCTGTCAACAACACATGTGTGCTGTAAGCAACCATAGGATTCATGTCCTGCACTGGTTGCCTCATCCTAGAGGTGGGCGTTGACAATTTGCCTTGCTGCATGTGTAATGGGCTGCGGTAGGCGCGGCTGCGTTGGACCAAGCAGCATCTGTCCGCTGATTGTGGTGCATGCCAGCGCGTAGGCTTGCGTGCCATCATAACTTTCTACTATGTAGTATACTGTCATCAAACTGCTGCGCAGTCATGCATGCTGCGTCCGCAAAGTTGCAAGTCTAGCTCAACTATCAAACTTGTACAAACACTTTAAACTCTGTAAGATGTGTATGCCGTCCTCGGCAAAAATGCAGCTCAGGCCATGTATCCTCACAGCCTGCTATCGGCTGGTCGTGACCAGCCGCTGATCAGCGGCTGCGCCCAGAGCCTGCAGTGTGAAGCTCTGTCGCACATCATCAGATGCCTGCGGATGACAGCCATCAAACGTTCATTTACCATCAGCGGTTTCTGTTTCAGGATGTGAGAGCTGCTGTCGGGTGCAAGGAGGTCGGCTTAGCTCGCAAATTAATGTCGCTCGCACATTAAAGTCATGGAAGGCAGTACCATTGCAGTGGTGTTGATGAGCCGTTATATCTAATGTCGACATCTTAGTGTAGACAGCAGTAATCTGATGATAGCTGCTGTCGGGTGCAAGGAGCTCGGCATAGCTCCGTACGGTGTGGGTTCAGACGATCATAGTGTCGCAGTGGCTCGCTGGTTAGGAACCATCACGCCAGCTGACGACCAAATTGGCGACATCACCGTGGTGAAAAAGGCCCTAACCCGCATAGACAACCACCACCAACGACTTGTGTTGCAAACGCCAACCTGACAGCAGGAACTCGGACACTCGCGCTTGGGTCTAGCTGACAGCAGGGGGACATGTGCAATGCTGAACTAGTGCCTTCTGCATGTTCTCTCCTGTGTGCATGCTGTGCATGTTTTGAACTGTGCTGACAGCACTCCAGAAGTGCAAACACCCCCAGGCACTAACCGCGCAAGTTGAGCAAAACTAGTGTTGCCTGTGTAAACTGTCCTGGCAGGACACATCAACACTTGGTATTGTGAGCCATGCATCAGCCAGCCACACCTGGCATGATGATCAAGTGGCTGGTTTCGAGTGCTCTTGAGCAGCATCAAATGCTGTGCCAGAACACACCAGCCATGGTCAAGTCCGGCGGTGACAGTCCTTCAATGGGGTTGTCATGACATGCGATCACATGCCACATACAATGCACATCATGAACAGTTGATGCAACGCCAAGCCATGCAACACCACACACCTTGCAATGCAACCAAACGCTGAGCACCAAACTTCACGTGCAAAGCAACACAACTTGCACAGTGACTGTGCTTGAGGCTTGCTCAGCAGCACTCTCCCGCATCCATCAGCTTGCCAAGCCTGCAGGTGACATGTCTTGCGCAGCTGCGCCCTTCTTATCGCCCACAAGTCCGGCCTCAGCAGCAGAGAACGTCACACCGCCACTGGCGACGCCGCCCATTGCCGTGCGCTTCTCCTTCAGCTGCTGCAGCAGGGTCTCGCCAACCCCGCGGGCGCTGGCAGGGTTCTGGCCTGTGATGAGGTTGCCGTCCGTGACGACGCATGGCTGCCAGTCGGGCTTGCGCACCAGTTTGCCGCCCAGCTCCTTGAGCTTGTCTTCAAGCAGGAAGTTCACCATCTGCAGCAGCACGAGAGTGGCAGCAGAAGGGGGTGTTGGCGGCAGAAGAACAGGAGGAGCAGAATGCTGGTGTTTTTGGCAGCAGCGTAACTGATTGCCAAGCTGCTGAAACAGCTGAATTTCAGCTGTCGTGACAGCTGGAAGCTCATCCTGAGCACCTGCAACACTACCAAGCAGCACTAAGCAAACCGATACACCCCAGCAAAAGCAGCAATGGCAGCATCACGCTGGCAGCAGATGCCAGAGAAGGTGAGACTGCAGCAGGTTTCATTGCACCCACAGTAGATCAGGTGAGCATTACAAGGGTAGCACAGTGTCACAGCAGTAACGCCATGCTTGCCTGCTAGGCAAGCAACACAGGCTTGGTGGCAAAGTGCGGGTGTCATGGCACTTTAAGAGTGTGCCACTGGCGGTGCAGCACCCACACACGCACACTATTAGGCCCACTTTGAAACATGCATTGGTTCAGCCATGGTAGCGGGTGTCCCTGCTAGGCAAATTGAGTGCTACATCTATTGCGTGCTGCGTTACGATGTGTGCCGTTTAGCACCCTCGACACTGACAACATGTTCCAAAGGGTGCAATCAACAATGTGCATAGCCAAGCCCACGTGGCAACTTCTGTTCGTTGTTTTCATGCTGAAACATCATGGCAGGGCATGTTGGCATGCTTTACGCCATCACAACACCTACGTAGCTGTGTGACATAACGATCTCTCTTGAGACAGTTTCAGGCATCAACGGCGACACAGTTACCAACGAATGCCTGATGCACCGTCCCCAACCTCGCACTCCCGCTGCCGCCTCACCTTGGTCTTGCCCACTGCCTCCTCCTCAGAGTTGGTGAAGCCCGTGACCTGCCTGTCATTCAGCAGTGGCAGCCCGTCTGAGCCCTTGGCCTTCGCTAGCCCAGCAGGGCCGTGGCACACGGCAGCGATGATCTTGCCTGCAGGTGTGAGGGCGGGAAGCATGCGCATGACAAAGACAGTCAACCTTGCTGTGGTGTGATGAAACAGCTTGTCACAGGCCCTTGCAAGAGATGAAAGACATGCTGAAAAACAAGCAGGCCAACAGGAAGTTGTGACTGGCGTGGTGAAAACCTCGTGCGCAGCACAACCGCTGCCATGTGGCAAACTTTGCTGGTGACCCAAGCTCATGTACACTTGAGGTGTGGCAGACTAGCGCCAATGGTTGAGGTGCTCTTGTTGCGAGTAGAGCATGCTCTGCCATGATTAAACCTTTCCACGCAGCTTACAGAGGGATCCAATAACACTGAACAGCACACATTCAATTGTGATGTTGATCAGACTGCTCAGTCTCACCAGCTGCTGCTGCTTTTGTCAAGATGCCACCTAACAAGTCACTCTCAGCCAGGTCGAACATGGGGCCATGGCCTCCTGGCACAAAAATGGCGTCATAGAAGGTGGGATCGCTGACGTCTGACAGCTTGACGGTGTGCTCCAGTACGAGCTTGGCCTCGTCTACAGTGCAAAGCAGTGCCAGCCGCAGGTGAGCAACAAGCAAGCAGCAGCACACAGAGGCATAAAGGCTGCGCTCGCCGGGAATCGAACCCGGGCCTGGTCCGTGGCAGGGACCTATCATACCACTAGACTACGAGCGCAAGTTGTTGCCCCTTGCCACAGCACACAGTAAGTTCAAAACAAAAAATCAGGTAGGGGTTTCGAACCCCGCCACGGCAGCAGCAAGCGCTGCCGCTACAGCAGCGGCAAACGCTGCCGCAACAGCAGCAGCAGCAGCAGCAGCAGCAGCCATTGCAGACGCAGCCGCCCCTGCCTCCAGGGCAGCCGTCCCCAGGTTTGGGTCAATTGCGCCAGCAGATGGCTGTTCTTTCCAGTGCCCCGGTTCTACAGCCTGGGCCTTGGTGTGCTCTGGCCCCTGTCTTTGCCAATTGTTTCATGCTTGGGGGTATCCCTGGTGCTAGGCCGGGTGGTTTGCATGTGTTGCCTGTTCCGCCGGCTAGAGGTGCATTCTACTACACGGGCGGGAAGGTCAGGCCCACCATTCGTACACTTGGGGATTTGATTAGGTCTCATCGTGTGATTGAACGTGTGGTACAAGCCAAACTGCCCCACCCTCTGATCCCATGCAGCAGCAGCAATGCTGAGGGCGAGTTTGATGACCTCAACTTGTTGCTGTATAATGTGCCTCTTGCATGGACTCAAGCTGCTGCAAGCGAGGCAGCAAGAGCAGGCTGGCCAGCTGTTCTGCCTTCTGCTCCTGCAGTGCCATCTGAGGCAGAACAAATTGTTGAATGCATGCTGGTCTCACGGCTTGGCTGGTATTTGTTGCCTGCAGGCAAGCCCTGCTCCATCAGGCGGCTGTCCGTGAAGACAGCTACCGCCTTGCAGCTGCGTAATTTGCGTGTTGAGCAGCAGGCTCGGAAACGTCAGTTTGTGGTCCTTGCACTCAATAACTCAAATTCAGCAGCGACTAGGGATGGTGTTGGTAGTGTGACCGCTGCGCAGCGTAAACTGTGGAAGTTGCGCTGGGATAACCGCATCAAAGAGGTGTTCTGGCGTGTGGTGTTGAATGGTGTACCTACTGCTGCTCGAATGCCGGGCGTGCAGCGTGCTTGCTTGTGTGGTGCGTGTATGCCTGGGTATGACCACCATTACTGGCACTGCCCTGTTGCGCAAGCGGTGGTACAGTCCATAGTGGAGAATTTGCCTACAGCATGGTGCACTCGCACGCCTGGATCCTCAACTTTAAGTATGCAGCATATTTGGCTCATGCAACCGCCGCATGGTGGGCGGAGTGTGCTCACATGCGTGTGGCGTGTCGTGTGTTTGGCGGCCTTCAATGCTATGGATGTTGGCAGGAGGGCAGCCAACCTACAGCATGTGCTGAACAGGCAGCATTACCTTGTTGCCAGTCCAGCAGGTGGCCCTGCCCGGGCGCCACCTGCTGACCAGCAGCTTATCACTCAGTTGTTGCAGCCTGCTACTCCCTCAGCTGCGCAACTGGCTCATAATGAGACAGTGAGGCAGCACAGAGAGCAGCAGCAGCTACAGCTTCAGCAGCGGCGACAGCAGGAGCTTGATGAGCTGGTGCAGACGAAGAAGAAGGCGGCGGTGGCTAGGTTTTGGGAGCTGCTGGTTGACTTCATAGTCATCAAGGCGGCACCCTTGACCTGGCTGGATATTGTGCCAGCTGATCACCCCTTTTTACGCGTGGTTGAAGGCCGGCTGCAGCTAGCACCAAGAAGGGACTTGGCCTCTGCATAGCATGAATTGGGGTTATTTCTTGCATCCTCTGCTCTTTGATCCATTTTGCTACATGTGGTTGCATGTCTTGTGCTGTTAGTACTCTCATGCAGCCTGTGTCAGCCAGTAGGTGTGTTGGGCAGGTGCCATTGCCAGGGGTGTGGCCTTGCCAGACACATCAGTCGGGTGGCAGGTGCCTGTGGTGCCACGGCGCTGGGGGTTATGCTGTTGCTTTGTGCGCGTTCTAGTAGCAGAGAGTTTTGATCATGTTGATCATCATGTTGTACAATGTCTTCAACACCTGAAGCAGGAGCACCGAGGTGCCCAGTACCTGCTAGTTGTTGCCATGTCTGCATGTTCCAATCCTATTTCGCTGACGTTGACACCTTTTTGTTCCGTCCTGATGATTTTTCTCTGCGCAGAGTTTGTGTTATTTTGGGTGAGGAAGCTGCAAATTGCTTCTCTGAGGCTTTTTGTGGTTTATTCTCGTGTCCTGCGCGCTGCAGTCCTCGAAGTGTTCCGTTTCCAACGTGCACACCCATGTAACTCTCCTCAACCCGCGGCTGTTCACCGTGTAACCCCTCAAACCTCTAAGTGAAGTTTCCGGCTCTGCTTTGCCCACCCGGCCTTTGCTGGGCGCGGCCCGCGAGTCGCAAGCGACAGCATAGAAGACCGGCAGCGGCCTTACAGTGCTAGATCTAAAGCAGTCAGCTTTTTTGACGGGCTGGCAGCTCCTTGACCTTGCACTAGGCGAGCAGCATCAGTCTGACGTGTGCAGTCGTTGGTGCCGCTTCTCTGGCACCTCCGATACCGCCTAGCTGCCTTCTCGACAACGTCTGGAATTTTAGAGGTTTATCTCGCGGGGCCTTTGTTGCAGCCCTGCGCCATTGCAGGCTGGTGTCGGAGCAGCATCGAAGGTTTGCAGCCCCTGCTGGATTGACGTCCTTAAGGCGTGCAGCCGTCCTCGAGTACGCAGCATCAGCAGTATCGTGTTTCTGTCTGGCGCGCTGCAGCATGCGACAGCCGCTAGCAGGCCCCTGACACAGTAGCAGCAGCAGCAGCAACAGTGTGGCAGAGCTCTGCCCTGTCGCTGCATGCTCCAGAGTCTGGCAGCAACAGTCTCGCTGTGTACGGTTTCAGCAGGCAGTTGGGCCTGGGTTAGGGTGGCCTGCGCCGGAAGGCAGGTGTTGGTTCTGGCAGCTCTGTTATACTGCTGTTGGCAGGGTGTTGGCCTGGTCTAATGATCAGTAGCCATCTTTTACCCTTTTTTTCTCTCCAGGCAGTCTCTGTTTGGAGCGGGCTGATGGCATCACATATTGGACGCTATGCTGGGGCGTAGGTGTGTCTGGGCAGCACTCTGTTTACGCCCCTACATTGATGTCTTACTTTGGTGTTGTTCTAGCCTTTTGCCTGGTCTCACTTACTCAGTGCTTTGCATCCCGTGGTTGGTTGTGATGGTGCAGCTGCTTCATGTCCTGTCATTGCCCCAGGGCCCTGCCATGTCATGGTGCAGCCGGGGTTGGTGCAACATGGTTTGCCGCTGCTACCGCCACCCTTCTTCTGAGCGTGCATTGTTGCTGTTGCTTTGATCCTTGCCCCTGGTCAGTTCAAGGTTGTCCGGCTTTGTTGATAGCCACTAGCATGCCACTGCAGTAGGTGGTTGCAGTGTCTGATTCTCAGCCCTACAGTCTTTTGCTGCTCAGTTACCCTCTTGTTGCCTCTAGTCCTCATCACCCTTAACGGGGTGACGCCCGGGGTGGTGTAGTGACTTGAGAGCCCAGCCTGCTCGCAGTGCCGGAAGTGCATGGCGGCCCTGTGCACTTTTAGCACTGCATGCCGTCACTGACACTGTTGGCAGCACTTGATTTCCATTGACACCAATTCTCCTCTGGAGGTACACTTGTGGGGGCAATACTGCGTGGAGTAAGGAAGGCGGCTGTGCATGCATGGCCAAATGCCGAAACTTACACACTGAGGCTTTTTCTAGGGGTGGGCCTCCTTTCGAGTGACGGCCCGCGCTGAGCTTTTAGCAATCTTTTCAACTCTGGTGCCCGTTGCGGCGTAGCTGCTTGAACGCACCTTGTAACCCCTTCTTCCCGCGGCTGTTCATGTTGTACAATGTCTTCAACACCTGAAGCAGGAGCACCGAGGTGCCCAGTACCTGCTAGTTGTTGCCATGTCTGCATGTTCCAATCCTATTTTGCTGACATTGACACCTTTTGTTACGTCCTGATGCTTTTTCTCTGCGCAGAGTTTGTGTTATTTTGGGTGAGGAAGCTGCAAATTGCTTCTCTGAGGCTTTTTGTGGTTCATTCTCGTGTCCTGCGCGCTGCAGTCCTCGAAGTGTTCCGTCTCCGACGTGCACACCCATGTAACTCTCCTCAATCGCGGCTGGTATTTGGGTTCGATCCCCGCGGCTTTCTTGGGGTGGGCCTCTTTTGGGTGACATTTCCGCTGAACTTCTAGCAGCTCTCTTTGTTTTCGGGTGTTCGTTGCGACGTAGTCGCCTGTGCACACCATGTAACCCCTCTTCTTCTCGCGGCTGGTATTTGTTGCCTGCAGGCAAGCCTTGCTCCATCAGGCGGCTGTCCGTAAAGACAGCTACCGCCTTGCAGCTGCGTAATATGCGTGTTGAGCAGCAGGCTCGGAAACGTCAGTTTGTGGTCCTTGCACTCAATAACTCAAATTCAGCAGCGACTAGGGATGGTGTTGGTAGTGTGACCGCTGCGCAGCGTAAACTTTGGAAGTTGCGCTGGGATAACCGCATCAAAGAGGTGTTCTGGCGTGTGGTGTTGAATGGTGTACCTACTGCTGCTCAAATGCCGAGCGCGCAGCGTGCTTGCTTGTGTGGTGCATGTATGCCTGGGTATGACCACCATTACTGGCACTGCCCTGTTGCGCAAGCGGTGGTACAGTCCATAGTGGAGAATTTGCCTACAGCATGGTGCACTCGAACGCCTGGATCCTCAGCTTTAAGTATGCAGCATATTTGGCTCATGCAACCGCCGCGTGGTGGGCGGAGTGTGCTCACATGCGTGTGGCGTGTCGTGTGTTTGGCGGCCTTCAATGCTATGGATGTTGGCAGGAGGGCAGCCAACCTACAGCATGTGCTAAACAGGCAGCATGACCTGGTTGCCAGTCCAGCAGGTGGCCCTGCCCGGGCGCCACCTGCTGACCAGCAGCTTAATACTCAGTTGTTGCAGCCTGCTGCTCCCTCAGCTGCGCAACTGGCTCATAATGAGGCAGTGAGGCAGCACAGAGAGCAGCAACAGCTACAGCTTCAGCAGCAGCGACAGCAGGAGCTTGATGAGCTGGTGCAGACGAAGAAGAAGGCGGCAGTGGCTAGGTTTTGGGAGCTGCTGGTTGACTTCATAGTCATCAAGGCGGCACCCTTGACCTGGCTGGATATTGTGCCAGCTGATCACCCCTTTTTACGCGTGGTTGACGGCCGGCTGCAGCTAGCACCAAGAAGGGACTTGGCCTCTGCGTCATAGCATGAATTGGGGTTATTTTTTGCATCCTCTGCTCTTTTATCCATTCTGCTACATGTGGTTGCATGTCTTGTGCTGTTAGTCCTCTCATGCAGCCTGTGTCAGCCAGTAGGTGTGTTGGGCCGGTGCCATTGCCTGGGGTGTGGCCTTGCCAGACACATCAGTAGGGTGGCAGGTGCCTGTGGTGCCACGGCGCTGCGGGTTATGCTGTTGCTTTGTGCGCGTCCTAGTAGCAGAGAGTTTTGATCATGTTGATCATCATGTTGTACAATGTCTTCAATACCTGAAGCAGGAGCACCGAGGTGCCCAGTACCGGCTAGTTGTTGCCATGTCTGCATGTTCCATTCCTATTTCGCTGACGTTGACACCTTTTGTTCCGTCCTGATGCTCTTTCTCTGCGCAGAGTATGTGTTATTTTGGGTGAGGAAGCTGCGAATTGCTTCTCTGAGGCTTTTTTTTGGTTTATTCTCGTGTCCTGCGCGCTGCAGTCCTGAAAGTGCTCCGTTTCCGACGTGCACACCCATGTAACTCTCCTCAATCAATCGCGGTTGTCTTTTTTCCTGTGGCACAGCCGCGTGCATACACCAACGTTACCCCTATTTTCCCCGCTTCTTTGTCTTCTGCTCTTGTCCACATTCGAGGTGTCCGTAGTGATGTAGCTATGTGAACACACCATGTAGCTCCTCTTCCTCTTTCTTTTACTCTTTCCTGCGTGCTGCAGTCCTCGAAGTGTTTTGATTCCAACTGGTACACCAATGTAACTGAGCTGGTGGCAGCTTTCTGTTATTTCAAATGTTTATCGCGGCATACCCGCGTCCACACCATACATACCCTATTCTCAAGTTTCTGTGGCGCTGTCGCGTGAACTTCTTGAACACAATAACCCCTCTGCGTCTCTGGCAGCCTTGCTCCATTCAATGCAGCATCCACGGCAGCCACATGTGGTGTACACCTGTCAGTGCCACCTGGCAGTACACCAGCCTACACTGCTATGATGGTGCCAGCTGGCATGCTTACCTGAGAGCATGTGCACGAGCTGTTGAGGCTGTCAAATGCCATAAGTATTCTCACTTATGACTGCTTCACACGCGTAAGGCTCTTCTCGTTTTGCTGCATGGATAGCGGACAATCATGTGTTTGTATGCAGACGCCAGGGTCGCACATAACACAACACCCTTGCAGAGCCCCAGGTCCCTAACTCCCCAAAAGTTCCAGACCAGCACCCCTGCACCACTGCTGCACCTGTGCGCAACAGGTGGGCGGCCACAGCTGATGAACTGCAGCACACCCAGCGCTGCATGCCCCAGCCTTCCACTGAAAACCCCGTGCATGCTCGCCCTTGGCCTGTACACCCAGTGCAGCACCCAGCACCACAAGCCGTACAAGCAACATCTGTGCACCAATCTGCAGGCCCAGCTCACCATCGTTCAGCATGCGCTCCGCCTCTGCTGTCTTGGCGTCTCCTGCCAGGCTCACGGGATCCACCGGCACTGCACCGCCATTTGGGCTGGCCAGAGTGATGTCGTACCCCGCCTCCTTCAGCACCCAGTAGGGCTCAGCCAGCTCAGACAGCCTGCAGCAGCAGTCAGCAGCAGGAAAAAGTACACGGCAGGGAGGGGCTGAGGGTGAGGCACCAACAGCTTATATCATTGCGCATGGCACAACAGGCAGCAGGCCGCCCTCAAATGCCAAGCGCGCCGCACAGTAGTGTTGCTACACAGCAATACCAGAGAGCAGCAACTTTGGGTTCTTAACACTTCAAGTAGACAGCATTGAATTGTTTGATGTTGTGCAGCTGCAAGTCTGCTGCCACTGTCCAAGCGGCAGTGCACTCTGGCAACAGCAAGCTGGGCGCTAAAGGCTGTGAGAGTGGAGAACATGTGCATTGTTCGAAGGGACACCACCAGAAGGTATATGGGATGTAAAAGAGAGAATTACTTGCAACAGTTGCAACACGAAGTGCAGCAGGCTGCATGCATGTGCAAACATACAGGGACGTGCATTCGTTCTGCTGCTGTCGTTGCTGTTGCTGCCCAGCAGCGCTGGTACTGATACTGCCGCTTTTGGTGATCCAGAGCCTCGAAACGCTTACCACAGCCCGGTGGGGATGTCCGAGTTGGGGAAGGATCCACAGCTAGTGGCAACCATCAGCACCTGCATCCAGCAAAACAAAGGAGACCAGTCACTACACATGCTAAGCTGCTGAGTGTCGATAGCTACTCCATGCACGCCAGATCTGCACCTGTCCCTTGACCAACGCGTTCTTGTTCATCTCAGACTCGTGAGCGTGTGAATGAGACATGGTTGTTGCGGCTCAGGAATGCAGAAGTTCACAGCAGATTGAAAGTTGAGGTGTACAGAGTCGCAGATGAGAGATGAGAGCAAGATTTGTATCAGCGACTCCCTGCACGCATCATGGGCAGTATAGAGGCGTAGGATAGAACCAGCGACGTTAGGTTTACCGGTTGAGTCATCGTGAGCGAGAGAGTGTGAGAATCGCTTTGTGGTGCCTAGTAAACTCACTTGGCGTAGCAATTTGGCTTGGATTAAAAGTGCTCTTGTGTGCGTTGCTGCAGCCGGTCTGCGGCCTGCTCTGCCGACTTACACTAAGAAACCCTACCGAGGTCCGTGCTTGCTGCCGGTCACACGTTGCACCACACACTGCAGCACATGCGCAGGGCCTTGCAGCTGGCTGCTGCTGGCCGGTTACAGCTTGCCAGCAGCACACACGCCACAGCAGGCGGGCAGCAGTTATTCCTACAGCAGCTGCACAGTACCTCCACACCTGAGGCATCTGCAAGTGCTGCTGCTGCCCCTGCATTTGCATCGGGTGCTCAAGATGGAGCATACAGCGCCAGAAGTCTGGACTTCTTTGACAGCAGGCTCCAAATAAACGAATGGGGGGCTGTCAGCAGCATACCAAACAACGACCCTGCACCACACCTGCGAGTGAGTACTTCTGCTACAAATCTTCATGCTGTGGCAAATGCAGTATGTACCGCCTGAGTAACAAGGCCACACAATTGTTTGCGCCGTTTGCATGCCAAGCATGATTTGGGGCCTACAGTGCAGGCATACCCTGGCAGCATTGGCTGATCCATGGCTGTGTTTGTCCCCACTGCTTAATCTGCAACCCGCACATGCGCAACACTGCCGTCGAAGCCTGCAAGGCTGTCACCAGGTCTGTGGGAGCTGCCAGTGCATGTTGTGACGCGCACCTCTTGCGTTGTTCCTTACTCTGCAAAGCCTGCCTGCTTGGCTGCAGGCTAGCAGCAGCAGCTACGCCAACCATGACGGCATGCGCGTGGACGATGGCCGCTACAAGGCCTTCCTGCAGGATGCTGCTGCGGTGCTGCCACAGCCGCGCATCTTCACAGGTGAAAGCTGCAACTCGCACACGAAAGCAGTGCTGTGCTGAGAGTGATGGCTGTCAGCAGCAACAGCTTGACCGCATGCCGTGCAGGCTGGGCATGCAGGAAGCAGCCGCCGCTGGCAGCGTTGGGTTAGGGTTTGTGGGCTGCCAGAGCTGAGCATTGCTCTCCTCATTAGCAAGGCGGCAGAAATAATCAAGTCGCCTTTGTGTTGACGTTTGCTGAACCCCGTCTCGTGGAGCCGTGCTTGGTCTTGCGCAGCCGCAACTGGAACTCCTCCGACTTGCCTGAAGCATCAAACCCGCCACAACTCGCATTTGCACGCAGACCCGCTGCACCTGCTGGCGTACGGCAGTGACGCCTCATTCTACCGGCTGCTGCCCAAGGCGGTGATCAAGGTGCACACCGAAGCTGAAGTGCAGGGCCTGCTGCGGCTGAGCCAGGCCCACCAGGTGCCTGTCACGTTCAGGGCTGCCGGGACTTCGCTGTCCGGCCAGGCTGTGAGCGACTCCATCATCATCTCTGTGGTGGGTGGGCAGGAGGGCAGAGCAGCGGTGCATGGCGCCAGCGCAAAAAGTTGGCAGGCGGCAGCTGAGCTGTTGCAGCAGTCCTGTGGTCCAGCTATGCCGAATCGCTGCGAGACGGGCACACATGTGCCATATTGTATGCTCACACATGTGCCATCTAGTATGCTCGCACATGTGCCATCTTGTGTATGCTCACACATGTGCCATCTTGTATGCTCGGGGTTGCTGTTGTAAGCTGCTTGAGACCATGCTTGTTACTCTGCATATGATTAAGTTGGCTGCGTGTGCTGCTGTGTGTTCTGCAGGGGTACGTGGGCAAGAACTTCAGGAACATCAGCATCAAGGTACGGCCAGCTGCAGCATGCGAGAACTGCTTGAAGCAGCGCAGCCTGTGCATTATCAACACGCCATCTTCACCTGAAGCTCAACATGCAAGCTTGAGGCAAACGATGGCGGGGCACCGCACATACATGCGGCGCACTCCTCACCGCGTTGAGGCAGCTGGGGCCTCATGCAGTGCATCTGTGCAGGGGCACCTGCCGCCTTGCTTGCACGTTGGCGCTTGTGTTGCTGCAGTGGCTGTTGTGCTGCTGCTGCTGCCAGCGGCGCTGGCTGCTGGTGCTGCTTCCTGAGCTGGCACTGCATTGGTGCTGCTGCTGCTGCTGCTGGTCTTGCTGCTGCTGCAGGATGATGGCAGTCGGGTGACGGCCGAGGTGGGGCTGCTGGGAGGGGAGGTGAACAAGCTCCTGGCCGGCCATGCCAGGTGGGTCTGTCAGGGCGGGTGCAGTGGAAAATACGCAAACTTGGAGCCACTCGTACCGCGTGCACGGCTGCAGCCTGCCATGGGTGTGACGGCGCTCGCATGTTCGCCAGCGCAGTGATCGTGGCATGCTGCAGGCAGTGGTTTGCTGCAACAGGCAGCGCAGCTGGTAGCCATGGTGTGATGGTGCGCGGGTGCGCTGCACAAAGAGCATCAGGGCCATGCAGCAACGTGCTGCGTGTCGTGAGCAGTTGCCGGTAGCATCGGGCGCACAGTTGCAGGCCAGCTCACACCAGTGTCGCGTGCATGCATGCTGTGCTGGGTTCTTGCAGGCGGCACAAGCTGCCCATCAGCCACCGCATCGGGCCCGACCCTGCGTCCATTGACGCAGCAATGATAGGTGAGCGCCTGCTTGGCACCACGCCCTCCTCAACAAGCCGCACTACAACTTTGTGTTGCTCTAGTGCTTTGGCAACCTCTGAACCTAGTGTTTCTGTTTTGCAAGCAACATGGAATAGCTGCACTGCTTATGCCTGCGTGCCCCAGTCAAGCTGCTTGTTAGTGTGTGGTGAGTTTGCAGGATTGGCATTGCCGCTGCTGCTGCTGCTGCTGCTCCTGCTGCTGCTGCTGGCTGGCACCTGCAGGTGGCATCGTGGCCAACAACGCGAGCGGCATGTGCTGCGGTGTGGCGCAGAACACTTACCACACGATTGCAGGCATGCGACTGCTGCTGGCTGATGGCACAGTGCTCGACACAGCGGATGAGGGCAGCTGCAGGGCCTTCCTCCAGGTGAGGGGTGCCTACACACTCCTGCCTGCCTCCTGCTTGCTGCCACACTCAACACAAAATACTTGAATTATTCTCAACTGAGACGGTCTGGGAGCCAGGACACAGTGAGGCCAATTGCATCGCCCGAGTAGCTATGCTCCTGCCGCTGCTGCTGCTGCTGCTGCTGCTGCCTGTTCAAGCCTTATCGGCTACAGTACATGGGTGAGTGGTGCCTGTGCAAGGATGGGGTCCCACTGTGTGTGCATGTGCTGTCACCTGCTGCCTGCAATGCTGCCCAGAGCCATGGCCAGCTGGCGGCTGAGCTGTCGGGCCTGGCGCGGGAGGTGCAGGGAGACCCACAGCTGGCAGCACGCATCCGAGCCAAGTACAAGATCAAAAACACGGTGCGAGCTGCAGTGCACGGCCCGCGGCCACCTGCTGCTGCCAGCCAGCGTGCCTGGCCCTGCCAGTCAGGAACACATCACGCTGCTGCCAGTCTGCACAAACTGATGCTATGTCATTGTCGCGCTTACTTGCTGGCAACATCATTGCTGGGTTACATGCACGTCACGCCCCACCACCCCTGCGCTGCGTGCCGCACCAACCCTGCCCAGGTCGGCTACAGCCTGAACGCGCTGGTGGACTTCCCCCCCGACGACCCCATCACCATCCTGAAGCACCTGATGGTGGGCAGCGAGGGCACGCTGGGCTTCATCAGCAGCGTCACCTACAACACCGTGCCCGAGGTGCACCACAAGGTGAGGAGGATGACGCAGCGCAGTGTGTCTGCGTGGTGCAGCCTCCAGTACGACTTGGTGCGTTGCTCAGCTGCACTGCCTGCACCACAGGCCCACAGGTGCACCACAAGGCGCGATCCTGGCGCGTGTCACAGCTTGCTGCTGGTGCGTCACATGACGGTCACATGGCACTGGGGATGCTGCTGTTGCCAGTGGTGGTTGGGCTGGTCTGGCTGCGTGACGAACAGCACAGGCGGGGGCCGGGTTGCGGCTGGGCTACCTTATGCAACCTCCAGGTCCAGCTACCAGTCTACTATCGCCAGCAGCCAAGATCGGGACCACGCTTGCTGCTTCATGCCTGGCAGACATCATGACCAGTGCCACCGGCTGTACACAGTGGATGACTTCACTGAGCTCCGACCCAGAGTGTACCTGGGGCAACATCTGACTTGCCCTCTTGAATTTTTTTTTCCTCTGCCGCAGTGATCCGCGGACTGTGCACCACGCAGAATGCGCTCCACAAGCCGCTGACTGTTGCACAGCAGCTCCTCCCCCTGCCCTCTGCTGCCTGCTTGCACGCCTCACCCTGCTTCTGCGCACGCACCATCGCTGCTGCAGGCGTCTGCGTTTGTGCTGTTCCCGGACCTGCGCAGTGCGTGCGACTCGGTGCGCCACCTCAAGGACAGCGGGGTGGCATCGGCAGTGGAGATATGCGATTACGCCAGCCTCAGGTGAGCCGTGCAACACCACACGATTCTGCTGCGTGGCTTGTGGTGCTGGCGGCGCAGCTAAGTTAGCTGGAGCAGATGTTGGTGTGGATGGTGTTGCTGGTTTTGCTCTGGTGCTGCGCCTGATACTGAGGCTGAGCTGCATGGTACCACTGCTGCCTTTTCTGCTGCCGCTGCTGCTGCTGCTGTCATGCTGGTGCTGACCCTGCTGCTGCCCCAGGCTTGCCCAGCAGGAGTTTGTGTCGCTCGTGGCTGAGCTGGGGCAGGCGCAGGAGGGAGCAGCGGGCCTGCTGATAGAGGTCAAGGGCGAGACGGAGCAGCAGCTGCAGCGACGCATCGAGGCAGCGCAGCAGGCGCTGCGGGCGTCTGGTGTGCACTTTGGTGGGCAGCCCGGGGCACCCCTGGGGCTAGAGAGCTACCCTTTCAGAAACAACCCCTCGGTGCGCTCCTGCCTCTGCACCTTCAGGCTGCTGTGCACGCTTAGGTGTGTGGGCCTACAGTCTGCTCCTATACCATGCACCTGCACTGGGTGCGTCCTGTGTCTGTGCTGTCCGCTGCAGTGCCGGGTCGGAGGGAGTCCAGTCTGATCAAGGGTGACGGGCAGAGCTGAACCATTGCTGTGATGTGCTGCTGCTGCCTGCTGCTGCCCTGTCAGGAGACCAAGGTGTTCTGGGACTTCCGTAAAGGGCTCATCCCAATCATCGGCGGCAGCAGGTGCGACATGAAGGGGGCTTCCAGTGCACGGGCAACCTCTGGCTGGGTTGCGTTGGGGGCTACACACGACAGCACGTTGGGGCTGGGTGGCGTTGGGGGCTACACACGACAGCACGTTGGGCCTGGGTGGCGTTGGGGGCTACACACGACAGCACGTTGGGGCTGGGTTGCGTTGGGGGCTACACACGACAGCACGGCCCACTGCAACACAAGTCACTGCAGCTGCAGCTGCATAGGCATCGGTCATGCCATGCTACATGCACACTGTTTGCAGCAGCACAGATGGCATCATGGACACTCCAGCACAGGGCAGCCACTCCCGCGCACACATGCAGTGTTGTCTGCGTGCATGCGGGCCTGTGCGCTGTGTGCGGCAAGCAAGCCATGGTGCATACACATGCACAGAGTGCCCCTTTGCGCCGTTGCCGCACGCCCCCCTGCCGCGCAGGTCGGTGGGCACCAGCATGATGATCGAGGACGTGGTGTGCCCTGCCGAGCACCTGGCAGGCATGACGGCGGACCTGCAGGCGCTCTTCAGGGAGTGCGGCTACAGCGACGCGAGCGCCGTGGGCCACGCGCTGGAGGGCAACCTGCACCTGGTGTTCGCTCAGGTGTGGCACAGGTCACCACACTTCATAGCAGTGTGCTGCTGGGCGGCATGGTCCTGCTCGAGGGCTGCTAGGGATGTGTGAGCCGTGCGCTTGAGGTGTATGTGAGCCGCGCGTTTGTGTGTTTTGGTGCTGCGGGGCAATGGCGGGTGGTGTGTGATGACAGTTCGCTGCGAGCCTGTGGGTGCCCTGTCAACTCCCGCAACACTTGTGCTCCTGAGCAGCCCTTCCCTCGTTTTGGAATAGGTGCCGCCTGCAACCAGCCGGCTGTCCTGCATGCTGCGGACGCACTCCCGCTGCGCGTGCTTGCTTGCGCCGCGCAGGGCTTCCGCACTCCCGAGGAGGTGGCCACGTTTGGCCGGCTGATGTCGGGCATGGCAGACATCGTGGTGCACAAGTACAACGGCAGCCTCAAGGTGCTGCGCCGCGGGGCAGCACAGCATCAATCTGGCAGCGCGGCAGTGTGGCGACAGCGCTGCGCATGACGGTGGAGTCGACGACACCTGCAACATGCACTCATGCGTGAGGCAGACTGCCTGGAATGAGGCAGCGCCTGCGCGTGGTCGTGTTGGTGCTGTGTTGCTGGGGGGGGGTACTGCTGCATGCTCCCTTGTTTGGCAACAGAGCATCGGCCAATCTGTCTGCATGGCCCTGGGTGCTTGGTTTCGACCCCTGGGCGTGCCCCTGTTGGCTGCAGGGGGAGCACGGCACTGGCCGCAACATGGCGCCGTTTGTGGAGCTGGAGTGGGGCTCACGCGCCACGGGCATCATGAGGCGCATCAAGGCGGCCTTCGACCCCCACAACCTGCTCAACCCAGGCGTCATCCTCAACGATGTGAGCTGCTGCTGCTGCTGCTGCTGCTGCTGCTGCTGCTGCTGCTGCTGCTGCTGCTGCTGCTGCTGCTGCTGCTGCTGCTGCCGTGGCACATGCTGCGCAGCTGCCATCTGTCTTTTTGGCTGGTTGCCGAGCGCTAGCAGCAGTGACGCATCTAATTGATCAATGTAGGCTGCAGCGGCCGCCGGTGGACTTGCTGCGGTGGTGGCACAAAGGGGCCTGCAGTACGTTGTGCGGACTGCGTATTCCATGCACCCGGATGGATGCATCCAGGCAGGGATTCTCCTGGTCTCGCTCCTGCGGCTGCACTGATGCATCATATGGTGCTGCTGCGAGGCTGCTGCTGCTGCTACTCTTGCCGACCCACAGGACCCTGCAGCTCACATGCAGTTCCTCAAACCAAGCCCCCCGGCATCCTCCCTGATAGACAACTGCATGGAGTGCGGCTACTGCGAGGCCTTCTGCCCCTCAAGGCAAGTGCAGCAAGCAGGCCTGCACAGACAGCCACACCAGGCACTGCACACCTTGGGTGGATTGCAGGGTAGTTGGGGCGCGAGGCTGCTGCTGTGATGCTGAAGTGCCTGCGGAGGCTTTGGCTTCTTTGTATGTGGTGCCATAAAGCTTCATTCGGCTGCTGCTGCTGCTGCTGCTGCTGCTGCTGCTGCTGCTGCTGCTGCTGCTGCTGCTGCTGTTGCTGCTGCCAGGGATGTGACCATCACTCCCCGCCAGCGCATCCAGACGTACCGCGAGATCACGCGGCTCAAGGGGCTGCCGCACCCCACACAGGAGCAGCAGCGCAGGTGCGCCCCGCACCCTGCCACGAGCAGCCGCCGGCTCAACCAGGACACGCGCTGTGGTTGTAGACTCAGCTTGCTGTTGCTCGGTGCTTGTCCTGCTGGCAGAGCTGGACACCGCATGCAGCGTCTGCCTGCCAGCCGCTGCTCAGCTGGCGGCCGTCGGCGTGGAGCTTCCGGTTGCTGAGTTGCATGCCTGACCCCTGGTGCTGGCTGTGTCGCTGGCGCCTGCTTGCAATTGGCAGGCTGTCTCAAATGGAGGATGCCTGGCAGTACGACGGCGACTCCACATGTGCTGCTGATGGCATGTGTGCGGTGAGCTGGGCTGAGCATGCGGCGGCAACGAGCAGCCCCAAACCTGCCTGCCAGCGCAAGATGTAATTGAGGCAGCTAGGCGGCAGCACCATGGTGTGCAGCTGTGACCGGTGCTTGGTGCTCTGTATGCACTGCCAGCAGTAGGTGCAGCGCTGCCATCTCAGGCTTGCTGTGCTGTGTGTTGTTGCTGAGCCATGCTGCACTGCTGCTGCTGCTGTTGATGCCACCAACCGTCGTTGCACCAACATCAGTTGGCAGACTTGCCTGCGTGCCTCAGACAGCAGTGCTGGTTCAAGACATTTTGTTCTGAGGCGCACCCGCTGCCCTCCATGCCTGCACCATACTTGGTAACAGTACCCCATCCCCTTGTAACATCTACTTGATAAGCTTTTCAGTTCCGTTTGTCCTGGCACATTGCCGCATTGTGCTGCTCATCCTGTGAGCATCACAGCATCCACGGCTACATGCTGCCCTGCCAACCCATAGCCTGATCTGTGTGTTCGCTTGCTGCTTGGCCACCGTGCTGCTGTTGGCGCTGCCTGCTGCTAGGTGCGCTGCCCTGTCAACATCAACACCGGGGAGTTCACAAAGCAGCTGCGCACAGCAGCGGTGGACGGCCTGGACGCTGGCGCTGGGGCTGCGTCTGGCTCGACCAGCAGTGCCTGGGGCGGGCGGCTGGCCATGATGGGCGCCAACCACTTCAGGCTGATCAACGGGGGGGTGCCGCTGCTGCTCAACACGGTGGACTTCTTCCATGGGTGGGGCGGGTTCCTGTGTGTTGCTGGCGCAGTTGACGAGGGCAGATCACAGCAGTGTGAGCCACCGATTCAGATGTGCACGTGTGGAGCGCGCGCACAGGATGAGTAATTAGGGCCTTCGTGCTGTGGCGTGCCTGGCAGACTGGCAGCGTTAGGACAGGTCAGCCTGCATGCTCAAACACGTGGCTCCACCTTTGGCCAGAGCTGTGGATTGTGCTACTTAGAGCCCGCATGCCGGTCGGTCTGGGATTGCCTGTTGCCAGTCGAGCGGTGCCATGGGCGAAGTGATGCGAGGCGTTGCTGATGCTGCACCGACTGTGTGAAGAGTGTCATGAAAGCGTTGCATGCACATGGTGTGACACCCTCCATGGTCCGGATGGGGAAGGGCAGTCGGTGCAGGGGGGCTGTGCGGCTGGTGGCAGCTTTGTTCAAAAGCTGCCTCTGTAACCTTCGGCCGGCAGCTATGTGCTGCCGCAGCTTCTTTGCTCTGCTGCTTCTTGCAGTGCAGCAGGCCATGCCAGCATGCGCTGTGGCTGCACGCTTGCAGGCAGTGTTCTTCTCGCACAGCTCATTTGAGCACGCAGGACGCAAATCTTGCGTGTGCGCATGTGCACATGTGTTTGATGAGCATGAGCCTCGCACGTGACTGGCAGCAACCACGCCTGCTGCGCCAGCTTCAGCCAGCGCCGCACCTTTACCAGGCATGGCAGGTGGTGACTTGTATAGGCATGGCAGCTGACCTGTTGGTGTGCATTGCTGCTGTTGCTGCTGCTGCTGCTGCTGTTATGCCAGGCTGCTGGGCCCCAAGCTCCTGGAGGTGGTCAGCAGCAAGCTCAACAAGTGGACGCGCAACCTGGTGCCGGTGTGGAACCCCTACATACCCAAGGTACAGGCCCGCTGCTGCTGCAGCGGCTGACGTGCACCCCACTGACTGCACCAGCACCCTGGTTTGTGCCATGCCATCAAAGCTAAGCTCTCAGCTGCGAGCCTGTGGTCTGCTGCCTGTGGTCTACTTGTGGCACCGCCATTCAACCTCAACAATCGATGATACTGCTTGTCACCTAGGCGCTGAACACCCCTGCTGTGCAAATGTGCATTGCATGCGCTCCACGTTGGCTGCCGAGTAGGGTGCCAAGGCACTGTCAGCCAGGCCCAGCGCCCCCACTCCCAGCCAGCTGCCCACACAGGCTGCTCAAGCCACACAGTCCGGCATCCCTAGGCAAGTCGTGTTCCTGCCCACATGCGTCAACAGGTGAGAGGCGGCAGCTGCCTGTGGTACCGTGGCACCATTTATACTGGGACATGTACATGTATATCTGTCAGGGCTGTGTGTTGCCTGAGGCTGCGGTAGCGGTGCAACAGCACTCCCGCACCTGCTGGTTCCAGGTGCTGGTGCTGGTGCTGCTCGCTGAAGTTTTTAGCATGCAACTGACCAGCTGGCTGGTGTGGAACTGCCGCCTGTGTGTCCTTGTGTCTGATGACTGCTGTTCAGGATGATGGGCCCTGCTCGCGGTGATGACTGTCACAGCGGCAGCACGCTGGATGTGTTCACGCGCCTGGCTGGGAAGGCCGGCTACCAGGTCATTGTGCCCCAGGTGGGCACAGCCGCATAGATGGAACAAAACATACCTGTTATTCCACAGGTGTGGGGCCGGGCTGGCTTACAACGAGATAGCTTCACAAAGGTGCCAGTGCTGCGACAGCAAGCAGCAAAATGATGCTGTGACCCGTCACCTGGCCCAGGGCTAGGGCGGCTCTTACAGGTGTTCAGCCTCCACAAGATTCACGCCTGCGGTGCTAGCCGGATGCAGGTGTGTGACAGGCCTGCACCTGGCGGGATGAGCCGCCACATCTGCTTGGTATGCTGCTGCTGCTGCTGGTGCTGCTCGCTGCAGGGCGTATCAGAGCTCTGCTGTGGCATGATGTTTGACTCCAGGGGTGAGTGCCGGCATGCAGAGCAGCATTGGTGGAGTTGCCGCAGCGCTGCTGCGACCCACGTGTTTGCAAACTGTCGACCGCACACTATCGACGTTGCCGCCATTCAGCAGGTCATGACGTTTGTACGGCCGCACCAACAGCATGGCAATTGTTGTGCGTGCACTACGGCTACTCCCTGCACCACCACCTGAGCTAATCAGCAATGCCGGCCGGCCTGCCCTGCTGCTGCTAGGTGCTAAGAAGGCTGCAGGCTTCAAGTGTGCGGAGGCAATCACCGCACTGTCCATGGCCAGCCAGATGGGCAAGCTGCCCATCGTGATCGACAACAGCCCGTGCCTGGCACAGTTCAAGTCGGCAGGGCTCAACCAGCAGGAGCTCAAGTAGGGCTGAACGATGCCTAGGCTGATGCCTTGTGCACCCATCACAGCTGCATGCATCGCTAGTTGTTGAGTGTAGTGCTGGCGGTGTGGCTCAAGCACCGCCTCGCCCCAA
Source organism: Scenedesmus sp. NREL 46B-D3 (assembly GCA_014080715.1). NCBI lineage: Eukaryota > Viridiplantae > Chlorophyta > Chlorophyceae > Sphaeropleales > Scenedesmaceae > Scenedesmus > Scenedesmus sp. NREL 46B-D3. Next base: position 2,582 of record JACERP010000043.1, on the reverse strand, counting down.
CAGCTCTCCAAAAGCATTAGTCTGCTGCTGGCGGGCACCCTGTGTGGTTGTCTTCGTTGCAGCCAGCCGGTGCTCACGTGACAATTCTCGCCCCTGAATCTTCAACTTGGGTTTGCTGTCTAGCCGGTTGCCTTGACCAGCCGCCGGCTGCGCTGTGCATGCTGCTGCAGGTTCTCCTTGTATGAGCCGGTCGGCTTCACGAGCCTGTTCCTGGCGCCTGCGCTGGACTTCCAGCGCCTGCCCCGCAGCGTGGCGCTGCACGTGCCATGCACCAGCAAGCAGGCACCGGGGCTGAGCGAGAAGTTTGTGCAGCTGGCGGAGCAGTGCGCCGCCAGCGTCACGCCAACGGGTGCGGCCGAGTGCACCTGCAGTATTCTACACACGCTGCTCTGCTGTGCATACACGTTAGAGCGGCTGACAATCGAGTCGCACTGGGGCGGCCTGCTGTCATGACCCCCGCCTGCTGGTTGACCTGCCTCTGGCACAGCCAGCCTGCCAGCTTGCATTGCTCATGCCACACCTAGCTGCAGCCACGCCTTGTCAGCAGGTGGCGCTGTCCGGCCCACTTCCCAGCCACTCACCTCTAATGACATACACGCACACATACAAATATTTGTTAATCACAATAATGTAACCTGTGTGCAATATCTATCATCATAATAACATGCATGTGTATGTGCAGGTATCCCCTGCTGCGGCATGGCTGGTGACCGTGGCCTGCGCTTCCCCGAGCTCACCGCCTCAGCCTGCCAGCACATCCACCTGCCAGGCGACGTGACAGACGGCTACAGCACCAGCAGGACATGCGAGATCGGCGTCAGCAACGCAGCTGGGCTGCACTTCAGGAGCATGCTGTTCCTGTTGGATGAGGCCAGCAGGCCTAAGCCTGGGTTTAGGGAGAGGGCCAAGGAGCTGCCGCAGGAGCAGGTTGGGCAGGATGGGGCGCGGCCCTCGCTGACAAACGTGCATGAGGCGGGGGGTGCTGGCGGCGGCATGACGAGTGTGTGAGGCGCAGCAATGCAGAGGGTAAGTGGAGAACCTGGGGTGTCCTTGAATCGAGTGTTTGGCTAGGCATTGCACAGCTCGGAGCGAGCGTGATGTGTACAATATGTTGAGGCAGGTGCCTGTTGCGCCACAGTTGGCAGCCATTGGTGTGTCCAGTGTCGTCAGGCGCGGGGGGCTGTGCACCTCACCACTCTGTGGCTGTGCATGGGATTGGCTCTCTTATGGCAACCCTGTAGTGGGGCCTGTACATGTGGTGGGAGGGGTTATGCGCTCATCGAGACCTGTATGTATTGGCTGACTAGCTGCAACGCTTGTTCAACCTTGTTCACTGTGCATGTATTGCATTGCCGTTTGCGACCCATTGATCAGTTTAGAACTTTTGTTTGTCAAGCACTGAATTTGCACGCATTGCTGTGCCATTTCGCAAGTCTTGCGCAGCTGTGGTGGTGGTCTGACAAGGCCCAGCTAGCATGCAGGACGGGCGCTCTCACAAGGAGTGCTTGCGTAGTGCGTGTGAGTAGCCATTGTTCCAGCGGACGCTAGTTGCTGCTCCGTTGAGGGTCGATGAAAATTCCTGTACAACACGCTGCATGGTGTGACCCGGTAGGGCAGTGTTTGGCTTACCAGTGTTGCAATGTCGGTGGCTCCCAGGCGGTACCGTTGGTGGTACTGTCGGCAGGCGATGCTCCATGTCACGCGCCCAGTTGAGCACTTGGCTGCAGCTGCTCATGCACCCAGCAGCATACAGTCCACAAAGACCTGACTGCAACACCAAACTGCTGTTGCTGCAGTCCCGGCACTAGACTACACCAAAGGCGAGCAAAAAAAAACCACTCCTACCGCTGCGGCTAGCTAAGCTGATCTACGAAAACGCACGCCTATGCATCATGCAATGCATACAGTGTTGTGTGTCTTATAATAGGCTTTCCTCACACGTGCATCCCCACCGCAGACGCCTGGTCACCTGCAACCTCCAATGTGGATTACCATATAATGTCAAACGATACAACCAATGGGTTTCGTGCATAATGTACTCGTCTTGCTTCACCACCAACCTCTGCCGTTGCACTGTTAGCTGAGCAAAACCCGTCGCTCGTGCACCACCCTTACATGCTGCTACCTGTGAGCTGACCTTCAAGGTACAAAGCTTGTATACTGCGATTTATCTGCTTGTTAAAGCTCACTGCCTTCGCAGGGCCACGGTTCACGCGAGTGAACAACCTGCAGTTGCTGCTCGCAGAACCTGCTAGCATCGAACCTGCCAGCTGCCTTGGATACTACCAGGGGTTTTAACAAGCGATAGCAGGTGAAGCTGCAAGGACCTGGTGCGGGGACATCTTCGCAAGGGCATCGGCACCGCGCGCGGAAGCCCAGGGGCTGTTCTGCACCAATCACAATGGTGGTGAAGCTTAAGAGGTAAGTATCTGGGAACCAACAAGGCGCACTCAACAGCATCAGAAGAGCTGGTAGTTAGAGATAGCTTGCCACCAGCAGTTGCCCACACCAGGGACCCCCAGTAAACAGGGCGCAATGATAGTCTTCAAGTTGTCTTCATCGGAAGCGGAGCAGAAGTATGC
>JACERP010000429.1:0-62499 GCA_014080715.1 Scenedesmus sp. NREL 46B-D3 | reverse complement strand
CACAAGAGAATGCAGCAGTGCGCACATCCCTGCCGCTGCTTCTTGGTGACTGCATGGCGACAACATGTCCTGGCTCATTGTCCCATTAGTTTACCCCATGCTCAAGCCCACAACAGCCACACCATACGCTAAGCACCTTTCACGGCATGCACCGACAGCGCATCAAGTGCTTGGCTGTCTTGCCTAGTGCGGCAAACCCACAAACATACGTACTGCGGCACATCCACAAGCACGCTCTGCACAGGCTGCTGGCAGCAGTACAACAGCAGTAGCAGCAAGATGGTGTCTATGCAACTGAGCTCACCAGCAGCTGGTGCGACATTGGAATGTGTATAGGAGGCTGTTCAGTAACAGCAAGACCCATGCTGCTCATGAAGACCCCTTCAGCACAACAGAACTCAACCAGAGGAGCCATGACATGCTGTCAAAAGCACTGCAACAGCAATCCACCACAGAAACTGCTCTTCCCCCCGCCCCAAAAAGCAACAGCTAGCTCTTGAAACACATGTCAACTGCAGCAAACGCCAGTACATCCCCAATCTCCAATTGAGGCCAACCGAAGCACGCCGGGAACTGTTTGGGGCGCATGGGCGCCTGCACGCCCAACTGTCTCAGCAAGGATGTGGATGTGCAGACCAACCGAGTTCCTCAGGTGCTCAAAATGCTGACACAGCACTAGCACACCCAACAAAAAACACGCGCACCAAATGTTACAGCTCCAGCACACAAGCACAGTGGGCCAAGCGATGACAGGACAAGCACACCCTCATCCATACATGTGCTTGGCCTTTGTTGCAGCCCTGCCATGGTGACTGGGTCTTGAAAGTACAAGAAGCGCATAAGCACCCTTGAGAGGTAGAACTGCGCTGTTAAAACGACATGCCGCGAGAGCAACGACGGCACACATATCCAGGAGAACAAACAGCAGACCGCGGCACGCCATCACGGCCGTATGCATCCGACGCAACACCTGGATGCGCCTTCATTGAATGCCAGCATGTACCACTGGTCAGGTGATGCACTTTTTCAAAGCTGGCAATCACACAGTGCAACTGCTGCAAAGCAAGTGCGCGCCAAACTGCATGCTTCTCCTGCAGGGAGCCCGCGGCAGCCAGTACGGCACTGAACCTGCAAGTGACATGCTCACGACAGCACACTGAAGTTGCATGTGGCGCCACTGCAGCGCAGGCCAGTTTGCTGCACTGACAGCTTCACACTCGCCGCTCCTCGAGCCAGCAAGCGTCGGGCAACACCGCCGCATGCCTGTTGCAGAACACATGTCCACGCCACCTCCAACCACACTTACAACGCAGCGCCACCCCAGATACAGCGCAGATCGGGGCGTGGTGCACAACTGACCCATGATGCACCACCGCCAGTCGCCGTGCAGCTGCCCACAGCCACACCTCGGCAGCTGCACAAGTATCAACTCACCCAAACATGCGCAGCGCAGCGAGTGCCGTCAGCACCGCCGTGACGAAGGCGGCCAGCACGTTCACCAGGTGGTCATTCAGCCACGGGTGTGCGAAGCCTGAGATGCGCCTCACTGCGGGCCCCGGGGTGGCGGTGAGTGACGACGTGCTGGCGTCGTAGCCCGTGAACTGCAGCAGCGCGCCCAGCAGCGAGTCGACGAGCGACCCAAACAGGCCTGCGACGAGACCCAGCGGGATGATCCGCCACTGCTCCATCGCCGCCAGGCGCTGCGGGTGGTTGTGGATCGGTGATGGTTGTGGATCGGTGTTTGTTGCGGTTCGGTGCGTTCCAACGGCGCGCACAGTCGACCAGTGCATGCAGGCAGCAGCAGCAGCAGGCAAGAAGCAGGAGACAGGCGATGAGCAGCGCCCAAGATGGAAAGAAATGCTGCGACAGACAGCCTCATCAAGGGTGCTGGCACGCTTGGTGTTCAAAGCCTGCCGTCCACGAGGCTGCTGCTGCTGCCAAAGCGGCGCACCCTCCTGCACGCAGTACCGGGCGCATGCCTGCAAATGCACACCCTCCCGAGCTGTGCACCTGACACCCCCCGCCCGCGCAGCTGCTGCCGCCCCCGGCACGCATCTCTGCAGGGAGAGGCGGTCGACAGCGCCACAACCGAAGGCTGGCCAGAGCTGGTCGACAGCTCACCTGGACCTCAAACACCCACAGGGTGGGCGACAGCACCGCAGCGCAATGGAACAGCAGGCCCACCAGCAGGCCCCCAGCTGCGGCGCCAGACAGGCCCAGCAGCGTGACGGCGCCGTGCGTGCCTCTCCGCACCGGCTGCAGCGTCGTCAGCAGCCGCGGCGTGTCGCCGGAGAGCTCGCCCAGCTCGCAAGACCAGGCGTCGCCGCAGCAGCACGCATACCAGCCCAGCACGGCGCCTTGCAGCAGCGTCAGCAGGTCCGCGCGCCAGGCCTCGACCGCTGGCAGGGAGCCCAGCGGCAGGTCCAGGCAGCCGGCCATGGCGCCGTACGCGACGGCAAGGACTGTGGGCACCGCGGCGATGGAGAGCACCTGCGGCGTGTGCGACGCGCGGCACGCAGCGGCGGCTGTGAGCAGGCACGCACGCAGCTGGCTCGAAAGCAAAGCACGGTCCCCAGTAGAGTACGCGCTGGCCGACGCTGCAGTGGCGCCTTGGGGTGCAGCAGTGGCTCAGCCGCACCAAGGCCGCTGCTGCTGCAGTCAGTGCATTGCACTGCCAACCCAGGTCCAGCTCTGCCACGGCCACTGGCAAAGCCCTGGCAAGCCCTACTGAGCCCTAGCACTGGCACGCACAAAGGTTGCAGGCAGCGGCTTGCAGTGCCGGCCTCACCTCCGGCCAATCCCTTTGCAGCAGCTGCTGGGGCTTCCTCACGGCTGCAAAGTCCACGGACTGCCTGGCCTCCTTGAACTGCCGCAGCTTGTGGCTCGAGTACGCGTATGCCAGCATCACCACGCCGAAGCGGAGGCTGCACCCCAGCGTGGCGAGGCACGCGGCCGCCACAGCAACAGCCGCGGCCGGCGTGACCACTTTGCGCTGGTATGCGCGCGCTGCACAGCAGCGGAGAGATGCGCCGACAGGTCAGCAGCGCCCGCAGAGCGTGACATGAGCCGTGACGACGCATGCATGCGAGCACACGGGTGACGTCGACCAATCGCAGGGCAGCACGTGCACAGTGGCGGGTAGAGGTGCGGGGGGATGCATGCTGGTGTACGAACACGAGCATGAGCATCCGCTGCAGGCCCACGACAACCCAGCTGAGCGCGGCTTGGCTGCTGCTACAGCACTCCCCTCGCCTCACGATCCACTCCGTGCAAGCAGCCTGAACACCGCTGGCCGAGCAACGCGCCACAAAAAAAGGCAGCAACAACAGCACCTGTCGCAGCTGCTGTGCCTTGTGCATCGCCGCCCTCCTCACCTGCCAGCCCCAGTGCGCCCAGAGTCGCTCCAGCCCACTGCCAGCCCAGCCCAAAAGCATGGGAGGCAACCAGCGCCGCACCAGCCGCCCCAACCACAGCAACAGTGCGCAGCACCTGCAGCAGCCCGGTCCACTTGCTGGGCGGCTGTGCGCTGCGCAGCTTGTGGATCGAGTCGAGGCTGCTCTCAGCAGCAGCCAGTGCTTGCTGAGCCTTCCTCAGCGCGTCTTCCACACCAGCAGCAGCTGCAGCTGACGGGGCAGCAGCAGCGGGTGCTGCTGCTGCTGCTGCTGCGGCAGATGGCAGAGCTTCGGCTGCAGCTGGCGTGCTGCTGCTGCTGCTGGCTGGTTGGCCGTGGCCGTTGCTGCCGCTGACAGAGCCATCTGCACCTGAGTGCTGCAGGTGCTCCTGCTGCAGGCGGCTTCTGTTTGACAGTGAAGGTTGACCTTGGAGACCAGGCTGGTTGCTGAAAGTGTTGTGAAGCGAATTGTACATGTCAGAGTATGAGCTGTAGCCGCCTCTAAAGGTGCTGCTGTTGCTTCCACCAGTGTCAGCGCTGCTGCTGGCGCCACCGTTGCGACTGCTGCCGGGCCCTGCTGCTGAGCTGCTGCTGCTGCTGCTGCTGCTGCTGCTGGCAGCGCCACCGCCCACTGCACCAGTCGCCTCCACTGGTGCTGCTGGTGTTGCAGCTTGCGCACTAGGCCGCACAACATCACCACCGCCAGCATCAGCTGCAGCAGCGGTGCACACGCCTCTGCTGCTCGTACAGCTGCTGGTGAGTAAAGGCAGGTTGTGCTGTATTGTCAGGGTGGGCAAGCACTGCTGCAACAGCAGCGGGCGGCATCTGCTGCTGCTGGCATGCCTGAAATATGCCAGCCTGATGTTGCTGATTGGCACTGCTGCATGCTGGTGCCGCCATGCCCGCAGCTGCAGTCCTTTGTACTGCAGCTGCTGCATGCAATGGCAACGGGCTGCTGTTCACAGGACACGGTGACTGACTGGGGTTGTTTACTGCCTGGACACTGTACCCATGCCCGCCTCCCAGGGCTATGATGCGCAGTAAGACAGTGATGACAGCATAAAGGTATGTATTATAGGGGCGAAAGGGTGACAGATGCATGGCAAGGAACGAGGTTACGCTGCAGAGGGTACCCCTGCGCGACTCCAGGCAGGAAGACGCGCCAGTAGTCCCTTGCAACCGCTGGCAGCACTTGGAAATTCATTTAAGCAGATAGCGTGCTGTCCATGCACGCAGGCGAAGCCTCACCGACACTTTTTCACAATCAGGACTTTGACACCTGCGATCTTCTTCCCGGTGGCTGGGTCCTGTGTCTAGATCGCGAAACAACTACTTAAGCTCAGCCTCAACAAGAGAAACGACTGTTCTGATCTTAATTGCAGAGGTTGTTCACTTGGCCTGACTCAACAACTGGTGTGTACGTCTGATCTCATGTCATCCGCAACATCATTTTACAGATCGTAGCTTGTGGTGCTACTTCAGCCACACAAGCAACGCAGGCGTCAGACGTCCCTAACAAGTGTCACACGTTTGTGTTGCCAGCCCGTGCAACCAGTGACAACCTTGAAATATCAACCTGTTGATCGTGTAAAGCAGGAGTCCGGTCTCATCTTGTCAGCCAGGTCAGCCTGCGGGGTCCAAAACAGTCGACAATGCAGCAACATGTCAAGATACACGCGGAGTAGCCTGCTCAGGCAGTGCTATAGTACGCAGCTGCCTGTGATTGTATCGACACGTCGAAACTGCTTGCGAGCAGCCCAGGTTGGCTGCAAACTCTGGACAAAGCGATGCACTGATGACATCACTACAGGTGTTACACAGGACACAGGGGTAAAAATAATATGACGGCAGTGGCCAAGATCACCAGGCAAGGTTGAAGTCGCTGATCCGCGGCAAGTGCCACAACCGGACGTCCACACCTGTAGTCCACCATATCAACAGCCGCTGAGCGGCGCAAACTGGACCATGACATTAAGGTTGTAGGGACTCCAAATGACTTGGCCACTGGCGCAATGACCACAAACCAAGCTCTGATGCCTTGGCCTTTCTTGGCCGCTCTGAGATCACCGCGATATGTACAGCGGTGCAAATAGCTGCGCATCTATGCATTGCTCATGTCAAGAAGAACACGTAATTTGACGAGTTTCAAACGGCTCCTGGGCTCCAGGTGAATGCACAGCTGCGTACCTCAAGCAATGCTGGACCAGGAGAACCCCGCCCAAGTTCCCTGGTGCTCCGAGTGGGCTGCCATGCATGTGTGCCTAGTTTTGCGACAGTGGAGGGCATGCAGGAGTCAGGGGCAAATGACATCTATACAAGGTGTGAACGGACACAGTGTCCTGCCAGGACTGTCACAGTGTGACAGCACTGCCTGCTAAGCAAAGGAGTTCACACAGCCCACCATCCACCCGCATGCAAGGTCCGCTAAGCATATCAAACACACGGCTCCTGTGTGTCAAATGTGTGCTGAACGGATTGCAAACCAACAGCAAGAGTGGTGAATAACACAGCATGTCAGCACATGACAGCTGGTCACCATATGCTCACTCTGCCCGGCTGATGCAGGCTCAGCCTAGGGAATGTGCTGCTGGGCAGAGCCAGCTGGTGCTGGTGCTGCATGAAGTGTTCCTGCTGCCCTGCATGCAACATTGCCATCTCATGCTGCTGCTGCTGCTGCTGCTGCTGGTGGTGGTCAGCCTCCCCCTGTGCCTGCATCCAGGCAGGTGGCAGCTCATTCTTGCCAGACTTGCCTGGTGGCAGCAAGCCTGCAGCGGTGGCCGCACCAGCACCAACGTGATCAGACACAGGTGCCAGGTCACCACCACCACCACCACCACCACCAGAAGTTCTGCCGGAAGTAGCCACGGAAGGCGGCGACGGTCCAAACAGCGTGGGGCTGCCTGGCAGCTCGTGCGGCCCTGCTGCCCAGCAGCTAGCGCTACTACCAGGCAGGTGCAAGCCACCCAACACGCTGCCTGGCTGCATGCAAGGTTCAGACATGTGACCGCCCACGCTGTTGCCCAGCACTGTCGTCCCATCAAAACTGGCACACAGCCCCTCGCCCGCTGCTGCGCAATCAGGCGCCAGTAGATGCTGCTGCTGCTCGTGCAGCGGCATGGCGCCGTACACCTGGCTTTCTGCGAAGCAGGGCGACTCTGCCACGGCGTTGCTGCATGCCAGCGAGACAGATGCACGGCCACTCAGCTGCACTGCGGACAGCCCCACATTGCTGAGTCCTGCAGGCCGCATCCCTGACAGTCCTGACAACCCCAGCTGTGGCTGTGCACTGCCGGCCACGTGCATGAATGCATTAGGCCCTAGCTGCAGGCTGTCGCCTTCGAAAGAGCCAACACAAGAGCTTGTGCGCGGCCCCAGCAGAGGGCTGGGACCGCCAAACAAGCTTGCACTGCTGCCAAACGCACTCTGAGATGACCCAAACGAGCCCACATGGGCCTGCTGCTGCATGTGCATCATGTGCATCAACTGCATCTGCTGCTCCAGAATTTGCTGCTGCTGCTGCTGCTGCCGCAGGTGGTCAACAATGAGAGCCTGCAGGGCTGGACTCTCCTTGGCACAGAAGCTGCTGCTGCTGTCCAGGCTAGTGCTGCCGAGCCCAAGCCCATACTGGAAGCAGCTGCTAGAGCTGCAATCACTGGAGGCATCCAGCCCACCTGCTGGGTTGATTGGCTGCTGTTGCTGCTCCCCATCCGGTTTCTGCAGCATTGCACCAGGTGGAAACAGGCATGCCTCTGCTGCAACAGCACCTGCTGCTCCAGCATGAGCTGTTTCACTGTGTGCTGGCAGCTGCTGGCCTGCGGTACTGGGCACCTGCACCAATGGCGTAAGCAGGCTCACGCAGTTTGTGCTGCTGCCTGACTGAGGGTGTGCTTGATTACATTGCTGCTGCTGCTGCTGCTGCTGCTGCTGCTGCTGCTGCTGCTGCTGGTATTCATAGCTTAGGTGCATGCAGCCCTGCCCGCTGCTGTATGCTGCTGCAGCGGCAGCCCCACTGCAAGGTGTGGCTGGCTCCAGCAGCTGATCTTCTGCGCCATCGCTGCTTTCCAAGGCTGGTTTCTTCACAGCCTGCTGCTGCTGCTGCTGCTGCTCCTGTGACGCATTGCGACTGGCACATGCGGGTGAGCTGGCTGCTGCGGGTGGGATTGCTGCTGGAGGTAGCGAGAAACCATCAAGGTTGCTGAACAAGCAGCGCATACTGCTGCTGTCACTGCTGTTGTCACTCCCGCGGCTGCTGAGGTCGCTGCCTGTGCCACTGTAGCTGTAGCAGCTGTTTGGTGACACCTCAACGCTGCTGCGGCTCAGCCGCTGGCCTGCTGCAGCTGCTGGTGTGACAGGTGTAAGCATGGGCGACACTGAAACAGGCCGATCGTCTGCATTTGGCGCCAATGTTCTGCTGCTGGTGCTGCTGCTGGCAGGTGCAGCCTCAGCCTTGCTGGCCTTCATACCCTGAAACAAACAAGGCAACAAACATGTATTAGCGTCACCTCACATGTGGTTGCTGCCCTCAAATGCTGTACCACCTGCAGATGCATCTGCATACCACAAATCTGCATATCACACATCTGCATGCGGCACCTACGGTTACAAGCAAGAAGCTGGCAAGCGCGATGATGTGCCTGACAGCACTACTTGCCTGGCTGGCTTCCAGGAGCCTGAGTAGCAGGCAACCTAGCCTTGCAGGACAGCCTGGCTTGCAGGAAAGCCTGGCATGCAAGTACAGCACACCATACACAAGCAACTTTAAACAGACCAACCCTGCAGTGCACCCAGAAGAGGCCCCTACCTGTTTTTGCTGTGCTGCTGGCTTTGCCACAGTTGCTTTACCAGGCTGCACCACAGTCAGCCGCACGCTGCCGCCTGGAACTACGTCGATGGGAACAAACTTGCTGTTCACGGGCGCCAGCAGCTCCCACACCATCATAGCAGCCTTCTGCAGTTTGCTCTGCAGGAAAGCAGAGCAAGAGCCAGCACATGAAGATCATACAAGCGGTCAGGCGCCAAGGTGTAGGTAGTTGCTAGGCTGCAGAGTGCTGCCGTTGCTTGCAGGATGACCAGCTTGCAGCACCAAAAGCTTTGTTCATGAGTTTCTTCTTGTGGCTGAATCAGAGAAAAGCGCATGGCTGTAGTGAGCCGCGTGTCACAGGGATCTGCGTAGATAGCGCACATGCTGCAGCGTACAGGAGCCAGCAGCATTAGCACATGGTACAGTGGGGAAGACACCAGCGTATGCTGCCTGCAGCATGTGCTGTCTGCAATACACAACACTCACCAGGCTGTCTGCTGATATCAGGGCGTGCAGGTTTGGATCCAATGGGTCCGGGTGAGAACCGTTGAGGTTTCCTGCAGCGTTGTTAACTTGCAGGCGCGCCGCGGACTCCTGCTTGATTCGCTGCAGCTGCTTGCCGCCAATGCCGAGCAGTTGGCCCTGCAGCAGAAGGGCAGTGAGCCGGCAGCACGTGCAGTAAGGGTCAGACCCCATGTACATATGAACTGACAGCTCGCACCAGCGTGCTGCGATGACACAACATGTAACTGCGCATGCGGAGCACTGTGGCAGCCAGTGCATCATTGCAGCACATTCTCACTTGCAGGACAGCTTGCAGGACAGCGTCAGCAAGCTGCGATACATGATGGCCACATGTGGCAGAGATGCTGGCATCAACAGCCACACCCCTCTCAGGCAGTATTGCTGCTTGCCATACCATCTTGCCATGGATCATATCCACATGTGCCACTCCCATGCACTGCCAGTCACCAACTGCTGGCAGTGCTTACTGCAGCTGATACTTGCAGGACAAGCTCTGTCTGCAGGATCAGCACCCTGTGCCTCTGACACCCGTTGTGAGGGTTTTTCACCAGGCATGCAGCAACATAGAAAGACAGCATACACCTGTATCTGCCTGTGTGACAATTCAGTCAGTCCAAGCTGCAATGCTAAGTAGCTCACTGTGAAATTGAAACCTGTGCCTGAGCGTAGGGCATTGAACTGCAGCCCATCATATGGTGGCAAAGGAAAGAAGATCCGAAAGTGGTATTTTGCTTTGCTTGCAGGGCTGTTGCGGCTGCCACCGGCATCATCTGTGGAGAGGCCCTGTCAAAACACAGCCAGGCACACATGAGCATGTCAAAAACAGTGCATGTCATGGTTGATAGCGCTGATGCACTGGTGGTTGCCTGATGACACATGATTGTGTGACCACAGCTAGGGCAGCTTGACACTGCTGCTCAACTGCGCAATATCCTGCTGCTGTCCAAGCAGCGCAGTAGTGCCTGCTCTCTAGCATGCTGACACATGCCTGGCTAGCACCCCCCGATGCTGAATGAAGGGTGCACATGCGGAAATTTGAGGCATGACATGACACGGCGTGCTCTTACCAGCTTCCTAAGCTTCTCCTCAAGCCTGCTGCAGGGAGCCATGCTGCCAGGTCAGCCAAGTCTGTGTTGCTGCGCCTGTGTTGCTCTACTGCCCCTGCACACACGGCACATGCCTGCTTGTCAAGATCTTAAACAGTCAGATGCACAAATGGTTGGCTACTGCACGTAAAATGATTGCCAGGTCGCCCTCGGCTAATTGTCCGAGAATGCGCAGCTGACTACACGCAACGAGGCCGCAGCCCAATTGGGGATATTGCAGAACTGAATGTGCTTCTGCTAAAGGTATCTAATGCTCTTGCTTGCCGTTGCTGCTGAGATCAAGACCTGGCCCGAGAGGTTGCACGCTCCCAGTTCATCAGGCCTTTTGCCGAGCAATCACCTCTCAAGCAGACGTATCTATATTATTTTTTACAATAGCTCCTACCGCCCGCTTCGACTGAGGCAAGTGGCCCGATTCAAAGACCAGAACTGCAGCTTGCTTGAAGGCAAAGTATGTGAAGTTGTCTTGTACTCTACAAACCATTCGGCCAGGCTGAATCAATGCTTGCATGTGTGGGATGCTGAACAACGTGACGGAGACAGCCCAACAACCCTGCTGCTGTTCTGCTGTTCATGTGACATGCTGCTGCAAGAAGGTCGTGGGCATACCCACAGCTATTATTACATGTGGCCGAAGATATTCTATCCAAGCGGTAAAACAACATTTTACTTGCACTTCAGGCCAGAGTCTTATTTATGGTTGCTGCTGGCAGCTCAGCTGTGCAGTCACTGCGGCAGCGCCAGCAGCTGGTGTCAAGCACACAAGTGGTGTGCGAAAGAGTGATTGAATTTCCTCCTTTGAACACGACCAACTGCGGCGTCATGCGCTGTTCTGCAGGAACCACGAGGTGGCTGTGCCCTCTCACATGTAAGCACGGGGTGCGGTGCCACACAAACATCGGACGCGCCATGCACCACTGCCCGCACCAATTTTACTTCAGCTAATGGCTTCAGATCACACCAACAACAGATTCCAACTTGTGCAACTTGGCTCCTTTGTCAAGCCATATGCTATGGCACTGGCAACAGGCAGTGCCAGTTCCCTCTCAGATTGAGAAAGAAGAGTGCCACACCAACGACACCGTGCTGCTGCTTCTAGCTAAGTCCAAGCTGGTTGCCACACTATCTCTTCATGTACTTTACTAAGTAACTCTGTTGTCTCAGGGATGCTTGAAAGATTGCAACAAGTCCAGAAAAACAGGCCATGCGTCCAGCACTGCTGCTACATCTTCTCCCTAACATGCTGTTCATACTGCCAACTACAGGCCAGCATCCCTCACCTACACACTACTCTGATTGTTTACTCACCAACGGGACCACTCTAGCCAACAAGAAGTTGGGCAACATGGGGCAGAGCTCTTCAACCCTCAGGTCCTGCACAAAACTCTGCACTACACACCCACATGCACACTCCACAAGTGTGCACGAACACTTATTGGCATAGATACAGTGATGTGTCTTCACAATCACATATAACCCCACACTGCAATGCCACATGGTCGCAACGCAGCATAGCGTCGTGCCTTGTGACGCAGCACGACTGCCTGTTTGCAGGATATGCCCTGCAAGAACAAATGTACTGCAGGAACTTCTTGTATGACTTCTGCGGGACTTTCTATGCAACAGCAGCTCGTAAAAGTCCCTAGACTGAACAATTTGGTTCAGCATGGGTGACTTACCACCTTGAACGGGCGTGCCAACAGCATGCCATGAGGTTGAGGACTTAGGACAAATGGCAACTTGGTGCGCCTAGTAATGAAAAGCACTTGTTCCGCACAACTTTCATAGCCATGAACGCGTGCTGCAGAGTTTCTAGTGGAGCCGCTTTGGGAACACCAGCCCTTCCGCGTCTAGGAAGCAAAGGTACAAGCTACGCACACACACACACACACACATACGCCCGCCCGCTTGCCCGCACACCCGCCCGCACGCACTCACGCACTCACTCACTCACTCACTCACTCACGCACGCACGCACGCACGCACGCACGCACGCACTGAACATCCCCACAAAAACCCAAAGCAAGCAGAAGTTCCGCGTTTAGCGCACAAGCATGCATGTGCCATGGTGCCGCACCAACTGCTCAGGGTTAACAATGCACAGTTATGCTTGCGATTGAACGCATCAAAAGGTCTGCCTTGCAATTGAACACATCAAAAGGTCTGCCCTAGACATGTGCAAACTATGCAGTAGATCCTGAAGCTCCTATGTGTGCACATGTGTATACGCTGTGTGGGTTTCAATCATTGACTGAGGCATCTAATCCCTCCAGCTCTGGCTCTACAGAATCACTAGTGTGTAGTACTACACAGGACCAGCTGCTTGACATTCTGCATGATAGTCAGCTGGCCAGCAGCACCATGGTGTTGCAGCACCTGCACAGCAGTGGAGTGTAGGACACTCCAGGAGCGTGGCATGCATGTTACACTGTACGTTCTGTTCAATGATGAGTGAAGTCAAGCAACCGGTTGCCAGTACCGGGGCCTGGAATCCGGCAGCAGCTACGAGCAGTACAGGGCTACGCGGCTTACTGCATTGCCCTCTATAAGACGTCCGAACTCTGAGGCTGGTCGCACGGCAGCAGCAACCCGTGACAGCTGGCCTGCTGCATCAACAACACTCTGGTCAAGGATCCTGCAGCGCCTGCTGGCAGACCTGCCAGACCAACATAAACCGACGTTCCAACCAGTCAAGTGGCGAAAATATTGTACGTAACAAAAAATGCTCAGTGCACCTTGACGGTGGCTTCGGGTAGACTGAAACGGCAGCGCGCCTCTGCCGCAGTCTGCGGGTCAAGGTCAGCTAACGGTGTGTGCGGAGACTGCAGCAGTAATCAAGCAACGGTCCCAGATCTCGTTGCTAAAATCTTCCTGCAACACAACACGGCACATGGCACATGGCGCCTGTTGAATCTGCCTTATGACTCTGGCGCCAGACAGGCCTGTGTCTAGGGTCCGGAGCATGGCCACCACGGGGCGCAAAACTAAGCAAGAGGCTGATTAAAGGTTTATCAAACACCGAGGTTTATTAAAGAATACACGCGGTATTCAAAGTCCATATACCGATCAGACAATGACGATCAGCCAGCACGCATGACCCAGCCCACAGTGTTCGTACTTTCAAGACAAGCGTTCCCTGTACATCGTGCAAAGTTTGGAACGTAAAAGTATGGTTCTTCTTCATCACGCTTTGAGTTGAGTGACGAGGAGCTGGGATCCCGTCCTCACAACTCACAGATCACCACAGCGCGGTCTGCTTCACCTCAAAGTATTTTAATCTTCAACTTATATGTTTATTTTTAGTGTGATTGCGTTGCATGAAGGCTGGTGTGATAAGGTCTCAAGGCGGAACGTTACACACCGTGGGAGATGGCTCCATTCCAACTGCACAGCGCCACTCTGGGCCTAAACAGCGCACCATCAACAAAACTGTGGCACTTGTCAACATCAGAAAGTCCATCACCAGAGGGACCATATCTGCTCAGCAGCCTCCAACAGTTTCCGCTTTAAATCCGACGCCGCTTGTGGTAAGCTTCGCTCAGTTCAGCACGTTTGAGCTGCCTGTGTTCTGTGTGCCGCAACGTCAACTCCGCACCCGGGCTGAAGGGTGTCACCGTGTCTTTTAGAGATGCCGGTGCCAATGTCCTTGCGTGTCTCTTGGTGTCTGGTCATGTCTGGCCATCGTCCTCTTCCTGTCTGGTGTTTTTTCGGAGCTGTAGGTGTGGTGCCCTCTTCACGACCATGGAGCCCAAGCTCTGCGTTTTTTCTTGTCAGGAGCCCCTCTTACCTGCTGAATGCGACCAAAACTGTCAGGTATGCTGTTCTTGGTGCGAAACTAGTGCACCTCCGCTCTCCGCGCCACGATCACACGCCCACTCTCTGCATGCGTCGTTCGTCAGATTATTCGTGACATGGATAAGATCAGTGACGTGCACTGCTATCAATGGTCACAGCTTGCCGATAAGGATCAGGCCGTGCCCTGGCGCAGTGTCTGCGTGTGGGTGTACAAGGCTGGTGACACAGGCACCACGGGCTACTGGGCTACTGACGCCTCTGCTCCTCACGGTTCTAACTTGCTGCTGCACAACCTCTCCTGCAGAATGCCACTGCAAGTATTGACGTGAACAGCAGCAGCTGGACAAGCAGCTGCTACAGGATTGCCAGGCGCAGCCCCAGCGCAGCAACCAGGCACGCACCTTACCCCGCAGCAGGCTGCAGGAACACTGCCAGTGACATATTTAAAGGCGCACCCTGCTCAAACTCAACACCACAACAGCATCAGGCAGCGGCTGTTGAGTCCACCAGCCCTGTATGCAGTACGTACCACCAGCAGCAGCTGCTCATTGGCAGCCTCAGGCAGCAGCCCTTGGAGTCCCTGCTTGAGCTCGCTATCACCTTGGCTGGCAACAGCCTGTCCCGCACCATGGAGGCCTTTCAGGTGGCTTGCAACTGCTGGGCCTTCTCGTCTGACTCAGCCGCAGCAGCTCAGGCACTTGAAGTGGCGGAGGGCTGCATGGCTCGCGCCATGCAGCGAATGCTGATTGTGCAGCAGCTTGCAGCAGCTGTGTTGTCACGCAAGCAGAGCCAGGCGTTGGTCGCGCACCAGGCGCAGCAGCAGCAGCAGCAGCAGCAGCAGCAGCAGTCTATGAACATGATGCAGGAGCTGCAGGGGCAGTACCTTGGCACGGTTCTTGAAGATGAAGACGAGGGAGAAGAGGCTATCAGCAGCTGGAAGCCAGCTGCACAGCTCTGAGAGCAGATTCGCCTGTTGCACGGCTGGGGTGCGTTCTGGGTTCCACTGCCCGGCAGCAGCTGGCAGCCAGCTGGATAGCTGTGGGAGCTGATCTGCGGCGTCGCCAGGTGCCTTCCTGCTCCCAGAGGGAGGCTGCACATGGAAGCCAGCCATTGGGGCTGCCGCCGGCACCTCAGCCAGACAGCACTGCGTGTCTGCTGTGGGTTGAGCTGTTGCAGGACCACCTGGGGCAGTGGGCAACACCCAAATACCAGTGAGACAGCTGTGCCAACAGGGTCGATGTGGTTTGCCAGCTGTGAGTTGGTTGTTGGATTCCTGTTACCCACCCTTGAGGGCTGGTGTCACATGCTTGGTGCACTGCCAGTACGAGCAGGCCATCTTTGCATGATTGTGTTGTAGCAAGGTCGTGTGGTTGAGTGGTTTAGTGACAGACAGCGCACGCTCATCAGTTTGCGCAGTTTTACCTGAGTGGCTGGCAGGCCTGCTGTTGAAACAGAATTTGATTCAGTGAATGTCACGATCAGTAAGGCTATGGCTGTCATTAGTGAGTGTTTGAACCCATCCTTGCTTCATGCCTTAAAATTCAATCTCATCAGCCGCGCCGGGTGGACAGATTGTCACACATTGAGTTGTGATTGTGGTAGCGTTGGGTGCTTCTGTTTGTACCGCACGACAGTGCCTGCGGGCCATGTATCGCTCTGTCGATTGCTTTGATACTGCCTGTGCATGTCATGCTGTCTGCTGATTGATCGGGGTTGTCGTGCCAATGCTTGACCCTGCATGCTGTTGCTGCTATATCGTAGGTTTGTGCAGCCAAAGCGCTAAACACAAAATGTGTAGTGTGTGCTCAACGGCAAGCATTGGCTTATGATACGGCTTTCCTTTCACAAGTCTGTGTTGTGCGGATCTGCACTCCTGTTTCTATTTGAAGGATTGGGGTTGCATTTGCGTTGCTGCATTTGCTTCTGCCTGTCTTTGGCAGGAATGCCCACTCCAAGCACAAATGCAAGGCTTTGCTTGAGGCTGTACTCTTTGGGCCTCCAAGGTATGAATGATATATGCACGCTGCAATGATTGATCTTTGAGTTGTGCTGATGGGGCTCTGTTGCATGTACAGCGTGTGTTCCGGAGATTGTGCACAGGCACATGGCGGAACAAAGCAACAATGAGACATCATTAGCTTACCAAGGCCTGCAGCCCATCACCTGGTATACCATTGTCGTTTGGATCGCGTGCATTGCGCGTGGAGTTGAAACATGTTTTACATTCAGTGCTAAGTGCTCGATTCTACTTTGAACGCACACGTGGGGGTGTGCATGGTGTGTCTGACATGATATTTGCGCAGCTCTGACCTTAGCTATGGGTGACAACACCTTAGGGCCACTCTGCGCCAACTTGGCACAGAAGCAGCTCCTGTGGTTTCAGATGTGCTTGTTACGCCTGCTTGTATGCTGAGACATGCTTGCACAACCAGCACCATAGTCTTTCAGCCCTTTGCTTGCAGAAACTGCCATTGCACAGTGTGCACACTGCTGCAATGCATGTGCATGTGCATGCTGACGGTTGCATGATAGCTGGTACTTGCATTCATGGCCCCTTGCTGAGGCATGACGAAAAGACCTATGCCTGCGGCAGCATCAGGTTAGCGGCTGTGCACACGCACCTGTTGTACACAGGGGGGGGGGGGGGCTTGAAGAGCACTGTTTTCTGTGCAAGCAGCATGTGCAATGCTCTTGCACCAATGCACACGCATCTGCAATGATATGCTTAGTTTCTGGCGCTACCTGAGGGATGCCAAGGATGGCTGTTTTGCAGGGTTTGGATGAGTTGCAGACCACTGCGTCATTTCTGCACCACGGCCGCCACCACCTGGCGCACTGCAAGCCAACCTTCACACATGGTTGCATGTAGCACTTGAATCATGCACTTTGCACATAAGCATGCATGCGGTACAGACGGTAGGGCACCAAATGTGATCAGTGTGCAAGCCAGGCTACAGCGCTTCAAAGCGCGTGTTGGCTGTTGTAGCTGTTGTGTTCATCATCATCATCATATTACCCATTCAAGCCATAGCATCAGCGCCATCGGCCCCGCGCCCCACCGGGGCGGAGAGAGGAGGGAGCACTGCTCCAGAATGTTTGCATGCATTGCGCACATCCCAAGACTTGACAAGAAAAGCAGCAATACACGGTGACACTATCCGACATCTTCCAGAACTGCCCCAAATATCATCAGATACAAAACGCAACACCTAGCTGTTGTGTTGACACTTGCCTACGCCCCTACTGCTACCAGTACCGTCCACTGCAGGCAGCGCGTACGTGCGGCATACCTGTGCTTGCAAAACAGCCTTGATCATGATGGGCAGAGGGATTGACGAGCACTGCTGCTGTTACATGCACATTGTCAGAGATGGAGTGCATACAAAAAGTTGCCATGGCTGCAATGCGCTGCCGGTGCAGTGCGTCAGCTGTAATGCGCCGCAGGGTCCCTGCACACCTTACACAGTGTCTTGCTTGTTATTCATGCTTACTATGTGCCTGCTGTACAGGCACATGTGCGTCCAGCAATGTTTTCATTGGGTGCACGCAGCAGAGCTTGCATGTGGGGGTGTAACAGGCTGCGGGCCCTCCTTCGCATGCCTGCAACCATAGCAGCGGCGGCTGCCACATGGTGACCATCTACGTTGTGGGTACTAGCAAGCAGAACACTTGGAACAGTGCATAGGCTGACAGCTCATTGCTGCACCTATTGGCTGCACTGGGCAGAAACATTGTGCTGTTGTTTTTCACAGTTCTGAGTTGGTGACCTCATCATCATCATATTAGTGTTCTGAGTTGGTGACCTGTTTTGGTTCTGAGTTGGTGACCTGTTTTGGTTTCCCGAAGGGGTAAGCTGCAGTCTGAGAGGGTTTGATATGCTTGCAACTGTCGCACGGATTGAGTCATCATCATCATCATCATATTACCCATTCAAGCCATAGCATCAGC
Organism: Scenedesmus sp. NREL 46B-D3; assembly: GCA_014080715.1. NCBI lineage: Eukaryota > Viridiplantae > Chlorophyta > Chlorophyceae > Sphaeropleales > Scenedesmaceae > Scenedesmus > Scenedesmus sp. NREL 46B-D3. The sequence goes on along the minus strand of JACERP010000429.1, from coordinate 44,933 downwards.
GCCATCGGCCCCGCACGGATTGAGTAAGTCTGCGTTCAGTTGCCATTCCCAGACAGGCTGCCATGTTGCACAGACACGTCTTGGCAACCCTAGTCATGACATGGAGGATATGACATGGAGGATATGTTATGATATCACTCTGGAGGAAGTTTTGAGGGCAAATTTTGCCTCATGATGAAGCCGGCCTGTACCAGTTTGGTGCAGCAAGTTGCACGCCCTGTGGCAGTATAACTGTAGGTACACTACGTGAAAGTCGGCCCAAGATGTAAGACAGATAAGCCATCGTGGCGCGGGCACTGTTTCAGCCATATGCGTGCTTGCTTTCAGACTCATCGGATGCTAATGCAGCTGCAGCTTTGCATCAGGGAGGTTGGATGACTCTGCTTCGCTGTTGGGTGCTGCTGCTTGTTGCATGAGTGCTGCATCAGTGCATGAGTGTTGCATTGTGCTTTGCAACGCTGGCTTTCCTGCAGCCTTCACAGCTGCTTCAAGATTCTTGCGCAAGCACAAATTGCCAATATGCTGCGCACTAGCACCTGCACCCCAGCGCAAGCACAAATTGAATGTTACAAAGGCAACATCGTCAGATCTTAGAGCCGGATGGCCGGCTCATACGGCATGAAACATCTGCTGACGTCACTGCAGCACTGCCTTCAGTCAATTGGACAGTGACTCTCTGCAGCACTGCCTCCAGTCGATTGATGGAACCACAGCAAATGGTTTCTTTGGTAATAGAATCCAGGCCAAAAGGGGTCACCTGACCAGGTGCAAACATGATGACCACCGCTGCCATTGCAGCTTAGCATTTGACCAAGGGGGTGCAGGACAACAGCCATGACAGGGAATGCACCTTGGCTCCCATCCAGCCAGTTTCACACACAGGCAGAGCTATGCACACCTGCACAAACCAACTGACCTTGAGCAGTTGCGTAGTAAGTAGCAGTGACATAGTGTACTAAACAGCATAATAGCGTGCATCTCCACAACCAATGCACATTCTTCACTACTGCAATGAGCCCAGCAGCAGATCTGATTTCTGAATGAACGCCCTGAACAAAGCAATTCAAACATCAGATGCCTCCTGTTTGATTAGCAAGCAATTGATACATACTGCGATGAAAGACGCCTGATAACACACGCGCACAGTTGTGCATGGCAGCGCTGCATAATAAGCCTTCAACAGCACAAGCGGCAGCCTGGCCAGGAATAGTAGACCAACAATAGTAGACAGCGAGGTGTCCAAACAAGACCCTGGAGGACGCTGATCGGGCAGTGTTGAAAGCGTCAAAAACATACCCTAGCGAGGCAGCCCAGCATGTGCACTTGCGTGTACGCAGTGCACCATGCAGTGCGCAGGTCTCAACCAAGCCAGCAACACAGAGCGTGGTGATCCCGTGCATCCCCCAAATAACCCCGATAGCACACACCCGCCCAAAACTAGGGCAGCACGTCCACTAGAAAGTGCACTGCCTGTTCCAAGCTTGCTTGCAGTTGAGGTGGATGGTGTCCGCCTCGACTGCATGCAGCCGGAGATTGGTTCAAGCCTTTGATAGTTGTGTGTGCCTTCTGCATCTCTCCAGACATAGTATCAGCCGCGACACATATGGGTACCAGTGTGTACGGACCAGTGTGTGCAACATGTACAGCAGCAATACCCTGCACGTGACATGCGCACCAACCGGACTCCCAAGAATAGTTCCTGAGCAACCCCCCCCCCGCCTGACGTCATCCCACTTGTGACTGGTGTCCCGCCAATTGCTGAGCGCTGCTGCAATGCCTGACACGGCACAGCAGCAGCAGCCATATAGACTGCAGACATTCTGCTGTGCTGCCCTCCACGCCGGGTTCGGCACACCCTGAAACAAGCAACATCACAAGTGAAGCCTGATCCCACCATCTCCATCGTGCCAAAGTAGTATTGCTGGCCAAGAACAAGGGGCGCTTGGCGGCCGGAAACCAAGGGTTCCGCAGCCAAGCAAGCGCAAGGAACTGGTGTGCATACTCGAAACAAAACCAGACAGGAGGGACATCAGAGTGACACCCTGAAAGCAGCCAAAGAGGCTGGGTGCTCCCACACAGTGGCAATGTAACAACTGAGCAGTACAGCAAGGGCAAGGCTACAAGAGCGCCCACGCGGGGCATGTGCCAGGGACTACGCCGAAGCCTGCACGGCACATGGGTTGAGTTCTAAACAGCAAGCCAGCTTTCAAGAGGCAGCTAGCACAGGGAAAGTGGACAATTGCCACCTTGTGCTGCATCAATTGTGTTGATGGTAGCCCTCTCCAACTGAATTGAAGACTGTTCCTGACATGTACCTGCTCCGCCACCTTAGGTCAATCAATGCGGCGTGCATGTTGATGCACCACCTTGCCGCTGCAAGCGAGTCGCTGCCGCAACAAGGCAAGGCGCGACAGAGTCAGGGAGCACCGATGCAGGGTATGGGGTGCCGACGCATGTCGAGCACTTGACTTGGAACCTTGACAGCAATGCAGGTGCAGCAGGATGGACTGGGCTCGCCATCTGCCCACAGACCAGTTCTGCAAACCATGCACCAGCAGGGATTGAGTTGGTTTGCGTGCCGTGGAATGTGTCCATACCCATGAAAAATCAAAACACACAGCACCATGATGACAGGGTCCCAATGCAGCTGCACTGGTGGGCCTGACATGACCGGTGTCCAGTTAACCCATCAGCACTTCTTGATGTCTGCTGTGTTCTAGATACATGCATGTACATACACCCTGGCTGCTGGCCAAGTGCAACAATGCTGCTGGATAACTCCTAATACGGTTTCCTCCCAAATGCCTACAACACATACCACCGACGACACACAACCTGTTTATGAAGTGTTGCCGGGCACAATACAGCTGTCCCACAACACCACACACACACAGCACAGCACATGCAGGCACAACAGCCTGGCCACAGCAGAAAGTGTGCTGGAATGACATCAACAAGCTGCAACTTGGGTGAGCAACTTGCAAGCTGTGCTGCAGAGACGGTGCAACAAAAAGCAGCGCAACACAGTGCAGTGAAAGCATTGCCTGCCACTCAAGAACAGTAAGCCCATTTGAACCACCTGCCTCCTGCAGCTGCCAACAATGCAGAAGCAAAGACAGGTAACATACCACCTCTCAGTTCTCTCTCACTTCCAACCACATGCAGGCCACAAGCAGCAATCTGCAGGAAGTGCGCAGTACTAGCATGCACCTAGGCAATGGTCTCCGTTCAAAAAACTGGCTGCGCACTGTTTTCAATGGCAATAACCTGTGGCAAATACACTAGTAGTGTTGGTGACTTCTGAAAGCAAGCAGTTCCCAGGACCCTGCTAGTCGCAAGTGATCCCATTGACGACTCATGCGCAGCACCCCGGACCTACGCACCATGCTTCACAGCATCGCACGGCCAGGGGCAGCTGTTGCAGGCTTGGCGCTACTTCCAGTCTTGTAAAGCGCCACCCCAAACCGCCGAAGCTGCTTGGCAACTTGCGCCAAATAAAGCCAGGCGCAATGCCTGCGCTAGCAATGCATGTCACACGGCCAGAGAACAGATGCGCGTGCAAAAAGGAAAGCGCGGTGTGGGAAGCATCAGCTGCCGTACAATCAGCAACAGCCAATCCTGATAAGCCAGTGCATTGTGTAGCAGCCCGACACACCAGCGCAACGACAATGTACGCATGCAGCTGCCAGCTGTTCTGCAGGCGCCATGCACAGCATAGCACAAGCAAATGCAAGAGCCACAGTATGGTGCTGAGAGCCAACAATGGCGGACAGCATGCAGCAGCACGCCTGGGCCACGCTTCGTGTGTTGCTGAGTTCTGTAGTAAAGTGCAGCCCAATCACCTCCACAACGCAGAAGTGCCTGCAGATCAACACAGGAGCATAATCAACAGCCAAAGCCCAGTAGCAGTGGCCCTTCCGCCCCACACCCCACAGCTCTGCTCGACCAGCAGCCAACCAGCCTTTGCGAGGCAGACGCAACCTGTGGTGTCTTGTTCCACAACCGCCGTCTCCCGAGACCATGCAGATGTGGCTTGCCCTGCTGCAGTAACCGGCACAAACGCAGCGGCAGCAACAAGGGTGCTGCAGAGGGGTGCTTGCCCTGCAAGACGCCCACGCCCCTCATAGTAAGCACATGCTCAGCAAGCAATGCGGCACTCGTGGGCGCAGCGCAGCACTCACCAGCGCAGCGCAATGCAGGAGGTTGCACATGATTGCAGCAGCCGGCAGAGTGTGCAGAGTCTGCATAGCACCTCGCAGCACCGCACAGCCAAGGTGCTGACCACCAGACACATCAGGGTGCACAATGATGCCACCTCACAATGTGCATTGTTTAACAAGTGCATCAAATCCCATCCAGCACGCGTGCCAGAGGACACCAGCACACACGCTTTTACAACATCTGCAACACCACCAATGCATAAACTCTTGCCACGTCAAGGAACTGGTGCACATTGCCGGCCAAACCACAGGCACCGTTCGTCGCCAATTTATACGCCAACACAACCTGCACAACTCTCTCCAAAGCGGCCCTCGACCAGCAGAACAACTCTTCACTCCAGCCCGTGTCTGTCATCTGAGGGCATGTGGCAGAGACTACAACAACCTCAATAATAAACCACTTCATGACGGCCAGGAACGAGAAAACGCGACATCGCCACCTTAACTGCAGTCAACCGCATGATCCTCAAGGCGCTGAGTTTGTGAACACAACAGCATGTCCACCAACATCGACTACAGCAGGACCATACGGCCGCACTGTCACGCAAAGCGCATGCCCCATGAACTGTTGTTCTGCTGACCAGCCAGCAGACTACCGTTCTGCATGCTAGGCATCGCAGCATACAGGTTGCCACTGCCCTGACGGCTGTCTGGAGACAAGTTGCAGCTCATGCTGCTCGCTGTGCTGCCATGCTTCGAGAACTGCTGCTGTGCCTGCAGCTGCTGCAGCAGCCTGAAGTTCTCCATGTTGTTGCTGTGCTTGGGAGGGGACTGCAGCACAGCACCGAAGCCCAAGGGCCTGCCAGGCGCGGCCGCTGCTGCGGCAGCGTTGAGCGCTGCGAGGTACTGGTGGTCGCCGCTGACAGATGTCAGGCACGAGGAGCTGGTGCTGCTGTCATCCGCGAGGCCCATTGCCGCAATGTTGGACGACAGGTGGTCTGCGCCGGCCGTGTTGTCAGCTGCCGGGCGTGCGCCGCCCATGCCCATCATGCCTGGAGGGGCGGCCATGCACGCCAGCGCAGCATCCAAGCCGGGGCTGCCCGCGCCAGGCATCAGCTGCTGCGCTGCCTGCTGCATCTGCTGCGTGGGAGGCCTGATGCTGCTCATGATCTGGCTCGCCGACAGCTGGCTCGCTGCCGCCAGCTGCAGCCAGGCCGCGCTTCCGCTCGAGTTGCAGCCGCTGATCACACCAGGGCTCGCATCAGGCATGGGCGGAAGGGGCTCAGACAAACTGCGCGCCGCAGCCTGTGGCTGCTGCATTGCAATGCCGGGGATGTGCAGGTTGGGGTCCGAGCCTGCAAGGCCCAGGTACGAAGCCCCGCTGTCGTCGTGCACCAGCAAGCCCTGCATCTGCTGCATCTGCTGCACCTGCTGCTGCTGCTGACCTGTCATGCCGACTAAGCCATAGCTGCCGCTGCCCCCTGCACCAGCATATCGGCCTGCATTGGCCGCATTCGCCAGCTGCGCGCCATGCCCCATAAGAAGAGGCAGGCCATGACTGCTGCTGCCGTTGGCCGCTGCTGCTGCTGCTGCGCTTGGCGCGACCATCATGCTGCTGGGGTGGTAGGTGATGGTCTGGTTGCCTGGTGTCACCAATGGCAGGGCCCCAGCAGTGGCAGATGCTGCTGCTGCATCCACTGCTGCTGCCTCCAGGTCGTCGCTCGTGTCTGGGAAGCGCAGCTCGCACGCACTGCAGAGCAGATACACCAAACATGTGTGCACCATCGGCAGGGATCGACAAGGTACTTCCTGCATGCACTGGCGGTGAGCGTGTGCGGCGACTCCTGCCTGTGCTGCAACACCCACACACAACCACAGACTGCGGGAAGCAGCAGCACCATTTGCAGCTATTGACATCTCCTTGGCGATATCAGTGTACATTGCTGCTCTGCACACACACAGTAAAACACCGCCGCCAACACGGCAGTGATCATCTCTGCGCGCCCTACCTGTGTGCGAAGAAGCACAGCGTGCGGTTGCACTGGTTGCCCTTCTTGCACATTTGTGTGCGGAAGCGCGTTGGGTGCAGCCAGTACTCGTACACACTGTGTGCAAAGGGGCAGTCAACACCCCGGCCACAGCTCATGCCCTGGCAGCAGCAGCAGCAGCAGCCACCAAGCAACAGAGCACAGATCAGTAAGTTGCTACACGCTGTACAGATGAACGCACAATGGTGCGAGGTACAGAGAAAGCAGACAAGGGTGGTTGCGCACACACACGCGCCAGCATATATAAAGGGGCGGCACTCGACAGGCTGCAGCAATTGCTCCAGCAGTGCCATCGTTTGCATGTACAGTGCGTACCCGGGTGTAAAAGCGGACTCGGCAGGCACCAAGGGACCAACTAGCTGCTGTCCTGCAATGCTGACAGGTGAGGCTTCAATCATCAGGAGCCTGCTGCAACAACTGCCGGTTGTCGGTTGCATGAACCGAACAGCACCGCACACCGCGCTTGCAGCACCGGAAGCCGCCTGCACCTTGGCTAGCGCTGGCCCTGCTGACGCATTGCGAGGCGGCCTGTGCCCACTGGTTAGGTTGCTGCGCACCTTGAGGCTCTCCGGGCATGGCGTGGATGCGTACTTGTACACGCGCGGGTCGCGTCTCCGCGCCTTCTCCTTCGGGTGTGCGTACGGGCAGCTGCTCCAGTCATGTGCACCCCTGCCAGCACCAAGGCACACACCCCGCGTCAGAACCTGCGCAACGTCAGAACCTGCGCAAGGGTTGACAGCTGCAGCCGCACCACCCTGTTGCACGCATTTACACATGAGCTAGAATGCTAGCCACACCGTGCGGTACATCACGCACGCGCGAGTCTGAGCAATCTCCTGCTTGCCCCATGGCGGTTGTTGGGCTGCAGCTGCCGCCGCTCACCTCTTGGGGCATGGCTGTACCTGTAATCAGCATCATGAAAGCACAAACAATGGCAGCATGGTGAGCGCAGGAGGAGGCAAAAACACACAAACACCACAGGCCCAAGTGCAGACAGCAGTTGCAAGTGCCAATGCACATGCTGACGTGCCATGCACTCAAAATGAATCGAATGGCTTGCTCCTAGTGGATTCCGCAGCTTGTTGGCTGCAAAATGCTGACGTTAGCCTGCTTGCTTGCCAAAATTAAGGTTTGCCCAAGACAGAGCAACCTTGATGAGCTGAGCGCGCCCGGTCACTGCTGACAACCAATGATCATTTTGTTCAGCATTTTGTGGGGCCGCTAATTGAAACAAACCGGGACGAACCTGGCGGGCATACAAACATACGCGGGCAGGACACTCACACACGGGCGCATAGCCCGGGCTCACCTTGAATATATACATGAAGAAGTTGTTTGCAACCGAGCTTGCATCCTCGTTGGCAGAGTTCGAGCCTGGCACCTGCAGGCCACGAGGGAAGTCATACTACCGCCTACGCTCCTCCTAAAGGTGGAAGTCCTCTCGATCGCCAGCACGTGCCTGTATATCCGTCAGCTGAGCTCCTCTACACGGAAGCATAGCTGCAGCTGACTGGTGCGTATTGATTGTGCAATGTTTTGAGCTACTTGCGTGCTTGGAGAACTGGATGCGCGTTCTAATATAAATGAATCATGACTGTTGAAAGTTGAGGTAGAGGTTCAGGTGACGCGAGCGAGGTGCGGAAGAGCGCATAGCATGCTGTTGTGTGACGTGACAGGTGCTGCCAGGTCTTGCCCACACAAAAACACAAAAACAGAAGGGAGGCCACCTCAATCCAAGACGCAGGAGCAGGGGAAGTGGGAAGACACAGAGCCTCAGGTACTTAAGAATGTGGGAAGTTCTGGGGATTGAGCCCAATGGAAAGGAGGGGGCAGGGCTTCAAGGCGTTCCGGCTAGTCAAACGGTTTCCCGAGAGCCTATCAAAACAGCGATTGGCAAGCTCAACTTTGTCAAATACAATGCGACATTGATTTGCACTTGCAACACTGTGTGCAATTAGCTGCAACAACTTTCGAAAACCGTATGCAACGTAACAGCTATGCAACGAGCACAATGTTGAAAATGCTTCGACTAAAGTAGATTCATAAGATTTGTTGCGTGACCAAGCTTGCGGTAATAATACTCTGGTAATATTACTCTCACTGTAACAAGTACAGGATCCTACAACCGCACTACAACAACAGCCTTGTTGTAGCCCTGTTGTAAACAGGTTGTAGACGTGTTGCAGCCCGTGTGTTGTAGCTAGGTTGTAGTAAAGTGGGATGTGTAGTTGTGTTGTAACAACCCAGTTGTAGTGTAGTTGTAGTCAATTACCAGCTACAACAATGGTTGTAGTTATGAGGTTGTAGACAGGTTGTAGACGCGTTGTAGTCTGTGTGTTGTAGCTAGGTTGTAGTAAAGTGGGATTTGTAGTTGTGTTGTAACCACCCAGTTGTAGTATAGTTGTAGTCAATTACCAGCCACAAAAATGGTTGTAGTTATGAGTGCTGTGCCTTGTATTAGCCCATACATGCTGCCCATACATGCTGCCATAACCTTGCACAGTCTGTCAGCAACAACAACAAGTGCATACAACCACAATGCTGCAGGACTGCAGCACACCATAATGAGCCGCTGCCAAACCAAGATGTCTCAGCCGTGCATGCAGTTATGAAAGGCGTCTGAATAGCCTGATATACTGAATTAGTCCCAACATGCTGACATGCAACCCAGCCAAGTCACCAAGGACCAACAGCAGCTGCTCACTCCCAGATTGGCAGCATGCATGCTTACACACAACCATGCCAGGCCACACATGACCACTTCACCGGCTCCATCACACATCCCTACACATTTCAATCAGTGTACTTCGGGTTTGGCCGGGGCTCCCTGCTGCTCAGTCGCGAAGCACCTGGCTGCTCTGGCAGCGTTGGAGGGGCCACCACACGTGCCTGCTTGGCAGTTGCCTTCTGCTTCTTCTTCTGCTGCTGCCTCTTCATCGGTCCTCGGCCACCTGCTGCTGCCTCTTCATCGGTCCTCGGCCACCTGCTGCTGCTGCCTGCCCTGCAGCGCGCGTAGATGTGAGCGCACCAGCTGCTTCTACCTCGTCATCCTCGTCATCGTCATCGCTGAAGTCATCTGTGTCCTCATCAGCCTGGTAGTGCAGGGTCAGTGAGCAGGCAGGACAATAGAATATGCTCAAGACATTGTGTGCCTGCACACTGCGTGCTCTGTTGTTCCTCTGAGGTTGCAGATTTTGCCATGGATGATGCCACAGCTGCAGATACTGCATGTACTGCTGCTGCAGTGCGGCCGCAGGATCTGCCATGGGCATATACAAAAGATATGTGGGCACCATGAATGCAAGCTGCAATAAAGGAATTGCTGCAGCATACTGTATTTGACCTGCTATGAATCGCGGTTAAGTTTTGCTGTGCCAACAGTGTGCATGATGGGTTGTGCATCATCAAGCCGTGCTGCAACATCACAAGAGCCAGCCATGTCTACAGCCATTCTAGGTTGGTAGCAGATGTGCTTGTGCCACACCGGCTGCAGATCATCCTTACATTGTGACCATGGCAATGTGCACTCACCGTATCGCTGTCAGGAGCTGTGTGCCTGCTGCCCCGGCGACCGCCGGCACCACTGCATCCACGGCTGGCATCCTGCGCGTTGCTTGTGTTGCCACGACCGGCAGTTGCTGCACTGCTGCCTCGGCCGGCACCAGCAGCTGCATTCAGCCGCTGCTTGAAGGCAGCCGCTGCGCCGCTCAGCACCTGTTCAGGTTGGAGGGTTTGAGTATGTCGCAAGTGTACTTGGTAACAGCACGTGCGAGCCATTATTGCAGCTTTGAACACAGCCAGTTCCCCCGTATCAATCCTATGATATGCTGGTGACCAATGAAGCTGTCCACAGAACTGAGTGGCAGGCAGCAGAATGCATGTGTGCAACCTGTTGTCTTGCTACGCCAAGAACTGACCGATCAGTTTGCAAAGCACCACTGTGACTTCAATCTGCACTGCCACACACCTTGCGTGCAGGGTCACTGGCCGGCACGCCCCCTTGCGTAGCAGCCTGCGCAGCAGCCTGCGCAGCAGAAAGCTTCAGCGCTGTGTTCTGCTCCTCTGCGGTCAGCACCGCGTCGTCCAGCAGCTGCAGTGCGCAATCATGGCAGATGCGCCCAGGTCAAGTGCGGCTTCAGAGCAGCTTTTGAAGCCATGCGACAATTCCAAGCACTTGCATACACGGCAATAGAAAAGCAGCAGCATCAGCAACGGTGGCAGCAACCATGAAGTTGATCACAGGTGGCTGAGCTGGCCATAGTACACACTCCACTCCAGCAGCTGTCCCAGTGATGCTATGTTATATGTTATTTTTTGTGTTACATCAAGAAGACAGCAAGCTACTGCAGCAGTAGTGTGATATGTTTGTGCTTTGTATCAGGTATACTATCATGCAAACTGAACAGAAATTCATGTTGTCCACACTTGGCCTTGGGGCTGCTGTCCTGTGCTCTCTCCTCACTGACCTGCTACACCGTCTACTGTTCTGCGCCGCACCATGACTGCACCAGGCGTGCTTCCTGGCCCTCTCACAGAAGCGTCGCCACCACCAGACAGATCAGCACTTTGAGGAAGAGTGCAAGATCAAGCACACGCTTGATTACCCTCCAGGCAACTCCTACCCCAGCAGCCTTTACATGATGAGGAAGTTGGTAGGCTGCCGAGAGGTACACGAGGTGGAACAGCACGTGTGCGTCAATGACTGCTGCAAGTTCAACAAGCTGAAGCCCAACCAGTACAGAGGTGCTCTCCGTCAGAAGTGCCCAGTCTGCAAGGAACTTCGGTCTGACACCAAGATGACGGCCCGTGGAGACCGGATTATACCAGCCAAAGGTGCGCGCATGGGCTCGCTTGTCCTGTTTTCACAGCTGCAAGCCGCGCTGGATGGGTAGCGCCCCGTTGCTGTCATTGGTTTCTGCAGGTGTGACAACAAGTCACATGCTCCTGCATGTTGTGTTGCGGCCCAGTGTGCATGTAAGCAAGTGCCTGCCTTGTGGAGGACCCATTCTGCTTATTGGAGTGACAGTACTCATCTGGGTGTCCCTGCCTTGCTGTATTGTAACACCTTGCAGCTTACTACGACTTTGGCCTGGAGAAGGTCATCAGGGAGAAGTTCTTCACCGATCCCGCCTGGTGTGCTGCCAGAGGACAAGGCAGGGACACCCCTGGGGACTACAATACATCCCCTGAGGCCCGGCGCCTACACGACGCAGCTGGCGCCGAACTGCACTGCCCTGACACCTCAGTGTGGCACCTTGGGCTGGACTTCTGCCAGTGGTTCAAAAGCAAGGCGCACTCCACAGGCTTCCTCACCCTGCGATGCGGTGACCTGCCCCACCAGGATAGCAGCAAGCTGCGCTTCACCCGCATCTTGGCCATCATCCCTGGTCCGGGTGAGCCCAAGAATTTCGACCCCTACCTACAGGAAACGCTTGCTGCATCAACAAGTTGTCTCCAGGGAATGGTGGGTTGAAGGATGTGCAGCAGCACTTGATTGTTGATGGGCAGATGCAGGTGCAGGAGGTTGATCACAAGATCCTGCTAGGCGGGGTCTATGGTGACAGTCCAGGCATCAAAAAGCTGGCACGCTGGCTTAGTCACTCTGCCTACCTTGGGTATGGTTACTGCTGGCTGAAAGGCACGTATGCTGCTGGTGCTGTGCGGTTTATGGGCTACCTGCACCCTGTTGACACTCTGTTGGGCCAGCCTGCATTATGCGGCGATGATGGTATACTGTTGGATCATGACGCTCATGTTGCACGGGCTGAGCTAGTGCAGGGACAGCATATGGAGGCATCTGCTGTTGGCTGTCATGGCATGTCAATTGTGATTCAGGAGCTGGACACCAGCTATCCTGATACTTTTGTTGTGCCTGTTCCGCATGCTGGCATATAGGGTTGCTGCAAGGACTTCTGGTCCTATGTACTGCGCCCAACCAGTGGCCCGTCGTCGCATCAGTTTGTGATCAGTAGCGAAGCGCGTCGCATCATGGCGCTGCGCGCAGCACATGTCGCAGCTACCTGTGATTTTGGCCGCCCTTACACTATATTCTGACAAAGAAGGGCAACTGGGTGATGGAGGACTGGCTGCATTGGACAGAAACATGGTCTGTGTACATCACAGCACCACACAAAGGTCGGCCGCTGTTGCCACCTGTGGTGGCTCAGATGTGGCAGCACCTGCGCTCTGGTCTGCTGTACTTCAGTCGTGTGCACCCATCTCCTGACGTTGCACAAGATGGGGTGGCTGCACGGGATCAACTGTTTGCATATGCCTGCCTGGTGGAGCAGCATTTTGGTCCTGCAATGTGTAAGTTCAACCTGCATGTTGTAGTGTGCCGCTTGGTTGGTCAGGAAGCAGCTCGCGGCCGAGCTGCATTCAGCAATGAGTACTGGGTTGAGAAGTTGATACAATGGGCGAAGGCAATTTTCAGAGGTCGCACAACTGGTAGGCCTGAGCTGGTTTTGCTGATGGAGGTGCTTGGTGAGGAGGCACTGGCTCATCTGCGCATGAAGCATCCGCATGTAGTGCGCACTTTTGAGGAGTGGTTCCCACCGTGTGCGGCCATGAGGGTCAGCAACTTGGATGTAGCTGGCTCTGATGGGACCCAGCTGCTGGGTTCAGGCTACGAGCTTAGCTGCACTGAGCATGCGACCTTGCTGGAGGGGTGGAAAGCACGTGCATCACATGGCCTGCTTCCTGCAGGCTGGTTTCCTGGTGATCTGGGATCTGATGATGATGACGCAGCTGTGGCAACCGCGTTGTTGTAAAAGTATGCTGATGTCAGGGGGTGCGAGTTGGTTGTGTGTAAGCATGCAAGCATGCATGCTGCCAATCTGGGAGTGAGCAGCTGCTGTTGGTCCTTGGTGACTTGGCTGGGTTGCATGTCAGCATGTTGGGACTAATTCAGTATTTATACCAGGCTATTCAGACGCCTTTCATAACTGCATGCACGGCTGAGACATCTCGGTTTGGCAGCGGCTCATTATGGTGTGCTGCAGTCCTGCAGCAGTGTGGTTGTATGCACTTGTTGTTGTTGCTGACAGGACTGCGCAAGGTTATGGCAGCATGTATGGGCTAATACAAGGCACAGCACTCATAATTATAACTACAACCATTTTTGTAGCTGGTAATTGACTACAACTACACTACAACTGGGTTGTTACAACACAACTACAAATCCCACTTTACTACAACCTGCTACAACACACAGGCTACAACCTGTCTACAACCTCATAACTACAACCATTTTTGTAGCTGGTAACTGACTACAACTACACTACAACTGGGTTGTTACAACACAACTACAAATCCCACTTTACTACAACCTGCTGCAACACACAGGCTACAACAAGTCTACAACCTGTTTACAACAGGGCTACAACAAGGCTGTTGTTGTAGTGCGGTTGTAGGATCCTGTATTTGTTACACTGGAAGTGGGGTTTTAGCACATGTTCATCATCATATGTTGTTAGCACATGTATGAAGACACGGCACTAGCATGCAAAACGCTGTGAACACCCTGCACCCACCCACAGTTAACGTTTGGATGTTACACGACGGGAACATCGCCCGTTTTTGAGCCAATGACAGGCTCATTGGGCAACCACCTAATCCATCAATCTTCAATTTCACCCACCAACCCGGCACGCAAGCAAGACTGGCACATGCAGGCACTGCCAGCAGTGGCACTGCTGCGCACCCGCTGTAAGTTCAGGCTGGCCCTGCTGATGACAAGTAGACTGCAGCGCGTCCAGTTTCAGGAGCTTTGGGGCACCAGCCCTTCTGCGTCCCGAGGGCATCAGGTCATTTGGAAGCATCTCTACGGTAGATTGCTGAGAGCTGCACAAGAACGCGACGACACTAGATGTGCCCCCAGTTATCAATGGTGTTGATGCTATGGCCTGAATGAGTTGGATCAGTGATCACGAGTTTCCTCATGAGGAGTCATGTGCAGCGCCTGCTAGTCCAGCGCCAAAGCTGGCAGCTTCATATGAATAACTTGTGTTCCTGATCAGCACCTGCACTGTGGCATCCGCACCTGCACCTGCACCTACACCAGTACTGTGGCAGTTTTATGTATACATACACTGTACTGAATGCTAGTGCCATTTCCCTTCACATACATGTACGTACATGTACGTCATCATCATCATATTACCCATTCAAGCCACAGCATCAGCGCCATCGGCCCCGCGCCCCACTGGAGCGGAAGGAGAAGGGAGCACTGCTCCAGAATGTTTGCATGCATTGCGCACATCCCAAGACTTGACAAGAAAAGCAGCAATACACGGTGACACCATCCGACATCTTCCAGAACTGCCCCAAATATCATCAAATACAAAACGCAACACCTTGATTGACGAATCAGCCATGGACAAAACGCTGCGCAACTTTCCAGCGCAACCAGGCAGGGATCTGATCTCAGCAAACATATCATCCCTCTGAGCAGAAGTAGCAGGGCAATCAAACATGAAGTGTGACAAAGACTCAACTTCTGCACCACAACAAGGACATCCTGAAGTGGAGTTAGCTCTGCGATCGCCAAACTGACTAGTACGCTCATGTACACACAGACAACCCATACAAACACGCAAAAGCAATTCAACACCACGTGGAATTGCCACTAAACGCAAATACGGCCTAGGCCTCCTGAAACCCATAGCATCAACATGAGTGGGATGCACATGAGCCACATACCGACTCAGAGTGGAGTGTTCCAACGTTTCACATGCAATCCTTTCAGCATGTAGTGTCCTGACCTGCTTGTTGACATGGCTCTTGCACGCACTGGCTCTGCCTTCCGCGGTCACAACATTCACACCATACTTGCACAGCAGGCTCTGCACATACTTGTGCCACGGTGTCACCGCCACAGTACATGTACGTGTGTTGGAAGTGCTCTTTGATCCCCAGGTGGAGTGTATCTGGAATTCCAGGTGGTACCACCGGTTGTGCTAGTATGGCGCATACTTTGCCAAGTACCCGCTGGTCTTGATAGAGCACCGAAGCAGGAGCCTGTCATGCTTGGCACTGTTTCAACATTGGAACCAGTGTCTGCTGGCGTGTACATGTGTGGTGACGTGACCTGCACAAAGCGGACGCTGCTGCCTACAACCACTGCTGGCAGCCAGCACATGGTGGCCATGCAGCATGTCTGCTGCCTCCTTAGCATGTTCAGTGGTGGGTGCCAGCAGTGACACAATGACAAGGTGATTCACGTAGTCAAAGGTCGGTTAGGTCATCGCGCTGACAGCCTTCGCCCGTTCACAAACTGTCACCTGCTGGCCATTGCTGATTTTGTGTGTTTGTTTGCTCTACTTGAACCGTTTTGGTGCCTATTCAGTCAGCCCTGCTTGAGGCTGCTGCTGCCTGGCTACGTGTTGTTGTGAATAAGCTACTCAAACTTCGTATAAATTCTTAGTCTTGTGTCCCGGGACTGTTGTTTAGAGGCCCGAGCAGCAATGCTGGCAGCAGGCACTGCTCTCGCTCGGGGGAGTCATATCCAGCAAACGCGCTTGAGAAGTCATATATCCAGCGTTGGCGGAACAAGCTGCTCCAGCAGGCCAGCAGAGGTGCGGCCCGTTTTGGCTGGCGAACACGTTCGGAATCAGCAGTTTGGTGCTGCAGCCAACTGATCTATCTGGTGCCCGTTGATCATGCACAACTGCAGGTGTCTAGACTGTACTGCGGCAGGCTTCGCCGGCAGTGCACTGTGCGGTGCTTCCAACAGCAGGCGGAGAGGCCAGCAACCACGGTGTCAGGTAGGGTGTGCGTTGGTGCTGCAGTTGAGGCAGCAATCGGGCGTTCACGCGGCTCAAAAGCAGCTTGTGAACCATGTGCAGGCTCAAGCAACAAAGTCAAGCTCAGTTTCAAGCTGCCATACCGCTGCAGCTTTGGTCAGGAGCTGTGCCTGGTTGGTTCTGGCGAAGCACTTGGCAACTGGAGTGTAGAGAAAGCCAAGCGCATGCACTGGACCGATGGAGACGTCTGGGAGGTGGATTTTGAAGTTTCAGCAGGGTGAGTTGCACAATTGTTTGCGAACAAGTACAACAGCACGACAGCAACGACTGCTGCAGGCGCATGCTGGCACAGGTTCTCACAGCAATGCTGGTGCATATTATGCCTATGCATATTGCGTCAACCCAGTCTTGGTTCATGGGCAGTGTTCTCTTGTAGCTGGCACACCAGACTGCTTCTAGGCATTGCAAGAGTGACACGGCAGTACTCAAGTGCGGTCCTGCAGTGCAGCAGGCTCATCGCATGACTCTAGTACAACTTGCAGTTTGTTGTTGTGTCGACATTGGTGTCGACATTGTTGCCACTGCTGAATTAGCAAGCGTACATTGGAATGATACCTGATGAATCATCATGTGTGCTACTCAGCCGGTGACCCCATATCAGGGCTCCTGATCCTGCATTGACAAAACACTCTATCAGACACCCCCTTTTGGGGGCACCATTGTTCTGAGGTTCTTGCTTTCCGCAAGCAGACATCCACCTATGCTGCCCCTGTGTGTGTTCTGCCTTGCTGCGCGCCTGTCCTGCAGGCCAGAAGTAGAACTAGAGTACAAGTATGTGGTGAAAAGCCAGGATGGGGGCGTCCTGTGCTGGAAGCCGGGTGAAAACTGCCAGATCAAGGTGCCTGTGTGGCTGCGGGAGGAGAAGGCAATTGCAGAGGGTGTGCTTGTGAGGGACGCCTGGGATGGGTCAATCCAGGACGTAGAGCTGGAGGTGACCGGCTTCCAGCGAACAGAGTTCACAGAGGACGAGGAGCGGGCGGCAGTGCAGTCTGCGGTGAGTTGTCGGCCTGGCTTGGTGCATGATACGACCTGGGTGCCGATGTGTGCTTGCCACGTGTGACGGGCAGCGCAGCAGCAAGGACGGCATCAACAGCAACAAGGATGTGTGTGGGCCTTGCGCGTGCTAAGGTTCTGTGCAGCAGCTGCCTGTGGAGTATGGCACACCTCCATGCAGGAATGGCGGCACACGGTGTGTGGTTTGCAGTTCACCAGGCCAATTGTGGCTGCCCACCAGGCGCAACAGTTGGCGCCAGCTACCGTGGCAGTGGACGCCAAGCACACATGATGATGGCTTGACCTGTGCATTTTGATTGCTGAGTTGGCAGTTGCTGAGGCAGGCACATGAGTAGCAGCAGCCGCGTCGTCAGCAGCAGCCCTGTGTGGTGAGCAGAGGCAGTAATGTTTGACACACATGCAGACACAAATGCTATGCCGTTGTTGGCATGTATCACTGCTGCCACATCTACAAGGGCCCACCTGTCGCACTTCTGTGTATGACGTCTTCTGTGCAATACTTGACCCTGCTGCGGACGCTGTGATGCTGCTGTTCTTCACCTGTTTGCCTGCCTATGCCACAGGTCGACAGGGCGCTGAATGAGCTGCAGCAAGCAATGTCGTCCTCAGCATCAGTGCAAAGCAAGAAGCAAGGTGTGTGCAGCAGCAGCTCCAACGAGGGCTTCTGTCACAAAGCAGCCTTTACACGCAAGCAGTGGAGCAGATGCGCCATTCACCAGAATTTTGCATGGCAGGGAGCGGAGATGCTCTGCTGCAGCTTTGCTTGTGTGCCATGTTTGTTCATCAGCGCAGTTTTTCTGCGCACTTGGTGAAGTGTGTCTCTGACACCACAGCCAGGCGGCAGCCGCTGCACGGCTTGGCTCAGGGCTGTAGCCTCCTCAAGTATGCTAATGCTGCCTT
This sequence comes from Scenedesmus sp. NREL 46B-D3, assembly GCA_014080715.1. Classification (NCBI taxonomy): domain Eukaryota; kingdom Viridiplantae; phylum Chlorophyta; class Chlorophyceae; order Sphaeropleales; family Scenedesmaceae; genus Scenedesmus; species Scenedesmus sp. NREL 46B-D3. The sequence goes on along the minus strand of JACERP010000429.1, from coordinate 27,008 downwards.
TGTATGCCTGCTGCCGACTGCGTGCTCGTGCTTCAGATCCTACCGCGCCCGAAGTCTTGCAGGCAGACCGCTTGGTGGCAGCAGCAGCACGCAAGGCAGTAGCAATGCACAGGGCCTTTGAAGCAACAAAAGCTTTGCAAGCTTTGCCCCTGAACGTGTCGCAAGACGGCGTGCAGCAGCAAACGCAGCAGCACAAGGACGCACTTTAATCATGTGCTTTCAAGGTGCAGTTGCGAGGGCGGCCATGTCAGCAGCAGCAGGGGCGGTCGTTTCAGCAGCAGCAGCAGCAGCAGCACTGTTGGCGCGAGCGGGGAGCCGTAATTGTGTGCATGTTGCATCTTGCATCGTGGGGGCTTCGGATGGGTGCCTAGGCAGCATCGTCTGAGAGGTGTGTGGAATCCTATGCGTCTGCACCCACGCCGATGTGATCAGCCAGGCAGGTGTACAACAGCAGTTCGGATAGAAGTGTGTCTTAGTGCATATTCCAGGACTGGTGTGGCTTCCAACCACTGAGGCTTATTTATAGACAGAGATTGAAGAGCGCATCTTGTGCCGTGTTATGGTGAGGGTGGCAGCATGTGCGCTGCAGCACACGGTGGTGGGTGGCGGGTGCAGCAGGCTGGCTCCGTCCAGAGCGGTGTTGGTCGTAGGGTTGCCAGGCATGTCCGTATCGTTGCCGCCTGTGCTCACCACAGTGTGTGTTTGCTTGTTCTTATGTGTGGTTGTTGCTGAAATCACGTGTGTAATGATAGATAGCTTGGCCTGCTGCTGTGCAAGCAGCGGGTGATAGAGGGGCCCAGCGGGCCCGTGCTGCAGCGCAGAATTGGCAGTGTTATGCCAGCATCCCATGCACTTGCTTGCCCACTGCTAGCCAGGGGCCAATAGCTCATGATATGCACTTGCGTCGTTGGGCAGTATCTTGTCAACTTGCTTTTGGCAGGCTCATGCATTGCCTCTTTGATGGCAGTAGGCATAGAGGGCCATGCAAGCAGGGTGTGCTGGCACAGGTGTCAATCCTGGTCCCATCATGGCAGAGGTCTCCGCCATCTAGATTGCATGCTCACTCATGCTCTGTGTCACATGCTCTGCAGTAGCAGTCCTCTGTGTGCACCTCACATGGCTTCAGGCACCACTCTGACAGCGTTTTGTTGCCCAGTCCGGCCATGTGCCTTGTGTACGTGTAGGCTGCATGGACATGTCACACGCTGGGCAGCTGCAGCTATAAGCTTGTGGGTGTCAAGCATTTACATCTGATGCCCGCAAACAGGCATGCAACACTTTGTGCTGCTCGGCACACTTGCGAGAACTGGTGTGTGGGTTCGTGCCATGGTGTGGCAGTATCCACAACAGCTGTCCTGTTGCAGCAGCTGGCCTTTGCAATGTCTTTTAGTGTGGCATTGCACTTTTTTGCATGTGTGCAACCACATGCTGCCAATGGTGAGCCCACAGCATACGCTGTGCTGGCCTCACTTCTGTGTTGTTCCAAGCCATGTTGTTACTTTTGACTGATTCCGCTGAGGCCCAAAAGTTCCACACCTCCTTTATCCAAAGAAGCCCAGCACACTGAGGATGTGACAGCAGTGTGCAGCAGTACGTACTATCTAGATGCCCCGTCCCTTCCCAACTGCACTGCCCCTCGCACGCAAGCACTGCTGCACACCCACTGCAATGCGCTGCTGACAGGCCTGTGTGGTTGCATCGCGGCATGCGCAGCAGAACAGTGGCTGCAGAACAGTGTCGGTTGGGGCCGATGGCGCTGATGCTATGGCTTGAATGGGTAATATGATGATGATGATGAGTGTCGGTTGCAACATACTTGTGCCCAGCATCTATACCGATCGCCATGTATGAAAACACAGCACTGCATGCATGCCATGTGCAGTGCAGAGGAGTGCCATGTAAGTCCAGTGGCAGCCAGCATGACGCGGCAGCACCAGGGCCTCAAACTGCTCAAACACCTGCCTCTTTGGAGAGCAGCTGCTGGTCACCAGCTGGCTAGTAGCAGTGATGAGCGAACATGTGAACAGACCAACAGGTGAACAGCCGCTGCCAGGCAGCTTGCTCAACGCCAGCAGCTACTTCTAGTACACCTCCATCACTGCCATGGCTGACCAGCTGCGCAGCTCATATGGTGGTGGTGATGTACTGGACGATCTTCTCCGGCGGCGTTTCAACGTACTGCAGGCCAGTGAACAACAGCACAGTCAGGAGCCGAACAAACATAAGGAACCAGCAATGAGAATATCAACTGCCATCGCCTGAGAGAACTGCAGCTCAATCTGTGTAGGTCAGCCTGGTGTTCAACAACTACATCTGAATTGCAGAGAACGAGCACAGCACACAAAAGCACAGCACACAAAAACTGGGTGAGCCCCCTGTTTGCAACAGCAGGCGCGGCCTGTGACACGTCTGGTTGCAGAAGCGCATCAGCACCTGCAGGCTCACCCGCTGGCTAGACAGCAGGGCTGCAAGCTGAATGCAATGCTGCACCTGATAATCACACAGCATCCCCCGGAGCCTCCACCCCACCTGCAGGTAGTCAACAATCTTGCGCAGGTTTGCATCCACGTCCAAACCCAGCAGCGACGGCCGCCTCGCCACAGCAGCAGCAACATCCGGCACTCCTATGGAGGCCATGTACTCCCAAAAAGGCTGCAGCCGAGCAGGCACGCTGTAGCTGAGCACCGGCGGGTGTGCTGTGATGACCTAGGCATGCACAGGCAGGTTGGTGCATGAAGAGCAGTTGCATAAGGCATCAGTGGAAGCAAGCGAAACAGCTGGAGGAGCTTCTGCAGCGTCCACTCCACCAAAAACATACAGCAGCATGCACGAGGTTTCTGAGAGCAGCGCAGCCACACCTGCTTGTGCATCACAATATCAAAAGGGCCCTGGACCTGTGCCACCAACTGTCACTACCAGAGGGCTGTTACCGCCAACAACAGTTGTCGGCTGCTGCCTGCTAGCTGTCTTGCTCGTTCACAGCTTTTACGTGCTGCAATGTGAAAGACACACCTGCACTATCTGCTGTGTTGACAGCCCCTGCTCAACAAAGAAGCCAACCACTGGCTGCATGTCTTCCTCTACTGTCAGCGGCCTTGCCTGCGGCACAGGTCAGCAGCAGAGCAGCAACACCAGGCATGCTCAACAGGATGTAACCAGTGCACAGGTGCCCCCAATCAGGAGCTAGCCATGATGTGTGCATGCAGAGATCTACGGAGCGCTGACAGAGTACCACGCCAAGTGCATGTCTTGCAGCCCTTCACTGAAGCTAATGTGCATCACATCACGGCAAAGCAGCCGCTGTGAGTGCTGACAAGCTTGCCGGACGCGCCCAGCAGCTGCCGCAGCAGAGTTTCTAGAAGAGCGTGAAGATGAGGAGGCGAGGCTGGCAGTTGCTGCTGCTGTCACAAGTGGAAGGATGTGCACGCTGCTGTTCCTGAGCATCTGCAAGCCAGGCAACTCACGTTGACGTTTGTCGAGCGCTTAGCATCATTGTACTGCACGAACATTGAGTTGGGATTCATGGCTATGTCCAGCACTCGTGCCATCTCTGCTGTGTTGGTGAAGCCAATGGTCTTCAGGTAGTTGGCTGCTGCTAGGTATGCTGTGTCCACCTGACCCTGCATGCCTGGAGCAGCAGAAGCAGTAGCAGCAGCAGCATTTTATGAGATGTAAACAGATGTGCTTGAGCCCTGCCAACCTGCCCTGCACCACTGCTGCTGATTAGCTCGGCAGCATCCCCACCATGATGGCTCCCTGACATCAAACCCTTGTAACACAAGCTGAGTTATGGTCGTGCAGAACAAAAGGCTTGAACCTCCAGTGAGGCTGGAGCCAACTGCTGCCAGCCAGTACTTGGCTGTGGACACCACCTGCGGCTTCCGCACATGCCAGCAGCCAGCTGTCTGCTAGGTCGGTAGCCTGTGCTCACCTGACTTCAAGACTGGTGTTGCTTGCACATTGCCTGCTGCAGCTATGCAGAGGATTCCCCGGAAGGAATTGCTGCTGTTCAGCTGCAGCTGTTGTGAGGGGCGCCAAACGCATGACATATTGGGTGGTGTCTGCCGGGGGTGCCTGCTGCTGCTGCTCTGTGCACGGGGACAGGCGCAACTGCGGCGTAGCAGTAAATCCATAGTGTGCTTATTGTCACTACGCGTTTACTCACTGCAGCTTTCTATTGACTTGCTGCACCTTCTGCTGTCCACAACAAATGCTGCTGCCAGTTGGTATGGTCCAGGAGACTACAAAAAATACAAGAGGACAATCCGAGTCTATACGCCCGTGAAAAAGTTTCGTGAGGAACGGGTTGATTGCTGGCCAGTGCCAGCATCAGTTACGTCCGCACCACAACCCCATTTTCACCGCAATCGTATTTTGTCCTATCTAAATGTTTAGTTTGGTCGCAGAACAGCGTTTGACAACCAGAAGTCGACCAATCAATAGTTAGGAACAGGGGGCCCGCACCACTGTCAGGCAACAGCAGTGTTTGGAAGTTGCAAGTTTCATTCAGTCGGCAGACGCTGCAGATCACACCAAAGTAGTTATTTCCACGTTCCTGTAAATATAACCAGTGCAAGTAAAGCCTTGCACCATGGCTTTCAGCTCTGCCAACCGCCCTTTGAGCAGCAGCTGGTGCATGCTGTGCGCACCATGTGTAGGTGCTGTACAGCAGTGGTAACCCCCCGCTTAACTGGACTAGTAGCTGTCTAGTAAGCAGAGCTTACTAACCAGTTTTTTGAAGGCTCCTGCTGGTTTAGAAGCAGCAGGCACAACCCCGCAGCAGCAAACTCAGCCAGCAGGAGCTGGTTGGAGCATACTGCAGCGCTGGCAGTGGTGCCATGTCATTTGGCGTGGTCCCTGCCAGCAGTAGCCTGCGAGGACCCAATGGCTATTTTACTGGGCCGCAGCAGAGCACCGGGGAACATGACGCAGAAGAACGGCAGTCGTTGCTGCAGGTGTGTGACATACCTGATGGCTTGCCATTGTAGCGCGGAGGATGGGCAGATGACAGCCAACAGCAACCATTAGCATCCTCAAGGCAGCCCTGATTTTCATACGTTACAGGTTTTGAATCTGCACAAGCACATATGTGTCACGATAGCATCACACTGCAACGCTGTTGCACGGTTACATAGGCAAATGCACAGGTGGCAGGTGGTGCGCATGCGCGCACCAGACACGCAGTTGATGCAGCTGATGTCCCTTAAGCTTCACATAACATTTTAAAGTGGGAAGCAGCTGCAGTGTTGGTGGCAGCAGCAACAACACGCTGTCTCCCGTACACCAGCATTCATGGCAGCACTGTACCACTGTCCTGTAGTGCTGTGCTGGAGCTAGCCTGACACATCATGCTTGCTTGTGTGTGTTTGCTGCCGCTTCACTGTTTGAACTCAGCACCCATCGTGTGGCAGCAGCAAACCCTCCGCTGCCTTTGACATAGCTGCAGGAGGCACCTCCAGCAGCAGCCATCAGCAGCAACAGCTGCCATTCAGCAGTTTGCAGAGCCATGCTGACAGTGGTGCAGCAGGATCATCTGCAGCAGCTGCAGCAGCAGGCAGGTCAGGGGCAGCAGCAGGCTGCAACGCTGCTGACAATGCTACCGGCGGTGGCAGCAATGGCCCTGGCAGTGGCAGGGCTGCCAACTATGAAAGTTTAGACTATGAGCTGGTCGAAAACACAGGTGTGCCACCTGTTCGAATTGGGTATCGGAGAGCTTGCATTTGTAGTTGCAGGCACAGCATCGCATGCAGGCCGCTGTTGCCGGGTTGAGGGCAAGAGCAGCAAGGCGAGGCACACGCCACACTCCACCATGCACCTCAGCAATGCAGCATGCACAGCAGGCAATTGCTGCAGCATAAAACTGATGCAATTGTCATAGGCACCGACACTGACCTGCAGTGCCCGCCGTTCATGCTGCCTGCAGTGTACAGGACCGACAGTGCTGCTGGCACTCACTTTGACCATATCTTCAGGAGTGGAGCTAAGTGGACCATGTGCTTTGCTCTAGGTAGGTCTACAGGTGGCAGGAGCAAGTCCTAGAGCAGGCCACAGTGGCAGTGCTCTCTCCAACAGCAGCAGCAGGAGTTGCAGCAGCAACAGCTGCTGCTGCAACAGAGCAGCGCGTGCATTACCATCTTTTAAATTACATGCGCATCATGCATACGGTGTAGCGTATACCTTCGCGCATCAACAGTAGACACTGCTGTGGCATAACAGCCACGACGGCAGATGCAGAAAACATGCAAGTATAGTGACAGCTTCATGATGCAGCCTGGTTGTCATGGGCGTTCACCGCTGCCAGTGCTTCCGAGCAGCAGTCCTGCACTTGAAAGTCGCCTGCAGGAGTCACCCTGTACATATGAGTTACACGCATGCCATATGGGTTGCACGGGCCTTTGCGCGCGCAACACGCAGGCGTCATCACAGCTGCTGCAGCCTTCGCTGTCAACCTGGGCGTGGAGAACATCAGCGGGGTCAAGTTCTGGGCGACGCTGACGCTGCTGGAGCGCGGCCAGCCGCTGGCGTCGCTGCTGGTGTATGCGCTGATCAACTGCGCGCTGGTGGGCGTGAGCGTGTACGTCACCGTGAACTACGCGCCCGCGGCGGCTGGCAGCGGCATCGCCGAAGTCAAGGTGAGCCTCACCTGGCCACCAACAGGGTGCGTGTTCGTGCGCGCGCTCGACCAGCACCGACCGCCTGCACGCGCTCCGCTGTACCTGCTGACTCTGCAGAACTTGTGTCGGGCAGTCTGGCGCCTTCCCGACATGTTGTGGAAGTGCTGCGCACGCCACACTCAGATTGACTTGGAAGGCCCTGTCCCCTGCGTCTGCTGCATGCGCAGTCGTACCTCAACGGCATCGATGTGCCTGGCATTTTCCTCTGGAAGACGCTGGTGGTCAAGCTGCTGGGCTCTGTGGGTGCAGTGGCTGGCGGGCTGGCTGTCGGCAAGGAGGGGCCCTTCGTGCATGCAGGAGCATGCCTGGGAGCGCTGCTCAGCCAGGTGTGCGGACGTCACATCTGTCAGGGCGTGCCTGCTGCTGCAAGGAGGCTGCGGCGACACCTGTGTGTGGGCTGGGGTGCGCTGAAATGCAAAGAGCGTGGCTTTGCGCCTATGCGCATGTATTGTTTGTTGTGATGCTAGTGCCTCTGTCACATCCTGGGATGCCACACTGTGGCAAGTGAGTGTGCGTAAAAAAGGTACACTGCTGCTGCATTACAGGTACAAGCACATGCACCATCGGGTGGACAGCTCACGCATGGCGGTGATGTTTGTGGCCTGCAGGGTGGCTCCAGCAGCAATACATTCCCCTGGTTGCTGCCGCAGGATCTGTATGAACACATAACAAACACCATTAGGTCAGGGTCAGTGACACAGGCATACGATGTTGTTTGTGGCCTGCAGGGTGGCTCCAGCAGCAATCACTTCCCCTGGTTCAAGCGCTTTTGGAACGACCGAGACAGGGCCGACATGGTCGCGTGCGGAGCAGCAGCAGGTGCAGCAGGGGTCCCGGCTGAGCACTTGGTGTGCCACATTTGCCCTGATTTATTGCTGTTGCCCTGATTTACTGCCACAATTGCACTGCAGTGGAGCAGTGCAGGAGCCGTGTTTGCTAGTAGTTGGCGAAGGATGCAATGTCATGTAGGCAGATTACGTACTTGCACAGTGTTTGCAACCTGCTGGCAAGCAGCACACCTGGCTGACAGGGCCTGCTGCTGGTGTCAAGTATGCTTGCATCGGATCCTGCAGCACCATACGCTTTCTGGCAGTCTGTTGTTGACACACAACAGATCTGTGCTGTACGGAGCCAAAGGGCTGATCAGCTGCTGCTGATGTGCACACTCATGCTTACAGGCGTGGCTGCTGCCTTCCGCGCCCCTGTGGGAGGTGTACTGTTTGCGCTTGAAGAGATGACCAGCTGGTTCAGGAACCAGCTGCTGTGGTATGCCTTCTTCACAACCGCGGTCGTCAGCGTGGCAGGTGGGTTGGCAGGCCAGCCCGTGCAGAGGCGCGGCGCTGCTTGCCGTACTGCGCTCTGCTCCTGCACAGCACCATCTTGCTGTTCCGCAATGTTGGTCATGCACAGGCTTGCTAATCAACATCCGTCCTTAGATTGGCTTGCCAGCACACCCTGGAGGTTTGGTTGTGTGTCGTTATGGATGCTGCTGGGCTGGTTGCGGCTGCGTGCCATGCTCGCTCGCCCTGGTTTGTCTTTGAAGGTGTCTCATGGCTGCTGCTGCTGCTGCTGCTGCTGCTGTTGCTGCTGCTGCTGCTGCTGCTGCTGCTGTGCAGTGCGCACGCTGATGCGCATCTGCAGCAACGACAAGAGTGGCTCGTGTGGCTTCTTTGGCGCCGGCGGCTTCACTTTGTATGAGATCACAGAGGGACAGGTGAGCGGAGTTGGGCCAGCACTTTGTCGGCTACGTCATGCAGCCTACACATGCATGATGCGTGCATGCTTGTTCCGCGAAGCAGCAAGCGAGGGCGCACCAAGCTAGGCATCAGCTTTGCGCTGTTGGGCCGTACTGGTGCCGTTGCATGCGGGTGACATGCCGGTGGTGCTGCCTCTTGCAGGAGAACTTTGAGTTCCTGGAGCTGCTGCCGATGCTGCTGCTGGGCGTGATCGGCGGCTTGCTGGGCAGCTGCTTCAACCACCTGAACGCGCTGCTGGCGGCCTGGCGCAAGCAGCGGCTGCTCAAGTACGGTCCCCGCGGGCGCGTGTGGGAGGGTCTGGCTGCAGCGCTGCTGACAAGCACGGTGTCGTTCTTGCTGCCCATGATGGTGGCGTGCCAGGTGCGGTTCAGGTTCCATAACCTGGGGCGCTGGTGTTGGGTGTCGGGGTGTGAGACGTTCTGGCCAGTGCGGTGCTGTGACTGGGTGTTGGCTGCCACGGCCTGGCTGGCACCCTTGAAGCTGGGACCCCTGCATGTCCACTGCTGAAATCCCGATGCTAACTTCTGCACTGCCGCCTATACCTGCCATGCGCGTCTCATTGTGCGCTGCAGCCATGCCCGCCGGATGCCGGCGCCGACTGCCCTCGCACCGACAACTCGCACAGCGGGAACTTTGTCAGCTTCAACTGCGCGCGTCGGCCCGCCTACAACGACCTGGCGACCATCTTCTTCAACACACAGGACGACGCCATCCGCAACCTGTTCAGCAGCCAGACCAAGAACGAGTACGGCGTCAGCACCCTGCTCACCTTTGCGGTCATGTTCTTCTTCCTCGCGGTGCTGTCGTACGGCGTCGCCATCCCGACCGGGCTGTTTGTGCCCAGCATCTTGTGCGGTGCCGCGTACGGGCGGCTGGTCGGCGTGTTTGTGGCTGACATGCACCCCGGGACGCACGCGATCGACGAGGGCACGTACGCACTGCTGGGTGCGGCGAGCTTCCTCGGCGGCTGCATGCGCATGACCGTGGCGACGTGTGTGATGCTGCTGGAGCTGACCAGCAACTTGGCGCTGCTGCCGATGATGATGCTGGTGACGCTTGTAGCCAAGGTGAGCTGTGCTGGTGCCCCTGCTGCGTCTGCAAAGGCAGATTCAGGCAGCCTCACTGGCTGGCCAGCGGCTGTGTCTGTCTGTGGTACTGGTCTTGTGTTGGGTCCGGTGATGCACGAATGACATTGGGTAGTTGGCAATGACGACGCACATGCACATCTGCTGCCTTGGTCCACATGCAACTATCATCATGCAGTGTGGCGCTGCTGGTGCTGTGTCTCGCAGATCGCTGATCGCGTGTGCTGCTGCTGCCTGCGATGTGACGCGGTGCCGTGGCATGCAGGCTGTGGGGGACGGCACCGGCGTGAAGCCCGTCTACGAGTCCCTCATCGACCTGAAGCAGCTGCCGTACCTGCAGCCCCACCCGCACGGCCTGATGCGCCACGTCACAGCCGTCGAGGCGGCCGGCCAGCCGGCCGTCACCTTCTCGCGCGTCGAGCGCGTCGGCCGGCTGCTGGAGGTGCTGCGGGGCACGCTGCACAACGGCTTTGCCGTGATCGGGGGCGCCGCCGACGGCGAGCAGCACATCATGGGCATTGTGCTGCGCAGCCAGCTGGTGGTGCTGCTGCGCACGCGGCGCTGCTTCCAGCCGACGCCGTTTGTGTCGGAGGTGGGTGCAGCTTGTGTTTTCACTCAGCGACTACTAGATCTATGTAGCAAGCAGTGCGCTCGCTGGGGGTTGGGTGTGTTCGCATCGGTGCTGTTCATTCACCAGCAGTCAGTCGAAGCCTGACATTGCTTCTGTCCTAGGTGCAAGCCCCCTGCCCAGCTCCCGGCCCACGTGATGCCCTAGCGGGCTGTCGCATGGTCCGTGCTCAGCATGCACCTGCCTGGCCGTTCAGCTTCGTGCCTGGGTGGCGTGCCGTGTGTTTGCAGGTCGCTGGCCGCGTGGCGTTCAGCTACCAGCAGTCTGACTTTGTGCGGCCCATCAGTGAGGCGCAGCCCGACATCAGCGGGCTGCAGCTGAGCGAGCAGCAATGCGCCATGTTCCTCGACCTGGGGCCCTACGTCAACCCCAGCTACTACGTTGTGCAGGTGCGGCGCGGCGCGCTGGTCGCAGCGCCCTGTGCATCAATGATTGATGGTGCAGGGGCTTGGCCTGGGGGCTGAGGAGTGGTTTGCAATGCGCCACAATTCCTTCTTGCAAACAACAGGCCGAGCCTCTCCACAACGACCATGTATGTGCAACTTCTGGATTGATTGTGCCCTTGGCTTGCTGCAAGCAAGGTGCATCCAGGACCCTTGCTTGTTACGTGGTGTGTGCATGCACACGGGCAAGGCTTTACTTTGTGTGCCGACCAGCATGCGCATGCTGTGCTCCGCAGGAGGACACCAGCCTGGCCAAGGTCTACACGCTGTTCCGCGCGCTGGGGCTGCGCCACCTGGCAGTCATTCCGCGCGCCAGCAACGTGGTGGGGGTGATCACCCGCCACGACCTGCTGGGCAGCAGCCTGGAGTCGACCTGCCTGGAGACGCTGACGCTGGGCGCAGGTGGGCACTGCACGGCGTGCGGTGCCTTGTCAAAGTGATGCATGTGGCAGCACGGGCCGGTTGCAGTCAGTGTCTTCAGCTTGCAACACAACTTCATTGCGACGATGATGAGGGTGGTGCTTTGCTGATTTCGGCTGCCTGTTTCCAGCTGGTGGAGTCACGGCGCTGCTGCTGCCGCTGCTGCTGCTGCCAGGTGCTGCTGGGCTGGCGACGGCGCTGAGGGGCACAGTGCAGGACGCGGTGGATGCATACCAGCACCAGCAGGAAACAACCCCACTGCCACTGTCGACAGTGCTGCACAGCTCAGCAGCAGCAGTAGCAGGCACAGCAGGACTGGCCAGCAGAGCAGCAGCAGCAGCAGCAGCAGGTGCAGGTGGGGCAGGCGCGGGCAGCAGAGCAGCAGCAGCAGCAGCAGCAGCAGGTGCAGGTGGGGCAGGCGCGGGCAGCGGGCTGGCATCAATTGCAGCAGCAGCAGCAGCAGCAGGTGCAGGTGGGGCAGGCGCGGGCAGCGGGCTGGCATCAGTTGCAGCAGCGCGGATTGCAGCAGGACCTGTGCATGGCAGCGTTAAGAGTGCAGCATTCAGCAGGTTGGCAGGTAGCAGGGGAGAGGGTGGAAGCCTCACCCCAAGCAGAGCAGCAGCAGCGGCAGCAGCAACTGCCTGTGCTGGTGCTGTCGAGATTGCAGCTGACAGCAGCAGTGCAGGCAGCTTATGTGGCACGCCGCTGTTCAGGGGTGTGTCACATTTGACGCAGCGCAGCGGCAGCGGCAACATGGGCTCTGGGCTTGTCGCGGCCAGCCATAACAGCAGTAACAGCAGCGGCTGGGACGATTTTGAGCCAGTTGGCGGCAGCATTCACGCAGCTTCCTGACTTGTGGTGGAGCTGGCATTGTTTGGTGCTGCCACATTCAAGGTAGACATGTAGGTTGGTAGCATGAGACGCGCGGTTGAGCATCTGGTGTGTTGCAAGTGCCTTGCAGGAGTTGGCTGTTGTTGCTATGGGTCGCACATGTGGGTTTGTTGATCGTTGGAAGCATCGCTGGCCGGCATTCAATTTTTCGGTCACCCCTGCGGGTCTTAACAGCGTCAAACTGCTCAGCAACAGTTGTGGAACGTACGACGTGAGCTGTCGTTTTGCACCGTGGACAGCAGATGGTATGGCCAGGTATGCGGGCGGCAGTGCACGTTTCGTTGACTCTGCTCAGTAACAAGAACTTCTGTGTTTGACAGCACTTGATTTTGTGACCAGCTGATTTACGCGGTGTCAGGTTCAGGCACGCGGTGGCAGCAGCGGCTGACCCTACCAACAAGAGAATACTCTGCCTGATAAAGATACCCTCTCGTTGGTAGGATGAACGCAGTGACAGCAGTGGCTTCTGTGATATCTAGAAAGGGGGCTTGACCACTGGAGGCTGCAGTTGTTGCCAAGTGCCTTCTGCATGATGGTGCCATGCACGCTCTTCACATGAGGGGCATGCCTGGGTAGGTAGCAGCGGTGCAAGTACCTCATGCGGTATATAGTACTACTAGTGCCATTCTGCTGTGGTACTGCTGTCAAGGGGCGTGTATGTATGCATTAATTCTATACTACACCCTTGCCAGCGATGCGTGCTTATGCAGCCTTGCATGGTGGCGGGGGCCCCATTCTAGCAATGTGAGTGCCGCATCTGCTGCATTGTCTTTGTAAAGTGTGTCTCCTGCAAATCTTTACATTGCATGGGCTGTCGGGTGGCACTGCTTTTCCTTGCTTTGCTTCCCTGCTGGCTTACAGTGCTGCTGTCACGCAGAGTTCTGCACGTAATCAGATGTGGCCTGGAACCTTCTGGACGCTCATGGGCATGCTGACCATGCGTTGCCCTTGCATAACTACACCCTGTACACGGCATTATCACAGTTGCTCCACAGGCGCGGGGTGGCTGCCCAGGTGCTGGCGAGTGACCAGTTCCTGGCTCACTGCTGACTGCCTGTCATTTTTCCGCGTCTTCCCCCTGTTTGTTACGAACTACACACAAATTACACCCTGTACACGAGCAGAGGGTATTCGTGCTGTTTGCGACGCGTAACCCCGTTTGTTATATCCACGACCATGTTGTGGGTGGTTATCTCTTTCAGTCTTAAACCAAACACAATGGCTGTTTAGTCTGGTTGCACGCTTTTAAGGTCCTGGAACCGCACTTTCCCGCAAGTACAGCAGCTGAACTTCCCTCGCAAAACTAATTTGGGCGCCATCATATGCCTCGTCTGCTATATTTCAGTAACTTGAAAGTTGCGCTGATGTAGCTTGGTCGGCGGGTTAGCCGCCCATGGAGCTGAACACGGTGGACTCGAAGGCCAGCCTGGGACAACAGCAGAATGCACCGGGTGGCAAGAGCAGCCACATGGCAGCAGTACGCTCTCTAGGCCTCTTGCATGAGGTGATTCATGAGCAAGCGCAGCTCAGGCGCTGGTGCTTATACTGCTGGGGCATAATGGTGCTGCACGGCAGCGGCGCAGGCCTGACACCCTCGTCTACTGTCTTCTGTACGCAGTTGCAGGAGTATGTCTCAACCCTGCAGCAAGCCGCAGTAGAACATGACGAAGAAGTGCGCAAGCTGCGGGGAGAAAAGGAGGTCAGCATTTAGCAGTAATGGTCACCTGCAGGCTGTCAAGGATTGTAGCAGATGCTTGCGCTCTGTTGGGGCATGTCAGTACAAGCAATCCATGCAAACGCTTGCAGGACTGCTGTGCATGCAGCGGCGCATGGTGGAGTGCCGCAGCGTGTGATTTGCTGCTGTGATGGCAGCCATGCGCAGTGGTTTCAGCAGCATCCATCTATATTGTATCAGCAATCTGCTGTTGCCTGCAGGAACTGAGGCGGGAGCTGCGCGCGCCGGAGAGGCAGGCAGGTGCAGCGCAGGCGCTGGTGCAGCACTTCCAGGCATCAGAGATAGCAGACCTGCCACCAAAGCTGCGAGCTCTGTTTGAGGACAACAAGGCAGGTGCTGTGGCCTTCACTTGCAGCTGGCAGCGCGTTGTGCCTGACGCAAAGGCTGATAGTGGCGCGGGCGGTCCCGCCGATGCGTGCATTCATGCACATGCTGGGCAGCCATCCAAGAGCAACCATGCATGCGTTGGTTGCCTGCTGAACAGCATTGATCTGCTCAATCATCGTAAGTGTCGTCAGCAGGCCAAGGATGTATGATGCATCTGCATATGCACATGCGCAGCCGTTTCCTCTGATCCACCTGCTTGCTTGTGTACATTGTCTCGTGCATGTGGCATAACCGCAGGTGCTCAAGGAGCAAATCAGGCGCTACAAGCAGCGCACACAGGATGCAGAGCGACAGGTTGAAAGGCATGAGCAGAAGCTGCAGAGCCTGAGCGACTGCGTGCGCAAGCTGAAGGCGCAGCTGGCGGAGGGTGCTTGCTCACCCGAGGCAGCGGCAGCAGCAGAGCAGCAGCTGCGGCAGCAGGTGGAGGCGGCTGCAAAGGCGCTCGAGGTGGGCCTGATGCTGCAGCAGCTGTTGGATGACGCATGCTGTGAAAAGCAAGACCGTGGTGTGAGCTGTTTGCTGTGGTGATGGCCCAAGCTGTCCTGGCGGCAGGGCAATTCCAAGCACATGCATGGCGACTTAGGCTGTATCCAAGTCCAGTCCCTAGTCAGCCAGGCGCCTGCATTGGGGCAGTTGTAGATGCATTGAGTTGTTGAGTTTTGTATGACATTTGGCTTCTCAACCAAAGCTAGGCTCCATCAGCTGCTGGTACACATGCCATGGTACAGACAGAGGTGGCGACGCACATGGTACTCAGTAAATGGTACTGCGCGTGCCGCTGCTTGCCGCACTTGCGCCAACAACAGAAGCTGCAGCACGCACACCAGGTGCTGCAGGTGAAGCTCGACACAGATGCCCGCACACACAAGCAAACGCTGACAGCAGCAGCGCGCGAGCGCCAGCAGCTGGAGCAGCAGCTGGAGCAGCTGCAGCAGCAGCTGGAAGCAAAGGACAAAGAGGCACGTGCGCATGCACTGGCTGCAAAGCAAGCGCAGCGGAAGCTAGAAGAAGTCAAGTCATCAGCAGCCAAGGCAGCCTCCGGCGTCAATGCGCGTGTAGCAGAGGCGGTTGCGGCGGAGGCAGCGCGGCATAAGCGGACAGAGGATGCACGTGTGCACCTCATGCTGTGTATCATACACGACCCTGACAGCAGCAGCAGCCAAACTGGCCTCGGCAGGGACCACCACCAGCAGCAGCAGCAGCAGCAGGTGAGGCCAAGTTGTGCATTCTAGATGGAGTGAGGTGTTGATGCAGTGCAGGATGCACATCTGGCACCAGCATGCTTATCATAGCAATGTGCAAGAACTGCAGCTGGTGTTGTGCCCCGTTCTGGCACTAAGTCAGCTCATACAGGCACAACACAGACAACGCAATCATAGCCCGTCAACTGCAACAGGGCGTCCGCCTGCGGCCCTTGCAAGACACTTGTAGCACGGTGTTGATTCACAACTTGTACAATGCGTCACTGTTGCTGCAGGCTCACTCCGACCAGGGCAGCGGCATCACCTCTGCAGCAGCAGCGGCAGCAGGCGGCAGCGGCAACGGCTGCCAGATGGGCGATGAAGAGGAGGCAGCAGTGGTGCTGCAGGCAGCTGCACGTGGCTACGTCACCCGCAAGCAGCTGCAGCAGCGCCGAGAGACGGAGGAGCGGGCTGCTGTGCTGATCCAGGTGCGAGCTGAAAGCCCGGTGCACAGCTGTACCATTGCTGCACATGCCGCCCAAGGCATTCAACCGGGGTGCAGCGCTCAAGCTCGTTCATGACAGGTGGCCACCAGCGGCTGACTCGAGTGTAACAGTTGCACGAACACCAGCAGGCAAAAACTGTGCAATGATGTACAGCAGCACTGCAGTGAATCCAACACACCGTGTGCAGTGACTGCCAGCCTGCTGCAGGTAATGCTGCTTATCTCTGTGATTTGCCATCGCTACAATGGAGGCGTGTGTTGTGCTGCTGTGGTTGCGGCTATGTGTGCTTTATCCTGCAGGCAGGGGCTAGGGGAATGCTGGAGCGCAGAAGACTCCAAGCCATGCTGCAAGAACAGCAGCAGCAGCAGCAGCAGCAGCAGCAGCAGCAGCAGCAGCAGCAGCAGCAGCAGCAGCCAGGCTGTAGCAGCTTGTCTGCCAGCCTGCTGCCAAGTTATGGCAGCAGCGGGGCTATACGCGGCAGCAACAGTGCAGGCAGCTGCGGCAAGCAGGCCTCCCTGCTGCCCAGCCCAGGAGGGGCGCTGAGCAGCGGCACACTCGGCGGTCTGCCCATGGAGCTGCCAGCACTGCCTGTTGCTGCGGAGGAAGCAGAGCAGGTCATCGGCAGCAGCGGCGGGGTTGCTGCAGGCACAGCAGGTGCAGCAGTGGCGGCCACAAAGCACCGGCGGACAGGCAGTTTGCTGGCAGCGCCAGGGAAGCGGGTGAGCGCAACTGCTGGAGGCTAGTGCGGTTTTTACTGCAATCGGCATGATACGGCTTTGCGACTGCCTGCGCTGCTGTCCTGCAGCCGGCTGTGCTGCTTGCGTTGATTTGCCACAACATGCAGGTGCTGTTATACACTGTTGCCACTGCACGTTGCATGTGTTTGGCATCGTACAACATAGGTGCTCTGCTGCGCCGTGGCCTGTGCAGGGACCCGCGACGGCCCCAGTCCCGCCAAAGAGCGCAGCACTGCCCGGACAGCAGCGCAGGACCGGCAGTGGCAGCAGCGGTGGCTTTGGTGCCTCTCCCCGCTTCGCCAGTGGCAGGGCAGCAATGACAACTGGCAGCAGCAGTAGCAGCAGCAGACAGGCGGCAGGTGAAGCAGGGAGAGGGGCGGCAGCCCCAGTACAGCAGCAGCCACAGCGCCAGCGGAGGCAGACAATGCCGGAGGCACACTGAACCATAGCTGCAGCTCATATGAGCATGCATGTAGTCAATTATTTGCGGCGCAGACATCAACAGCAATGGGAGGGCTTCTGCAGTGCGTGTGCCGTTACGCTGCCAATAACAGCACTTTTACAAAGAGGTGACTCTTCACAGCGGCTGCCCAGACACCTGAGCTGGTGTTCTGGCCCGTGATGTGTGTGCTTGTGGCGCATAGCAGCAGTGTCTGAAATCACGACAAAGGCAGATGTATACTGCACGCGTGCTTACTATATCATGTATACTATATCATACATGATGGTGCTGGTCGTTTCATTCATGCAGTCCCTGTTGTTGTGTCACTGTGCATGCCAGTCCCAGGCCCAAGGCTCCGCTGTCACCTTGGGTCCAACAGTGTATGTTGCAGTACGGGTACGACTGCTGTTCTGGGACTTGGTGCCGCCAGTTGCCAACATGTGTACATGACCACGTGCGCGTGCGCATGCGGGGACCCTGGCGTGCAGGCACCCACAGAGCATGAGCACAGACCATGCGCCAGCTTAGCATGGCGTGACCGTGTCTCCGAACGAGAAGCACGTTCAACGGGACTGGTTGCTGGCCTGGGAAGGTTATGGTCACGCCAAATAAGTGATCATGACCAAAAGCTGCTAAGCACTGTCATACCATCGCGGCGCCACACGGTGCCAGCACAGCAACCGACTTGGGAGGACATTTGCTGGAGGCTCTGTCACGCCACATGCAGTCATCAGCTCGCACACCATTCGGTTATGAGATGTTTTCTGCCACCGGCTGCAACCGCCATTGGCGATGCTTAGTCAGCCTACTTGCCAGCCAGTTACCCAGTCAGCCTCATGATCCACTCGTGCCTCGTAAGTTCTGGCAAATACATCGATATCAGTGCAACAGCCTATTGCAGCCAGTGATGAGTGCTCAACCATGCAATAGGTCCCATCTGCTGCGCAGCACAGCTGCCATCACACGCGACTCAGCGCACACGCTGTCAGCCTGTGACAGCAGCAAGGCTTGCTCCAGCACTTCAGCCTGGCACTCCTGCACCACCTCACACCATAAGCTGCGACTGCAGCTGGGCAGCCCTGCAGCTAGACCATCCCTGCCAGCTGCACTCATGCTGCTGCTGTGCATCCTCAGCGCTGGGCTATGCTGCAAGCCTGGCGCAGATGAGGCTCGAGTCGGTGCCCCACCAGCACAAATGTAGTACTGGCTGCTACTGCTGCCGTACCGGCATGCTGCAGTGGCTGCTGCTGCTGCTGCTCTCCCTGCTGGATCTGGTGTCCTTGGAGGCTCTAAGCCAACTGTACTGCCTGCATGGCTCACATGGTATGTACTGCCTGCAAGCTGGCGGTGCACAAAACCTGTACTGCCTCGGTCCGGCAGCACCCAGGACTCGATCGGCATGCCATACAGCTGCCCTGGCTGATGCGGCTGCCTGTGCTGAGGCTGACATGGCCAACAGCTGCCACCTTGACCAGCACTGCTGGCATCGCAGTTCACGCTCTCCCATGCTAGCACTGCAGGCGGCAGGCGGCCTGCCATGTTGGCACAGGGATCAGAGCGCATGCCGGCAGGTTCCTGCCCCAAGCTGCTCCTGTTGCTGTGGCAGCTGCCCGGCAAGCACCCAACGCGGCGTGACCTGCCAGCCCAGGGCTTGCGCGTGCCTCCCGCAGTGGTGCTTGCGTTGCAGCCAGCAGCTTCAGCCACAAGCTGCTCATCCCTGCAGGCACCAGCACAGCTGCAGCCATCGCATCTCTGCAAGGCACAGCAGCTGCCACTACCATCGAGATCTGTCCTCAACCGGCTGCCACCTCCGGCAAAGCTGCTCGTCACAGCTGCTGGGTGCTGCCGGCAGCTGCTGGGTATCCCGCAGCAGGGCGCCGATGCCGGTCGCACATGTATAGGGATGATATGTGCTGCGTGCTCAGACCGCCCAAGGCCCGCACCACACCCTGCCGACTGATGACTATCCGTACAACACGCACAACCAAGGCTTCCACGCCCTGCACTTGTGGGCTCCCATAACTGCAACTGCTGCTGCTGCTGCTGCTGCTGCTGCCACTGGCCGCTGGCCTCGTCTGGCCCCTCATTCAGCCAAATGTCCTGCGGCCGCCGCCGCTGCCGCTCCTGCTGCTGCCGCTGCAGTGCCGCCTGCAGATCCGACTCCCCTTGCACATCCTGCTGCACGAGTGCCTCCAGCTGCCGCAGCTTGCTGTCTATGCCTGACAGCAGCTCCATCAGCATGTGAGCGCCTGGCTTGATGCTGCGGCGAGGCGTGGCGCGGGGTGACCTGTGGTGCTTGCGGGGCATCTGCTGCAGCTGGTGCTGGTTGGACTGCGGCTGATGCTGCTCAGGCTCCCAGCGCTGCACGCCTAAGGACAAGGAGCTGCCGATGCTGACGCTGCTGCTGTTGGATGTGGTGCCTGCTGTGCTTGCCACACTGCTGCTGCTGCTGCTTTCTTTCCCCACGTCACTGAAGGCATGCGGAGCATGACCTTTGAACTCAGATGGGGTAACAGCAGCAGCAACGGGCCAACGCATTGAAGCACCTGGCTCTGCTGCCTGCTGTGCCCTGCTGCCGCAGTTGTGTGTGTGTCTGTGTCCATGCCTGCCATGTGCTGTTTGGCAGCGCTGTGGCGCCGCCAGATGGCTGCTGCAGACCACGTGGAAACAGCTGCAATTACAGCAGCCGCATGCATGATGCTGAGTCGTGCTGCAGCAGGCTGCCACAGCACCATTTGTTGGACCATGCACCTCATCACCACGTGCGTGCTGACAATTTGGCACTGCATGCTGGTGTAATCCAGCCATGCTTGTGCAGTGATCTGCTGCTGCCTCAACAGGCACGGCTCCAGACAACAGGCCAGCCTGGTTGCCCGCTGCGTGCGTTGCTGGAGCCATTGCTGACAACCTTTCCGGGTCTGCTTCATCACCACCATCATCATCATCATCACCACCAACAGCAGCGGCAGCGGCAGCAGCCATGTCAAGGCAGCAGCCTGTGTCATCAGGCAGGCTCAAGAAGCTGCTCTCTGCCAGTGACAGGCTGGTGTCCAAGCTTATGACCACCCCAGCGTCATCACATGCTGCCAATCGAGCTGCACCTGGCTGGACGTGCGGCGTACTGCTGCTGCTGCTGCTGCTGCCGCCGCTGCTGCTGGGCTGCAGCTCACACTTTTGGTCGCTGCCAGGACCCTGACCCAAAGTCCGGGCAGTTAGAGATGCTGCTGCTGCTGCTGATGCCTCTGCTGGTGCTTGGTGTTGTGAACAAGCAGTGTCATGGTGGTCCTCTGGGGAGCCGTTGTTGGTGCGCTGCTCATATTGAACTAGCTGCACTGGATCTTGCTGCTGCTGCTGCTGCTGCTGATTGATGCTGCTGGTGGCCTGCATGCCAGATGCCAGAGGCGCTGACACTGGCATCTTGCTGCTGCTCCCAGCACCGCTGCTCCTCCGACTGCTGCTGCTGCTGCTGCTGCTGCTGCCAGCATCTGTGTTCCTCCTGCTACTTGTGGCTGCAAGTGTGGTGTGGGCAGATGCTGCTATTCCTGCTGCCATGCTGCTGCTTTGAGTTGCTAGAGAGAGCTCATGGTTGCTGCTGTCATTTAACCTGGTGAGTGCACAGTGCTGCTGCTGCTGGCACGCATCAGTCGCTTGGTCCTCTGTGTGCCGCTGCTGCCCCCCAGCTGTTGGTGGCAGGGAAAGCCGCTCTGGACACTGCCCAATTGTCTCATCAGGCTGCAGCGACTGCAGCACCTGCATCTGCTGGGGCCGCCCTTGCTGCTGCTGCTCCTGCTGCTGTTCCTCTGCTGCAATCCGCCTGCTCACCACTGCAGGTGGTGCCCTGTCAGTGGCACCAGCAGCCTCCTCGCTTCCCACCAAAGTTGCCTGCTGTGCTCCCGGCGGTGACAAGGCTGCTGCTGCTGCAGCTGCCTGTGCTGCATCAGCCTGCTGGTTTGCAAGCTCAGCAGTAGCGTGGTGGGTGCCTGTTGGCAGTGCTGGGGGCTGGCCCGGGTCACACTGCAGCCGTGGTGGCGCCGTCCCAGTGCATGCATCACCACCGATGTCAGCCTGCATGCTGATGTCATCATGCAACTGCAGGATGCTGCTGTCACCCCGGCGCTGCTGGCATGAAGTCGTCTAGCTCCTGCTGCTGCTGCTGCTGCTGCTCAGCATTCTGCATGTCTGCTGCAATGCTGCTGCTACTTCCACTCTGCTCTGCTTGCTGAACAGTGTCCTGAGCAACAGCATCCGAGCATGCCAGACTGGCTGCCGACATAGATGCTGCTGCTGCAGCTGGTGCCTCCGCACTGCTGCCGCTGCCACCATCGTCACTGCCCTGCCCACTGCCTAGTAGCTGCACATCTGCAAGCTCAGTACTGTGCGCATCTGACTGTTGCTGCTGCCGAGCCTGCAGTGCAGCAGTTGATGACTGCTGTGCTGCTCCTTCCAGCTGGACCATCTGCTGCTGCAGCAGGTGCTGCTGATGATGGTGATGTTGATCCAACATGCCACACATCAGTTGTGCGCCTGGCGCTGGCAGCGGCTGCACCCCTTGCTGGTTTCTCCTCTCCTGCTGCTGCTGCTGCTGCTGCCGCTGTGTACGGGCAGCAATCCAGGCAAACTCCTGTATGCCTGTCTTAGCGACTGTGCGGGGTGACAGTGGGAGCCCCGCGGCATCATCCCCTATGCTGCCGACCCTGCCAAACTCCAGCACTAGTCCAGGCTGGCTGCTGCACATGCTGCTGCTGCCGCTGCCGCTGCCGCCAAGTCCAGGTCCTGCAGGAGCATTGGTGCCTGCACAGGGCAGCAACTGAGCTGCCTCTGCGGCTGTGCTGGGCTGCTGCAGCAGCTTGGAGGGTGCGGCGCCCTGCCCTGGTGCTGCAGCTGACGCTGCAGCTGGCGGTGTGGGTGTGCCTTGCTGGGCAGCTTCTGCACCCTGCTGGTGCTGCTGCTGCTGCTGCTGCTGCCGCTGCTCATCTTGAGGCCCCTGCTCCCACCACCTGTCCTCAACGCCTGCCGCAGCATGCCCTGCTGCTGCCCGGGCTGCTGTCTCATGGGCACGCATCACCGCCTCAAAGTCGTCGCTGCCGCCATCTGCACTGCTCCCAGTGCTGCCAGCCGGTGGTGTCAGCTCGCCAGCAGCAGCAGCAGCAGTATCAGCAGGGTTGCATGCTGGCCCTCCTTTTGTGTGGGGAGGGAGGTGCAGCGGCGCCGCAGCTGCCGCAGCCTCCCGCGCACCGCTGCAGACGCTGCTGCTGTCACTGGCGGCGGTGGGCGATGGAAGCTCGATCCCAGCTGCTGCCGCTGCATCTGCCTCCAGCTGCAACAGCTGCGCCTCAAAGTCGTCGACGTCATCAGTGACCCCAGCCGCTGCTGTGTCTGCCCCAAGCTCTGCACCACAAAGCTGTTGCTGCTGCTGCTGCTGCTGCTGCTGCTGCTGCTGCTGCTGCTGTGCATTGGTCTTGGTAAAGTTCAACCCCGCTGCTGCAGCAGCATCAGCCCCTGCACCTCCTTCGCCGCTGCCCGCCGTGCACACCTCATTGCTGGGCAGCTGGAAGCTCACCTGGCGCACCCGGGGTGCGGTGGGCGCATCACCTGCAGCTGACAAGGGAGCGCCGCTCCTGCTGGCCTGGCCTTCCGGTGCTTCAGTCGCCACCCCGCCAACACTACCAGCAGCTGCTGGTGCCAGTGCAGCACCTTCAGCGGCTGCGGAGGCACCCAGTGGCGCACGTGCTGCCTGAGCTTCAGCTGCATCCCGCGGTGGTTCTGATGAACCGCATGCAGCAGCGTCTTTCCCATGTGACAGCCTCCTGCAAGGCTCGCCAGGTCCAGCCGCAAGCAGCTCCGCTTCAAACGCTTCAAGCTTTGCATCGTGCTCTTCCTGCTGCTGCTGCTGCTGTAAAGCACCTGCGGTTGCGAACGCTGCAACTGCTGCACCTGCAGCAGGCAGCTGCCAGGCCGCCTCCTGCTCCTCCTGCCCTGTCAGCCTTCGCCCAGGCTCCGCAGCTTCCGTTGCCAGCAGCTGCGCCTCAAAGTCATCCGAGTCATCCTCTGCTTCCGACTGCTGCTCCGGCTGCTGCGCTCCCAGCCCATGTGGCAGCTGCAATGCAGGCTGCCCTGACACAACCAGCACTGCGAGGCTGCCGACCACACCACCATCATGGCCATGCCCCATGCTCGCATCTCCCTGCTGCTGCTGCTGCTGCTGCTGCTGCTGCTGCTGCTCCAGTGGCTCGCCACCCTCATTTAAGCCATGTGCAGCGTTGAACTGCTGCAGCGCCTCTGCCGACAGCCGCCGCCCAGGAGCAGCAGCCTCAGACTGCAGCAGCTCATGCTCAAAGACATCCAGGTCACTACCAGCAGTTGCAGCTGTGGTGCTTGCAACCCTGTACTGCTGCTGCTGCTGAAAAGCAGCGCCAATTTCGTCTGGCCTGCCTGCTCTTATGCTCCAACCCTGCTGCGGATCTGCGTCTTCAGCCATCAAACTCAGCTTGCCGCCGGCGTGCTCAGCCGGCCCTTGCCGGTCAGCCGCTGCTCCTGCTGCCGCCTGCACCGGCTGTGCACGGCTGCTGCTGCTGGCCGCAAGCAGGGTGTCCACATCAGCCTGCAAGCTGGTCAGCGCGTGCAGCGCCCTGTCCAGCAGGCTGCGCTGGTGCTGCCGCTGCTGCCACAGCACAGCCTCCAGGGGGTTCAGCGCTGACAGCAGCGCATGGCTGGCGGCTGCAGGCGTGCTGCTGCTGCTGCTGGCTGCCTGCTGCAAAGCCTCGACCAGAGGCTGGTGCTGCTGCTGCAGCCGCTGCTGGCTGATGCGTCTGTCCTCATGTGACGCGACGTGCAGCTGTTCACTCTCTGGTGGCAGCTGCTGCTGCAGCTGCTGCAGCTGCTGTTGTTCCTGCCGCGCCATCTGCTGCATGTCGAGTGGCGCTCCCTCCCGACAACCAGGCAGTGACAGCCGCTGCCGCCGTAGCTGCAATCGCTCTGGCAATGGCTGCGGGGGGTGCTGTATCTGCCGGTCACCGGTGTGTCCGTCTGCCACCCATGGCGCTGCCTGCTGCTGCCTGCCTGCGAATGCCGCTGGTGTCTCTGGCACCTGGCTGTCGGGTGCCAGGCCAGTAGGCGCTTGCTGCTGCCACTGGAAGGTGCTGGAGGAGCAGTCCTGCGGGGGCGTGCAGAGGCAGCAGTACGGCAGGCAGACATCAGCTGCAGCAGCACACAGGCAATGTTTGCCAAACTCTACATGCCAGTCAACAATGTTGACAGGCAAGCGACAGATATGTACATATGGCCATGGACAGTACTGACTTCTGATTGAATATGAGGGTGCGCTGGTACAAAGCCTGCAAGCATTGCAGGCTGCAGACCCCTGGGGGTCATCAACTGCCAGGGTTGTGTGCTGCAGGTTGCGGTTGCATGTCACACGCACACCTGCAGCAGGCCCTCACTGTGCCATGCGGGGCTGCTGTGCCCGCAGCCCCGCCAGCTGACTGAGAGCTCATGGCCCAAGCCGCTGCTGTGCCGCGTGGTAGCACCAGCAGCTGACGCGCTGCTGCGCCTCCTGCTGCCGGCCCCTGCGCTGCTGGCAGCTCCAAGCGCCTCCGCTGCCGGCCTTGTGCTTGCTGCTGCTCCTGCTGCTAGGCATGGCGCGGCTGGCATGCCGGCGGGGCTGCCCCAGGATGCAGGTCCTGCTGCCGCTGCATCCTCGTCCTCTCCTCCGTCATCTGCTGCTGCCGCTGCGGCTGTGTTTCCTGAGCCGTCCCTGCATGTGCTTGTCCCTGCCTGCTGCCTGCTGCACGCTGCCCGCGGCTGCAGTGCTGCATGGCAGTGCGTGGACACCCAGCTGTGCACTGGATGGGGCTCGCCAAGGAACGCCGCAAGCTCATGGCTGGTGGGGCTGCTGGGGCTGCCTGGCGCTGCAAGCAGTTTGCAGCCGCCGCTGCTGTGGCCGGACATGCGTTGTGTTGTGTTGCGCGAGGGGTGGGGGTCAAAGCCACCTGGTGCTGCTGCTGTTGGTGCCAGCGCAGAAGGCGCATGCTGTGTTGCTGCTGCTGTTTGGCTGGTGGATCCTGAGCCAGACTGACGGAGCTGCTGTGATGTGTTGCTGTTGCTGTGCTGCATGGGTGTACAGCAATGACTGCCACCTACTGCGTGGTCTGCAACACCAGCAACCCCTGCTGCTGCTGTTGCTGCTGCTTGTGTGACTGCTGCAGAATGCCTGAACATGCAGGGGGGTGAGCTGAAGGGTGATACAAGGCCTGATTGTATCACTGATGCAGCTGTTGAGCTGCCTACAGCTGCAAGTGTAAGCGGTCTGGGTTGTGTACCGCGGGCGGTGGGGGAAGATATGCAGCTGCTGCTTTCGTCTGATATGGCTGTGAGGCGTGGCTGCTGCTTCACGCCGCGCTGCATTAGCTGCTGGTCAGCAACTGCGCAGCTGCCAGCAGCTTCAACTGCTGCTGCTGAAGCTGAGCCACTTGTTGAGTTGTCCCACGGGCTTGCTGCTGCTTCTGCATATATTGCCAGTGCAGCATTGTTGTGTTGTCCATCCAACAGCAGCTCCTGCAAGCCTGGCTGCTGTTGTGTGCCCGACAAAGACCCAAGGGATGTTCCAATCTCGTCCAGCAGCAAGCTCACGCTAGCTGCAGAGCTCCTGCTGCGGGAAGAACTGCTGGATGTGCGCTGCATGCATGTTTGCATTTGAAGCAGTGAAGGCAGGTTGATGCTTGGTCAGCATCACTGACTACGCTCGTGCATCTCAACAAAGCCGCAGCATTGGTGACAACTGTGCTGAAGTTTCATTTGGGCAGTTGAGTAGCGCGGTCGTGCAGCGTTGCTCATTCGTTTTACATCATTTCCCAAAGCGCGGGAATGCGTGCTGCTGTATGATGGGGGAGCTTGAACCAAGACAAGTTGATAAAAACAAAGTAATAACCGTATTACCGGCTGTCACTGCTTATCGTTGACGTGGTAGTCATAGCGATGACTGACAGCAGGGCTGCACGCGTGCGTACGGTAGTGAGCTCAGCCTACTCAGTATTACTGTGCATGGCCAGCCAGTGTTTTCATGCTATGATCAGTTCTTGATTAGTGATAAATTAAAACTTACGTGCATGTCATCAGCAGGCTCACCAGTACTCTCTTGACAACTGCTGTCCTGCAACCTAACTCCAATTCTCTGTATCAGCAGCACATTCTATGGCACTGCCTGAACTGTTCAAGAAAGAGGGTTTGCTTGCAAGCCTGCGCCCTGCTAACATACAGCAGCTAGGCTTGAAGCAGGAGACAGTAGCTGACAAGCCCCAACTGTTGCAGAGGTTTGTAGGATGCTGCACTGGCCCTCACAGCTGCCCACAGTCTGTCGCCACCTGCCGTGGCTTCCAGCACACATGCGCCTGCATACACGCAGGCTAGAAGCCTGCTTGCACCAAGCGAAGCATACAGCAGCAAACTTGCAGGTCCACAGCGGCAGCTGGGGAGCAGCGAAGCTGAATGTGGACGTGTACCGACGGGTGGGCAGAGTATTGGTCGGCTGGTGCATCACTTTGACTGCAATTGCATTGAGAGCTTAGACAACCTGCACGGAACTTGCAGCTCTCCTGTTGCTGACAGCATCACATGCAGCTGTTACGCCATGCCATTGCCAGGGTGTGACATCTGTACTACAAGCAGTTGCAGCAGCACCTGCACCAAATGTTCCTCAGCCATGAGAATGGCACGTGCTGCAGCAACCTGATCATCCTACTGCATCCACACCAGATAGCCCCCTGTGGCCTTCGTCCAATGCCTGTGCTGCTGCTGCACCGTGTTGTTTTTGCTCATCCCTGCTGCTTTTTACTGTGCACCGCCGCAGGTTTTCCATATGTTCATAGCATCCATGACAACATACAGGCCGCTGCTGCTGCGCATTAAGACTGCATATGACACAGCGCTGGAAGATGCAGCGGGATCCGCATACGACCACGTGCACTTGCAGGCGGAGCTGTCACTGATGCCACAACGACATGTGGGTCCTGGCGCAGGCGTTGGCAGCCAGGCGTCAGCTGGTGCCCATCTCAAGTGCCACAGCAGTGTGCAGCTGAGCTGGGCAGTTTGATGCTGCTGGACTGTTGAACAGCACGCTAGCTGCAA